>JALIZF010001477.1:0-344931 GCA_029948255.1 Telmatactis stephensoni | reverse complement strand
GGTTAAATCCCACCTTAAAAAACCTTTAAAAAAATATCGTGCAAGCTCATCTGCCATTAAAAAAATATCGAGCAAGCAATGGAAGTCAGTGATGTGCTTGAAGACTCAGCTTTAAATTACTTGGAATTGAAATGTATTGTTGAAGTGAACTATTATGAGAGACCGACATTCAACTCCTTTGCAATGCACAATTTCTGCCAAGCAGAATATAAGTAACATATAGTCTGGGGATAGCAAGTAGCACAAATCTTTGTGGAAGGATCAATTATTTGATCCTTAAGAAAATTGTAAAGGCACAGTGATATTTACTGTGTAGTGACTACACAGACATCTACACGACTGAACTTTTACCGAGTGGCTCGCACTTCGCACTCACATAGGCAGAAATAAAAAACGTAAAAAACCTCCCAAAAATGCTGTCAAAAAACAAGCTTTGAACTTTTTGGTTGCCAATCAGTACTCCCATGGAACAATCTCCATTTCCGATTCCCGTGCTCAATATACGGATTCAATCAGTACGGAGACTGTTTTACATACACTTCGGAGGAAGATATACCTTGAGTTCCGTTAACCAACTTGCAAATGAAACTTTAGTCTGTTTTCGTTGAGATATGTAGATATATCAGTACTAACTAGCTATGCCACGTTTATAGAGTGATTGCACTTAATCCGTGAAAAAGTACAAAATCTACTTTGTACTAAAAAATATAAAGTCCTTTGTTTTCCATTGTTTATTAGTGCTATTTTGCATTATTTAGCTAGTACAATTTCACGGATTAAGTGCGATCACTCTAGTAGTAAATGCACAACTATGCTTTGTACATTATGTATATAGACTATAAATGAAAAATTAGACAATCGTTCTGTATATATAAACTATCAAAAATGAATGAAAAAAAATATCGTGCAAGTGCTTGGTACAGCAAAAAAATATCGTGCAACACTGGAGGTCGGAAAAAAAAATTCGAGCACGCTGAAAATTGACCCCCCCCCCCCCCCCCTACAAATATCAAATGGTCCGTCCCTTAACGGCTAAAAGTTCGTATTAGGTACAGAATTACTTCGCCATAAATTAACGGCTAAAAGTTCGTATTAGGTACAGGGAACTCCATTGTAAAAGGATCGGGTATGCTCGTTGTATCTCTTAGGGGTAAAAAACAGCGATTTGGTATCTTTTAGGTTGTTAAAATTAAAGTTTTAGCATTTCCTGGTCTCTCTTAGGGCATCAAGAGCCCATCACTTATTATCTTGTTCTCTGAATGGAAGAAATTACGGACCAACAAAAGCGTGTCGACCGTTCAATTTTATGTTCATAATGTTCACTTGCTTGTTATCGCTGGTATCTCTTAGGGGTTAAAAATCGTCCGGACACACCCTTTTAAAAAGACTTCCGGTATCTTTTAGGGGTATTTTTGAAAATTGACGGCGCCGAAAATTTTCATTTCGAAAAAAGGAATAAATTTAGCGAAAATTTTGGTTTGAATTTCGAGAAAATTAGCCGGTTATTAACGGCGAAAATTTTTATGTCGAAAAAGAAAAAATTAGCCGTTTATTAACGGCGAAAATTTTCGTTTATATTGCGAAAAAAATAGCCGCTTATTAACGGCGAAAATTTTTGTTACTATTAAGAAAAACTTAGCCGTTTACTAACGGCGAAAATTTTCGTTCAGATTTCGAAAAACTTAGCCGTTTATTAACGGCGAAAATTTTCTTTTATATTGCGAAAAACTTAGCCGTTTATTAACGGCGAAAATTTTCGTTTGTATTAGGAAAAAATTAGCCGTTTATTAACGGCGAAAATTTTCGTTTGTATGGGAAAAAAATAGCCGTTTATTAACGGCGAAAATTTTCGTTTATATTGCGAAAAAATTTGCCGTTTATTAACGGCGAAAATTTTCGTTTGTATTAGGAAAAAATTAGCCGTTTATTAACGGCGAAAATTTTCGTTTGTATTAGGAAAAAATTAGCCGTTTATTAACGGCGAAAATTTTCGTTTGTATTAAATATATATTATATAGATCAAACTTTATTGCTAAATTTGTCATATTCTATATAAAATGAGTTTATTGAAAAATTTGCAATTGTATATACATCCACTCGTGCTGACCAGGCATCTCAGATCCTGCAGTCTGTGAGGGCATATCATCGTCGTCAGGCATCTCAGATCCTGCAGTTTGTGAGGGCATATCATCGTCGTCAGGATAACGATCAATCCTTTCTGCTAAGCTCTCAAGAATACCAAGCCCTGTCACACGAATGATTTTAGAACCTTCGGTTTTTTTAAGAAGTAAATCAATTTCTTTCTAGTCAAAAATTGGCTAATCCTTTCTATAGAAAAGTGTTTTACTCTTTCATTACACTTTTAGAATAAATTTAGAATATTTTAATCTCCAATCATATAATCTTTCGAAAAATATCAAAACAAATACAAACAAAAACTAAAAGGAAAACGATCATAAACAGCTGCACCGTCGACAGACATGTTCAGCCCGGTTTTCAACTTACTTTCAAAAGTGTTCTTGCCCTAAAAGATTTGCTTACATATCCAAACAAGAAAAGGTAAACTTGAGTGAATACCTCAGTCTTTCTAAAGTACTGTATAAGCCTATTTATTATATTTCTGATGAGCAGGAGATGCAAAATCACCACCTCTCAAGCTGGGCAAAACCAGTGCCCGAACAACATGCCGAAAATCAGTTCAAAGACAAGACAACAATTGATTTTTAGAAAACCTTAACAAAGTTAATTGTTCGAAAAAGTATTTTCCTTAAGGAAAGTTCATTTTTGAGTTTGTTTTAAGCCAAAACCTAGCGACTTCAACTCATGCAACTCTCCGTGTCTAGCGTCTCTTCACTGATCGAACCTGTGGCCTAAAAACTCTGACAAAGTGCTCAAGCTAGTTTTTCAAAACATCAAAAGATAAAAAGCTTGATATGAGAGCTATTAAAATTAGATAAATGCTTACCGTTTTTCTGTTCAACGGTGCCAGTGCAACCCTCTGCCAGTGACTACGGCAGAGTCAGTGATCCAAGCGAAATTTTCCCGGTTCTAGCTAGAACGTCTTGTTTTGCCGCTCCTCATGAGACAACTCAGACAACTGTTCCTCCAGGATAATTCCCACCGGTGATTCTTCATTTCGATTGCAGTAAAAGAAAGTTTATTTCGACGTAATTTGATCAGAAATTTGCTCCTCACGACGAAGACAGGTGTCACAGTAATATGAGTACCCCTGGGATTTCGGTATCCCCGTACCCAAATTCCTAGGAATATGGGTATCCCCTATGAAATTGATAGCCGTAATTTGGGCATCCCCGGGTACCCTCCCAGGATACCAAAATTACTAGTCATATTAGTATCCTCTGATGAATTTTCCGTAAGAGATGATGTAGTACAATTAAGTATTTCCAAATTCGGTTCTCCCAGATTAATTAAATGGCCAGATTTAGGCATATCACAGCTTGAATTATCTTTATTGACATTTTTAACAATAAAACGATTCTCGCTCAGATATTAATCACCACAAAGAACCAAGAACATTTGTAATATGTGAGATGAAATGGTAATTTTTTATGAAGCTCACTGGAAGCTAATCCAAATATTAATAAAGGGATATAACTTGTAATACATGGACATTTTTATATTAAATATTTTAGAAATCAACACTTTGAAGGTCAAATAAGCATACAAGAAAACCAATCTTAGAAGTAGCCCTTTATCACTCATTGTTATTGATAATATTATCCATGGGACAGATCCTGTTTTCAAGTCGTGATTTTTAAGGCCGTGACACCGTATCTCCTGCGCCAAGTTTGTCGCGCGCGACACATCATTAATTTTGGGAATGAAATCAGATCGCAAACATTTATGCACAAACTCCACCTATCGCCAAGTAAAAGAAAGGATCAGAACAGAATTGTAGTCATATGAGTATCTCCTATTTTGTAGTCTTATTCAATAATCATCTTAATTACATAGTCTCGCATTTTCCCACAATTCAAGGAGTGAAGCAACGAATACTAATCATATGGGTACTCCCTATTTTGAATCTCGCACTTTACAAAACCAAAGAGGGGGTGCCCAAAAAACTAGTCATATAGGCATCCCCTGTAGCGTAGTCTTATAAGTCCATAAAACCTAGGGATCAAATAACCCTGCACAATGCGCTCATATAATTAAGTCTTTTGAGTATACCCCAAAACAACACAATAGGCCATTTGCACGATGGCGTCATTTTACTACAACTACCAGAATGCTCTACGAATTTTCTTTCTTATTCAGATTTTTATTCCCTTTTGAGAATAGCAGAACAATTGACATTAATTATCTTACAAAAGAAAGTGGACAAAGCATTCTGGCAGTTGTAGTATATGACACCATTATGCAAATGACCTATTAAATTCATGAATCTCGCATTTAACCAATTCAAAGAGCTAGGGGGTGCCCCGAATACTAGTCATATGGGTATCCCCTATATCGTCGCCTCATTCAATAATCACGTCAATTAAATTCATGAATCTCGCATTTAACCAATTCAAAGAGCTAGGGGGTGCCCCGAATACTAGTCATTTGGGTATAGCACATTAATTGAGTACCTCTTTGAAAAAAAAAAAAAAACAGCAAACGACTCAGACAAGAGGTATGTTTTATTTACTGTACTACTATATTTTGTAAGTGAACAATCAACAGAATATCCAGTTGACAGCAAGCACATGAGCAAGGCTTGATTCATTGACTCATGTAGTACTATAAAAAAATCCGAAATTGGCTTCGGTTGCTCGGCTTCAGATAAATAACTATAAAAACGCCATGAAAACAAAAGCAAACCAAAGGTACGAGCTTATCTCTAGTTCAACAAATTAGTCTCCATAACGGGGACATTTGGATCGAGACATTCAAGACATTCAATATGGTTCAGTAATTTGGGTATCCCCCACCCGGGATACCCATATTCCTAGGAATTTGGGTACGGGGATACCGAAATCCCAGGGGTACTCATATTACTGTGACACCGGTTTGTAAAGGTGGTTTTCATTCATGCTTACAGCTTCAACCTGATTCGTCAGTTAGTTTTGTTTGTTGGCTAATATAAAAATTAGGTACTACCTAATAGCGGAGCTCCCATTTAAATATAAAAATAATTTTAAATACTTTGTTTTATTTTTTGACGTTTTTGATTTAAATGAATTGGGCTTCCTGTGGTAATAGGCAAACAAAGATTGCATTTTGTTGTAAAAGTCGAAATAAAGATTATAGGTCAAGCTTTATTTCTTGCCCTTCAGTCTCCTGAAAATTATAAGGCTTTCAGCCTCAGTCACCATAGTGATGCTTATTCAGATTCAGTCAGATTTTATAATTGACTTTGAAGTAGTGGTTCATAATTCTCAGAAATAGAATGCAAAAATCCCTCAAACTGATTTCATTCACATAAATACTGTTCAACCTGATTTCAACATCCTTCAATTAAACAATTAAACATTGCAGAACATTATATTTAGATTTTTCTGTCTTGACAGTATTGTGGCATCTGGTTTTTGTACTATGTAGAATAGAATGACACAGATAAATAGTTGTCTTTACACAAAACAAGAATTCTCTCTTCCAGGTTCCACTAATTATGACTTTAGATGAAATTGTAAAACAACTCAAAACAACTACTACCTAAAAGCAGAGCTCCAATTTCAATTTCAATATTACTATGTTCTTGATTCAAATGAATTGGATTTCCTGTGGTAATTGTAAAAGCATTTTTAAAATAAGTTTTGGTTTTGGTTTGTATAGTGGGCTTGTAAGCTCAGTGACCTTTATTACAGTGAATTTTATGCACTTATCATCGGCTTCCCCCAGGGGGGGGACCCCGGGCAAAGGTGGGGGAAATGTGGGGGAAATGTGGGGAGTTTGAGTACAAGCCTCCCCCAGCCCCTGGGGAAATTGCTGTTTTGCTAAAAAACGGTTTAAAAACCCCTAAAAGAGCGCTAGAATTCTTTTTAAGGTCTGTTAAGAGTAAAATATTGGTCACTGAAAGTAGACAGTATCGTAAATTTTGATTTGCTAATTCTGGGATTCCTGTTCTAAAAAAACGCTTGGAAACTGGTAACTAGTTCTCTTCAAAATGGCGAGCAAAGGTGATTCAGGTGAGTATTTTTTCACAGATTTAGTGTATGCACTAATTATTTATTTGTTGTGATTTCATTTTGTACATTTTATTGTAACTACTTTGCTACTTATGCCCCAGATACTGGGGAAAAACAGGGTCTTTTATAGAAAACCTGCCCCATATCTGGGGGAATATATGGGGCTTTTTGTTGACTTGAAGCAAAGTCCCCACCTTTGCCCGGGGTCCCCCCCCTGGGGGAAGCCGATGATAAGTGCATTAATATTCAGATTCACTGTCAGATTTCATAACTGACTTTGTAGTGGTTCATAATTTTCAGAAATATAAAGCAAAATCTCCAAACCCTTTTTTAAATTGATACAAGTAATTAAACCTTTTCAACATCCTGAATATTACAGAACAACATATCTTCATGTGTCTGTCTTTACTATATTAAATTTGTGACATATCTTGTTTTTTTGTGGTTGTTGTTGTTGTTTTGTTATTTAATGTGGAATAGAATGACACACTAGCTAGGTGAATACTTGTCTCCCACTTGTCTCTTCCAGATTACACTGATAATACAGTTTTAAGTGACTATAAAAACAGCCACTCGACATTACAAGAAAACAAGGAATTAAGCATTTTCAGTCTGCATTTAAGGTCTCGTAGGGTTCACTGACAGAGCATGCAAAATTCCTTCTTTTATTCCTGTCAATTTTTTTCATTAAATTCCAGACCCAAACTTGAGCTGTATTTACACATTAGTGGGGTTGAAATAAGTTCAAAATCATTTTTTTACTTATTTTATTATTATTAGAACTAGTGCAAAAAGTTCACCGTAAAACAAATGTCGTTGTACATTTTATGTAAGGCTTGATCGAGTGTTTGTTTAAACTTGGCCACAGTTCAACGTGCATAAAAGTTTATTTTTTTAAAGACATCAATCCCAAATAAAAGATAAAATATCAAATATAGGTACAAGAGACGTTTTGACATCATTTTCTGGCCAAGGTCTTTACCTTGAAGTGCTTTCCTAATTGTTGTCTTTAGAAGCATAGTCCTAGATCCTTGTTTCACGCTCAATGCAGATGATTCTTGATTTCCAACTTTGGCTAGATTTTTAAGCAGCTTTACTGAAGGCATCTTCACGAAACGAAGAATACACGACCTCGATGACTCGTTCATTATGAGAAGTTTTTTGAAGCTACAAATCCAACTAAAAAGTCGTCCAACTTTGAAAATGCTCTCCGTGTCCTTCGTCTTTCGAGCAGTTTTTGAAATGACACCGGGCCCGAAAAAATTCAAATGCACGTTGTTTTTCGCTTTAACCTGTCAAGATTGGCACAGATTAATGATCATGAAAATCGCTAAATTTTTACGAGGTTTCTAGAGTAATATTTTTAAGTTTTGCAAGTTAAAACTGCAAGGAAACTGTAAATTGGCCAGCGGTTACCCCTGTGGGATGTACAGTATGTATGTACGTACGGACACTGGGCTTCCTGTGTCGGTCCATGAAAAATCAGCTCGATGGGTTTACATACCATTTTTTCTTAGGTATGGAGCTCCGCGCGCGCGCGCCTTCGGCGCGCGCGGGAGCTCCGCTATTAAATGGCTTCCCGTGCGCTCGCAGCAAGATTGTCAAAAACTAGTATTATGTAACTTTTTTCTTGTCTGCTATACGATTCAAGGAAAATTCATTGGCTTGACTCGTGAATTCCACGTTGAATTCACTCGAAAAGGCGATATCGCACTCGTCGCTTCACGACTCGTGCGATATCGCTTTTCTCGTGAATTCAACGTGGAATTCCCTCGTCAGCCAATGAATTTACCTATAAAATTACACAGTTGTCTTCGATTCAAATATTCTTTCTTTATGAACTCTTAAACGATTCCACTAACCACGGCGATTCATAGTGCAGATCATAGCGATTCGCTGGTGGGAAATAATATGCCTTAGAAATAGGAAATTCTTACAAAATTTAAACAAATGGTACTTACAATGATTTCGTGGCTGATCACGCCGGAGTCTCAACTATGAATAACTAGACGCACACGTGCGTTCACTCGTGCCCCTGGAGCCCTTTTTAAGAGAGGCTCCAATGACCGGCTCCGTTCGTACTCTTCCCCTAGCCGTTTCACGCATTCTTCACCATTCCGGGAAATAGCTAACCGTAACAAATGACCTTTTTTGAATCGGCTAACTTAAACTAAAAAATATCTTGATTAGTCAGTTTGTCTGTCAACAGCTATTAGTGCCTTTGTCTTTCTATTATCATGCATAGGTATTAGATATCTCCAACATGCAAAAATATACCAGTTTTATATTCAACTTCTTATTTCACTATATATCTCAATTGTTTGCTGTAAAGACTTCTACAACGGCATATTTGACACAATAACAAATCGTGTCTTTTTTCGTTCATGTTTCGGATGTTATATATATGAATAAAAGACGTTACGTGACCAAACGCGAAATACAAGGTCAATGGAATCTAGTTTCATGCCATTCCGATATTAAATTAAAATTCACTACAAAAACCTCTCAAGATCTCTTGAATGCTTGAATGAGGAATATAATTGACTTGATCCTATGTATGTTTGTTTAGCAACATGCAGGATGAGAAATGCGTAGATTCCCGGCCCATAGGAAATAGTCTTTATCGCGAGCTGCTTCCTTTCAAGTACTCCATTTAGAGATCGATATTTGGTCAAAGTATTGGAGATGAAGCTCAAAATAACATCCCATCCTGAAGCTCTTACAAGTATATAGGTATTTCTCGAGTTAAAAGCTCCAAATTACATTGTTCCACTGCAGGAAAAGCCCGTCTCTGAAAGCTATTTTCTTTGTCGTCGGCCATCTTGCATTCCTCAAGTTCCTGGCTTGCGTTCGCGGTCGCTCAAGGGTGATGAATGAAGGGCATTGTTTGTACGTTCTTAACCAATCAAAAGTTCCTCAGGACGAACATCGACCGAACAAAAAAAAACATTTGCAGTTTATAACTCGTTCCCGGCCTTAAGGCCTGGGCACGAGTAATTAACTATGGATTACACAGGATTCCCAATAAGTATCAACAGGCATAAAGACTGATTTGGCACTAATAGTGCCACGTCACAATGGCTACATTTTACATTTTTGAGGAACTTTTGTTAAAAGAGAATTCAAACTAGTTAATGCACAAATTGAATTGCTATAAATCTAGTTTAGAGTGGTTGTAGCCTAAAATTTGAGGTGTAAGTGTTACGCACTATTGCACACACGCGCTAATTAGCATCTGGTACTATTAGCACCAAAGCCTGTAAATTGGAAAACGCTATTGGAAGAAGTTTGATTCCATGCTTGAGGCATATAGAAAATTGAGGTTGTTTGAATGTTTCACAAAGGTTGATTTCAAGTTTTTCTCTCCTTAATAGAAATTATAGGGTCCTAGAACTTTCTGTATGAATAATATATAGGATCAGTAGTGTTGTGTTCCCTTTCTGTTATTTTATTTTACCATTTGCATGATAATAAATTGTAATTAATAATTATTGCCTAATAAGTAAAAGTACATATTTGTCAAGATGTCTTTAATTATAGACAATTTGTTTTACTTGTAGATCTAATCTTCAAGTTAAGAAGGTTGATGATATATTAGAGAAAGTCATGCTGCTTGAAGGCAACTTGGGCAACCCTTGCGTAATACGCGTTCCCAAATTCAATGGTGTCTGTGGTTAAACCGATATTACGTACATATAGAATTTAATAACAAGGTTTTACGACCACTGCTATTGACAAATACAGATATCGAATTTATCATTTTGAATTTTTTTTACATAAGCTATAACATTTATGTACGTGACCCAGAACATCAACTTCAGTTCCGATGGTAAACTCCAAGAAATTTTGACATTATTTAATTAGTAATGAATTTTAAGATTAAAAATACATATGGATAATAAATTTTACCTATACATGCAGTTATGTAATGTAATATTTATGTAATGTAACAGAAATTAAATATATAACCCTCAGAATTTCTTGGGGATTCCTAGCAACAGAAAATTTACACGAAATTGGTAGACTTAAGATTTGTGAATTGAGCCTGATGCCTTGATTCTCAGCATTCCTAACAATTTCCTAGCAATTCCTAGGAAGTGTAGTTTTGGCTGTTCACACCTTTTTGAAGTCATTTTGGGTTCCTAGGAAATTCCTAGGAATTTTGGTGCTGTGTTGTTCACACCTTTTTTGAAGATCTGAACTCCTAGGAAATTCCTAGGAATTCCTAAGAATTTCAGTGCTGTGCTGTTTACACCTTTTGTAAACATTTGAATTCCTAGGAAAGTGCTAGCAATTCCTAGGAATTTACTAGGAATTTCTAGAAGCTAGGAATTCATTTCGCTTCAGGTGGGTTGGTCACTTAAATGAATTTTTTTCAGCTCTGCAAATGCAGAAAAAAATTCTTCAGTTTGTTAGTGCTCACAAGTCAAAGTTACTACAGTACTAGAGTACTAGAGTGGTTTACACTTAACCTTGAAATAGTTTGTAGACTAACTAGTTTAACAAGTATTTCCATTGTTCTCTTTTGCCCCTATTGAACTATTACACACTAGAATTCATTTGGTGTTTCACGGGTTAAGTGTAACAACTCTATACCTTAGATTAGTTTCTTGGTAGTCACAGTGACTTTTCTGATTTGGATCCCTACAAAATGATGGCCATCTCATCAATAACTGCAGATGTCAGATGGTCATGCAAGGGCGGATCCAGGGGGAGGGTCGCGGAGGTCAGGACTGTGTTTATCAATGAATATGTCATGAATTTGCGACAGCAGTAATTTTTTTTCTGTGAAAAGACTCACTTTAACATTCATTGAAATATCACTAAGCAATGCCAACCCTCTACCCATTCAGTTGTAAATATAATATTTGTTTCTAATAAAAAGTGTTAAAAAATCACTAGTCTAAGCAATTAATGTCATATTTTCAGCGCGTTTTCAATGGCTTAAGACATTTTCGTTTGGGTTTCATGTTTGTAAACGTCACGTGACCCCCACCTTTGAAAAATCCTGGATCTGCCCTTGTCATGAGCTAGTTAAGAGGAACCTTTGTGAAATGGCTAATATTCATAAATAAACTTAAGTTATTTAAAATTAAATCCAAAATATTGTATATGCCTTTCTTTTTGATCAAAAAATACAGACTCATTTTGTGACCCTGTAATCATAAATACAAAAGAATGTCAATATTGAGTAAAGATACTAAATAGATTATTCAATTTGTACCTATTGGAAATTTTAAAAGCTTGTGGCATTATAATATTTTATTATAAGTGACATCAATGGTTGGCCAAGCAGTGAGAGCAGAGCTGGCCTTTGATTGACTGAACTGGCTGGCTGACTGACTGACTGACTGATTGACTGACAGACTGATTGACTTACTTGACTGATTGATTGATTGATTAAGTAACTCACTCACTGGGTTGATTGAGTAATTAACTGATTGACTGACTGATTGATTGATTGATTGATTGATTGATTGATTGATTGATTGATTGAGTAACTCACTGTCTGACTGATTGATTGATTGATTGAGTTATTGATTGGTTGATTGATTGAATGATTGAGTAATTAACTGATTGATTGATTGACTGATTGATTGACTGACTGATTGATTGATTGATTGATTGATTGATTGATTGATTGATTGATTGATTGATTGATTGATTGATTGATTGATTGATTGATTGATTGATGATTGATTGATTGATTGATTGATTGATTGATTGATTGATTGATTGATTGATTGATTGATTGATTGATTGATTCAAAATCACAATCCTTCATATCATTCAATTTTGGTGTCACAAAGATACGTTGGGTGATAATTCGAATATCCGCGCATGCCGGACGGCCGATATATGTCGTTCTGATTCACGTTATATTTTCGTAGAGTTATGCGGATTGCTTACCCAGTTTGCCTGCATTTTTTATTGGTACCGTGTATTAGCTACGTATATACGCTACTACGGCCAGCTAGATTACGTTTAAAAGTGCATTCATGTTTATATATTGCAGAATCCAGGCTGGTTTTACGCGACATGTTATGATCAACACATTTAGTCCCAAGGCTTTTATATTTTTTTGCATCAATTTGCTCCCCACTTGTTAACGCGCAATGGACGACCTTCAAAAATGGCGGCCTAGTACGAAACCAAAAAGGCATTGATACCAGAAAATAAGCAAGACGATACTTCTGTTGCTATCAAAGACGATGTGTTCCTCTTCCTTTTAGAATATCTATGTTCTATGTATATTATAGGATATACTTAGACTCATTTGATGCCATGATAATTTTGGAGGCCTTTCTTGCCTCGTTCTCGTGAACAATGAGCCCGCCATTTTTGAAAGTCGTCTATGACGCAGAAAATGTTTTCAGGAGTATTATTCCGTGATTTTAAGGCCTTTGATACACATAGCCTGAAGGTATTCAAGTGTTAAAGAAATGTGATGGTAAAATTCCTCTGGCCACGCTCGATTGTGCGAAATTGATGATACTGGTGAATGTAGAAGGTCGAAAAGCAGGGTTTTTTTTGTTATTTCGTTGGCTGATATACAGTCATTTTAGAACTGAAACGTCGCTGACGTGGTTTCAAGCCTTACGCGACTCGACTGAAAGGAATGATAATAATATAATATTTGCTCTGAATTATTGCATCGCCGAGGATTGAGGGCTTAAGCCGTCCACATTCGCGACCATTGAGATCCAGTTTATAGGTTGATCTGCGAGGTTGTGTGGTAGCAATTCTTTTGACCATATATACACACACGTTTTTGAACCGCTTTATCTTATCTTGTGGGTGTCGGGAGGAGGGGTAGTAAAGTTGATGTGAAATTTTATCCATTTTGTCACAGCTAGTTACGCCTCGTGCTCCTAAGCTTTTTGTCTCTTGCTCTTCATTTTCCATCGTGCTGGTTTCACAGTACAGAGACGGATGCGCATTTTGTTGCTTAAATAGAAAACCGTGAATAGTGGAATCACCTTTAGGCTGAGAACCATTTTGAAATAGGTGTATATCACTTCTCAGAAACATGGGCGCGCATTTTATATTCCTTAAATGAAAAGCGTACAATGTTGAGTAGTTTTCATAAAGTCCTTGATGGTTTGCTTATCAATCATGATTTATATAAAATACCAACTGAGAAACATAAAGTGCACGCGTAAATTTAAATTTAAAGATTAAATTTAAAGATATTGAAAGGTCTTTTCGGAATGGGCGTGACCCTGACTGGATTAACAGGAAGTGATATCACAGGAAAAAAAATCAAAAGAACACTAAAAATAGTACACAATGGACTCCTTTTTGTTTTTCATACACTAACTGAAATAATCAGGACATGCTGCAGTTCTTGCTTTCGATTTTAACGCACTAAAAGATACCAAATCGTTTACTTTTACGTCTGAGACATTCATATCGGGTATGTCCCAAGACGAACAGACCCATGACATTGCTTTTCTTTACCAGATAAAAATAAATTTCGGAAAAAATAATTTTTTAACATGATAAAACTACTAAATAACATTCCAATTAAGGATGATTTTTTCAAACTAGTGTTTTACGGTGATTATCGGATAATGGGAAAACTACTGGATAACGTTGATTTTCCTAAACAGATAATTCGGGATAATTACAGGATAATTTTAGTTTTCCTGCATCGGGAAAACTCGGGAAAATTCCACATTTACCTCTAGTTATCCAATTTAGGATACTTTTGGAAAACTAGCGTTTTACGGTGATTATCGGAGAATGGGAAAACTACCAGATAACGTTGATTTTCCTAAACGGATAATTCGGGATAATTACAGGATAATTTTAGTTTTCCTGCTTCGGGAAAACTCGGGAAAATTCCACATTTACCTCTAGTTTTCCAATTCAGGATAATTTTGGCAAACTAGCGTTTTACGATGATTATCGGTTAATGGGAAAACTACCAGATAACGTTGATTTTCCTAAACGGATAATTCGGGATAATTACAGGATAATTCTAGTTTTCCTGCTTCGGGAAAACTCGGGAAAATTCCACATTTACCTCTAGTTTTCCAATTCAGGATAATTTTGGCAAACTAGCGTTTTACGGTAATTATCGGAGAATGGGAAAACTACCAGATAACGTTGATTTTCCTAAACAGATAACTCGGGATAATTACAGGATAATTCTAGTTTTCCTGCATCGGGAAAATTCGGGAAAATGCAAGCTTGATACTTTACAGGATAATGCAGGAAAATCCCAGGAAAATTACAAGATAATTTCCTGTTTAGGAAAACGCAGGATAATTCAGGAAAATTCCGAATTTTCCGATAGTTTTCTAAATCGGGAAAATCCAGGAAAACGCGAGCGTTTTTGCCGTTTTTTACGTGGAAAGGAACCCTGAAGTACGTGGACATCCTACCTGAACTTCTTGAGTCTTACAACCGGTCGTATCATCGAAGTATCAAGAGAGCTCCAATCGCAGTCAATAAAAGTAACGAAAAAGAGACTTGGATGACTCTGTATGGACACCAACCTACCAAGAAAGGGTATGCTTTTAAAGTGGGGGATCAAGTTCGTATCTCAAAGTCAAAAGGTCTGTTTGAGAAGGGTTATTTACCCAACTGGAGCGAAGAAATTTTTACCATCTCCAAACGCATCCCACGAAACCCGCCCGTCTACAAGTTAAAAGAATACGACGACGAGAAACTAGAAGGGACGTTTTATGAGGAAGAATATATTACAGCCCGTGGAAACCAAGGGGCAAGACGAAGTGTACAAGATTGAAAAGATCTTGAAAAAAACGAAAACGGGGCAAGCAAGAAGAATATTTTGTAAAATGGCTGGGCTATCCAGACAAATATAACAGTTGGGTCTTGAAAAGTGATATTGAAGTGTAACAGATTCAAACAATAAAGTCCATATAAACGATGGTTACGTTCAAAGTGTCTTCATTTCAAACGAGTCCGCCATGGGGTCAGGTCAATTTTACATGACGTTACCAAGTAACAGTTCTATGGAAGTATTCCCATCCAATACGTTGTCGGAATACAAGGTCAAACTTACCGAACACTCGGATTTGAATGGGAAGTGGGAAGTGGGGTTGGCGTCCATCACTTATCCCCATACGTGGTTCAACTTACAAAAACAACAGGGACACTTCTATATTTACGGAGCGGATGGAGTACCCACGGTAGGACTGGTACCTGAAGGCTTTTACGTATCTGAAATCATTCCTGCCATAAACAAAGAGATCACTGACAATGGAGTAAAGGGCATGTCCCTCCAACTGGATCAAAGATCTCAGAAAGTGACCGCGGTACTAGGAGAATCACAAATGTTGACCTTTCGGAAGGACTTGGGGAACATGTTGGAATTTGGCAAGGAAATCTCCCTTTCCAAGACGACCACAGCCCCCTTTGCGAGTAATGTGAACATTGGACTCCAGTCCCTCTACGTGTACCTGAACATTGTGAAAGTCAAATTATTGGTGACGTTCGAGCTCCCCTACTACGAATTGTGCCCGCTCAAGGTGAAGATTGAGAAATCATTACACTCAATTACGACAACCCACAATACATCCCTTTGTCCACGACAGATTTTGAAGTGGTAGAAGTCCTTATAACCGATGACACGGGGAAAAAAGTACCATTTGAACGTGGCCGCGTTGTGATAACATTGAATTTCAGGCTCCGACAATCGCCCTATTTTTCGTGATGAGACAGCAAGGGGGTCAAATGCCCGTTTATCGTGGTACACCTTTCCAACGAGGATATGGAATTGGTTCCTTTTTTCAATCTCTCGCCCGGAGGGCCTTACCTTTCTTACAGAAGGGAGCCCAAACCCTGGGACGAGCTGCACTCAGTACGGGTGCCAATATTGCACAGGACGTTTTGGCGGGAAACACTCTCAAAGACTCCGCTCGCTCGAGATTACAACAAACGGCAAAAACTCTAAAGGAACAAGCTTTAAACCGTCTGACGTCACAGACGGGGAGTGGAAGAAAACCTTTAAAACGTAAGACTCCACGGACGAAGCTCGCTTTACCACAGCCTGCCAAAGGGAAAAGACCTAAAACGACTTCCGCAAAAAGCACTGTACAGAGAAAAAAATTACCCAAGATCCAGCTGGGTCAAGTGAAAAAGTCTTAAGTCAGTCATCTTCAAGACCTTTGGGACGAGTAAAAGATGGCCTTTGTACACCCCCACTCTACACCCTGTATCAAAAGTGAGGTGGATTTGTTTACAGTACCATCCACTCAGATTGCCGTAGACAAAGGACAATGGATTGATCATCGCCCTATCTCTACCATCTCCTCATCTTTTCCGATTGAATTTTCCGTAAAAGGAACCGAGAATTACTTGGACCTGTCCAAGACCATGCTGTTTTTAAGACTGAAAATCACCAAAGCTAATGGAGCAGATTTAGATAGTGGAGAAAAAACCGGTCCTGTGAACTTGCTCTTACAGAGTTTGTTCAAACAAGTGGATGTGTCCCTCAACGAAATTTTAATCACTCAGTCCACGGGGACTTACAGTTACAAAGGTATGCTCGAAACCTTGCTAAACTATGGAACAGACGCTAAAAAGGCACACCTGACAGGAAGTCTCTACTACAAAGATACAGCAGGCCACATGGATGACACTGACCCAACTGCTACGGGTAACAACGAAGGACTCAAATCTCGTTATAGCGTCACAAAAGAAGGTTATACCGTGGATTTGTTTGGACCTCTACACTGTGATATCCTCAGTGAGCGTCTCTTGCTGAATCACGTGGATGTCACATTCAAGCTGACTCCCAATACCCCAGCGTTTGTACTCATGTCTGAAGAAGCCTCTCCCAATTACAAAATTGCCATCCAAGCCGCCGTTCTGAAAGTGCGATCAGTGAAAGTCAGCCCCACTTTACAGCTGCACCATTTGAATGAACTCAAAAAGGGACAAAATGCTAAGTACCCCATACGGAGAGTAGACTGCAAGACGTACACCATTCCCCGAAGTGACCCCTCCCTGTTTAAAGATGATTTGTTTAACGGCTTAGTTCCCACGCAAATAGTGATAGTAATGGTTGACTCGGACGCCTTCAATGGAAGCTATACCAAAAATCCATACAATTTCAAACTGTATGGAGCCAACCATCAAACTCACTCTAGATGGAGAGATGATCCCTTTTCAACCCCTCACTCTCAAACTAGCACGGGCCAGTGAACGAAATTACATGGAAGCCTTTCAGACCTTGTTTTCTGGAACCGGAAGACTCTTTGCAGACTCAGGCATCGATATCGATAGGACCGAGTACAACCAAGGGTACGCCCTCATGGCTTTTGATATAACTCCGGACCTCTGTAGCACGTCTGATCATTTCAATCAGAAGCAGAAGGGGAACGTTGCTCTGGAAATTCGATCAGTTCAATACTGGTCTACCAAACGCCATCAATTTGATTGTGTTTGGAGAATTTGAGTCTATTGTCGAGATTGATTATATTCAAGACACGTCACATTTGATTACACTTCCAATTCCATTCCGATTCCATTCCATTCCGTTCCAACTCCGGTCATTCCATTTCCAATCCAGTTCCAGTCCAATTCCAGTCCAGTTCCTAACAATCCAGTTCCTAACGATCCTATCGATTGGGGTTCCTGTGTACGGTTGTCACGATTGAATGCTTTCAAAAGCAACACGAGGGGTTTGTGAATAAAAACGAATCCTGAAAAACGATGTATTTTACCTCAAAGGCGATCATCTCTTCGTCGGTTCTTGGCTTCTTTGCCGGTGGGGAAGACGTTGGATGGGTGTCTTCGCCCTTTCGCTTGGACGACGCTCCGTTACAGACACTGTCATGCCTCTTCAGATCGTGCTTTCTCGTGAAACTTTTTCCACAGTTGGGGCAGAAACATTGTTCGTGATCTGTGTGCTTTTCTTGCTGGTGGCGAATGAAACTTCTCTTATGTTTATACGTCTTATTGCAAGCAAGACACTGGAACACAGGTGGGTGCTGTATAAATCAAAAAAGATCAGAAAAAAACCATCTTGAGAATAATCAGTTCAACGGTTGACAATGAACACTTTCAAACACAGCCTTAAAAACGAGTTACACATGAATTATACTCACAGTGGAAGGTGACTCAGAGTTCATTACAGCAGGGCTGGAGGTTTCGTCTGTAACCTAAAAGTCAAACATCGATGTACGTCTTGACCTCATTCGAACTCGTGTTTATAGTTTAACGGTAGATTATTTAAGTCGAAAGAATGTTTATATAGTTTGAAAACTTTAATAAGACTCTTCTCTCTTCTGGTAATGTTTGCTTCCTGCTAGTTCTCCGATTTACGCTAAACTTGCCTATAGAGATTATAAGTGTATTTACTAATCGATTTAGAAATGAGTTAGCAATGACTTCACACGAGCCGTACCGAAGGACACAGAAATTAAATACTCACTGCAGGGGCCGTTTCTTGTTGGACCAGTCCAGTACCATCCAGGACTGTTTCAATGGCATTGTCAATCAGTTCCTCCTTTTCGGACCTTAATTTGCTGTTGTTGAGGCTTTGCACTCTCAATGTTTCCAGCTCAAGGAAAAACTCATATATAGTGTCCTCAATGTGCATCAGTCCTCTTGATCGATACCCCGGGTGGGGGGGGGGGGGGGGGGGGGGGGGGGCTCCGATCGTAAATGGACGGGTATGCTCGTCGTACCTTTTAGGGGTCAAAATCTACAATCTGGTACCTTTTAGGGTGTCTCAGACTTAAGTGGACTACCAGAGACATAGCTGGTACCTTTTAGGGACTGTTTTGGTGTAAATAAACTACCTAAAATAAGCATGAAAGGGACGATTTCGATGATCTGAATTAAATCTTCAAAGCACATCGATAACAAAGTGTTTCATTACTTTAATTCTTTATTATTGTTTTTTGAATTGGTACCTTTTAGGGGTAGAAATTAACTGTTGCCACTCCCACTCGGGTACCTTTTAGGGGTCATTTTCAAAATTTCCGACGAGCATCCCCGTCCTCTTATATATAGGAGTCACCCCCCCCCCCCCCCCCCCCCCCCCCCCCGGGATCGATACTGACGATTCTCTGTGAGGGTCAATGTCTCTGGGTACTTTGAAGATTCTTCCAGTTCTTCAATATTGGCAATTACGTGGTCTTCAATTACCTTACATATTCCTAAAGCATTGTTTACTGATGCCATAGTTTTCTTTGATACGGTGGTCATGTTTTTCCTCACAAAGTTCAGTTTTTTGTGAAGGACTTTTGCCACTGACCAAGCCCCAACATAGCGTATCTTGGCCAAACCTTCACTTGGCATTTCCTTCACATTGATTAATACTGGCGATTGAAGCTCGTTTTTTCTGACTTTATTGGCTATTGCACCAACAACCTCTTTGTATACAGAGTGCATCAGCTCTGCAGCAATATCAGTCTGCACTGGTGAAAGCTCATTCACCTGCAAGAACAACTTGAAATCATTGATGAATTCTTTAGATTTGGTAATTAGGAAGTACAGGTCTTTTGTGTCCAATGACCACTGCTTGGTTGAAATGGAGACTTCATCAATGTTCAAAAGGCTTTGTTCAATAATAATCAGACAAGCTCGAGACCACAAAACTTTACCAAGGCTATCAAATTGATATTTCATATCCTGATTGCTTAACAAAAGCCTGACGAAACGTTTGATCGCTATCTCACTCGCCTGAGAGAACTGATCTCTACATGCAAGTATGGAACACTTGAAAACGAAATGCTGAGAGACAAAATCGTAATTGGAATCTCACAGAACGAGACACAACAGCGACTACTGAGAGAGAAGGATCTCACGCTAGATAAAGCCATAAATATATGCTGTAGTAGTGAAATGGCCGCTCAACATGCCCAAAAAATCGAACGCACGGAGGCCGTAAACTTTGTCAAGAATAAACCAAAATCTGCACACAAAAGTGACTCACAGTTGATCAAAAATTGTAAGTACTGTGGAAGTGAACACAAAAAAGGAAACTGCCCTGCTTATGGAGAAACTTGCAGTAAATGCCAAAAGAAAAACCACTTAGCCAAAGTATGTTTGTCCTCTCAAGCTAGTGAACCGGTTACTGGGCCCGGACAGCGCCAACAAAGTACAACAAGAGACTCAAAGCAAGGAAGAAAAAACAAGCATATTCGTCAGTTTGAAGAGAACACCAGCAGCAGTGAAGAAAACAGCGAAGACTTAGACAGCGAAGGAAGCATCTACAGCATACAGAATAATAACAACAAAGTCAAGTTCTGTGCAAAGGTAATGGTTAAAGCCAATGACACCAATGAGCCACAACCAATCACCTTTCAACTAGATACAGGTGCAACTTGCAGCACTATCAGCCTGAAAGAGTACAAAAGAAAGAGTACAAAGAGTACAAAGTACAAAAGCATAACTAAAGAAGAACCACAGCCATCCCTCACCACACTCAAGCTGTATGACCAGTCGACACTCACTCCTGTGGGACAGGCAATACTACACTGTACAGTCAATGGAATCACAAAGAGGGTGCGCTTTCAAGTCATCAAAGATGCTCCAACCTCTCTTCTCTCTGGTAAAGCCTGTCGAGCCCTACGACTCCTGCGCTTCAGCGAGGACATTCTTCATGTAAACACACCTCTTACCAAGGAAAACATCCTACATGACTATGCAGACATATTCAGTGGTCTAGGAAAGCTCCCTGGAGTCTACCACATCGAGACAGATCCCGACGTTAAGCCCAAACAGAGCAACCCCAGAAGAGTACCAATACCCATACAAGAGGAACTGAAAAACAAAATAGAGGAACTAGAGCAAGCAGGAATCTTAGCAAAAGTCACAGAACCAACACCTTGGATCAGCAACATGGTTGCAGTTAAGAAACCCAAGAAGCTCAGGATATGTCTGGATACTCAGGAACTAAACAAAGCAATTATACGAAACCACTACCCAACACCTACAATTGAGCAAGTAGCGCCAAAGTTAACAAATGCAAAGATTTTTACAGTGGTTGATGCCAAAGATGGTTTCTTACAAGTTACACTGGATGAGCCTTCAAGCTACCTTACTACCTTCTGGACGCCATATGGAAGATATAGATGGTTACGCATGCCTTTTGGGATCAAATCAGCACCAGAGGAGTTCCAACGAAGACTAGATGAATGCCTCGAAGGATTATCTAACATCCAAGCCATATACGGCGACATCATCATCTATGGAGCTGACGACAGTGAGCATGATGCTGTCCTAAGAGCCCTCCTTGAAAGATGTCGAGAATGTGGACTAAAGCTAAACAAAAAGAAACTCAAGTTCAAGCTCGACAAAGTTGCCTACCTGGGACACATCCTCACAGCAGAGGGGATAAAGGCTGACCCAGAAAAAATCAGTGCCATTGTAGACATGTCACAACCTACAAATGTTCAAGAAGTACAGCGACTCCTTGGTGTAGTAACCTACCTCTCCAAGTTTCTGCCACAACTAAACACAGTGTCAGAGCCACTTCGACGTCTCACAGACAAAAATGCAGTCTTCGATTGGCTGCCACAACATGAATCTGCCTTCTCGAAACTCAAGACAATGATGACAGAAACACCGGTTTTGCAATATTATGATGTCAACAAGGACGTGGTCATTGAATGTGATAGCTCTGAAGTTGGACTTGGAGCAGTAATCACGCAGGATGGTAAACCAATTGAGTATGCCTCTAGAGCACTCAGTCAGACGGAGCGCAACTATGCACAAATTGAGAAAGAGTGTCTCGCTATTGTCTTCGCGACTCAGAGATTTGAGCACTACATACTGGGCAAAGTCAATGTAAAGGTCCTCGCAGACCATAAACCACTTGTCACTATTTTCAAGAAACCAATCCTGACCAATCCCAAACGTCTACAGTGGATGAGACTAAGATTACTGAAATACTCACTTCAACTGGAATACAAGCCAGGACCTAAGATGTTTATCAGTGACACACTATCAAGGGCTGCCCTACCAAGCAAGGATGTCAACAAGGAAACACCCCCTATCAGAGCTTTCAGATTCAAGAAGACAAGGAACTATTCACTGAGTTTGAGGACATTGATTCCGAAGATTCACTCTTTGTAACCGATACAAGACTGAACACCATTAAACGAGAGACGAACAAGGACACCTCCGATCCCTCCAAACTCTGATGAATATCATCAAAGAAGGGTGGCCTGACAACAAGTCAAACGTACCACTCTCTGTTCGTGAATACTGGCCTTACAGAGATGAACTTACTACACAGAATGGAGTAGCATATCGAGGAACGAGAATCATCATACCCTCTACTATGAGAAAGGAGCTAACCACTAGAGCTCATGCATCACACTTAGGAATTCAGTACACCATCAACACAGCTAGAAACATAATGTATTGGCCAAGGATGACAGCTGACCTCACTGATGCTGTGAATAGCTGCAAAACTTGCCAAGCAACACAACCTGCCACTCAAAAAGAACCAATGATGACCCATCCTATTCCACAACTACCATGGCAAGCCATAGCTAGTGATTGTTTTGAACTAGATGGACTACATTACATTGTATTGGTTGACCTCTCTTCTGATTACATTGAAGTTGCAGAGTTACCTGACATGACCACAGCAGCTCTCATTGAACAGATGAAACCCATCTTTGCTACACATGGCTCACCAGCAGTTTTAATAACTGACAATGGAAGCAACTATGCCTCGCAGGAATTCAAGACCTTCGCAGATGACTGGGACACCACTCATGTGACCACAAGTCCCCATCACCACAAAGCAAATGGAAAGGCAGAATCTGCAGTGAAAATTATGAAGAGCATAATCAAGAAGTCAAGGAAGGAAAGACAGGATGCGTGGAAAGCCATATTGGAATGGCGAAACACACTTACACCGGCCAGGGATGACAAACTCACCTGCTCAAAGACTTCTGTCTCGCAGAACCAGATCTTTCATGCCATGTGGACACAACATGTACAAGCCTGAAGTCCAAGCCAATGTGACAGCTCAAGTGGTACAGAAAAGAAAGAAAGCCAAACTATACCATGACCGACATGCTACGCCACTCCCAAAACTAGTGGTTGGCCAACCTGTCATGGTGAAAGCACACCCACAGCAGCCTCGAAGTGACTGGAAAGCTGGTACAGTGAAACGTGAAGCCACCACACCACGCAGCTACATAGTTGAAGTAAATGGACGAAAGTACAAACGGAACAGAGTACATCTGAAGGACACCAAAGTAACACAAGGACAAGCCTCAGACAAGTTAAAGGATCTATCATCAGAAACCACAACATCAGATACCACCACATCTGAACCAGCTAAGAAAACTTCTGCAGCTGCAGCTATAGCACCCGCAAACAACACCTCTACCGACACAGCTTCTACATCTACAGCATCCAGTCAAACACCATCATAAACTACCAAGTCAGGACGCACCGTGAAACCACCAGCAAGATACAATGACTCTGTTTAGACTATTTAAGATAAATTCATTGTTTGTTATGGACATTGACTGTTAAGCAAAGTAACTTCAAGTTGTTGTTAGTTTCATGTACCAGTACAAGCACACTTAAGTCAGTTATATTTAATAGTTTTCATTTTTTTGGAGAAAGGAAGATGTTATGGGATTCCTTTGTAATATGGGTTTCCTGTGTAGCTCATGAATAAAGACACGTGCTGGACAAATGGCGGCTTGTCATGACTCAGACTTATAACAGTACTACTGCAGCTGGCAGTGTTAAGCCTTGAGCCTTGTGACAGTTTGTAGCATAACACAACATTACAGGGAATTGTGTGCGATTCCCAACTATTTCTCCAGAACTATTTCTCTTGTGCCACACCTCTCTTTTGAGTGATATTCTTCCAATACCTATACAGTTAGAGTAAAAATAGTATTGTTACTTTATTAAGTCAAGTAGTTTTTTTATATTGATTGTGTGTTAGGAAAGATTCTTTAAAATACTGGGTATGGGGACACAGGGTAGATGATTGTATCACTGTTCAGTTGCAGACTCTCATCATAAACAAGATTTTCATAGCCTTTTCCCTATGAATTACCAATGCGTTTTTGAAAGTTTTATGATAAATCAGCTAAATACATGCCAGCAGAAAGTTGACTTATGTGTATTGGTCTACATTAAAGACTGTCTATACAATATATAGGTACTATATAAATTACATACCTTCGAACTTCACAATGATGTGATCATCTCCATCTGGGGCAACAAAAATTCCTGTGGTCCCATTCCTTAGCAAGTCGCTCTTATTCCATAACAACATGACTTTGCAATTTGGTTTTAGAACCAACACTTTTTCTGCAGGGCAATTCATATTACGAGTGTTACCAACATCAAGAGCTTGGAAACGACTTTCTGGACCTTGCAGTTCCTGGAGTTTGGTCAAGTTGTAGACTTGTGACTCAATCTTTCTAAAAAAATATGTGAGTTGCAGACTTCTCGAGTTCTTCTGGCAAATCTCTCTGCAGTCCCTTGATAAAACGCGAGGATTCTTCACTACAGTGTCCCTTCCTTAACTCTTTCAGACAATTTACGAACTTGTCATCTGCTTCAACTTGCCGCATGATTGTTTGTAACTCAAAACGATGAGAAATCGCACGGTTGAATACAGGTGATTTGAACATAAACTGGCCATGGTCAAGCACATTTGGAACAGGACGAAGTTGGAGAAATTCTCCAACAACGATCATTTGAACGCCATTGAAAGGCCTTGGATGTGGAGGTGTGAGATCTTCCGGATCCGTTTCTTGTGTGAGGTGAATCTGATTCACTATCTCAAAAATACGTCTACTAGACATGGATGCCTCGTCCCAAATGACACAATCAACGCCTTTAATCCTCTGGCAAAATAGGTTGTCTTCCAAGGCCCTACTTATGACTAAGTTCCACGGAAGATCTGCTGTTCGCAGCCCATAAAATGAATGGACTGTTGGAACAGAGGTGCGAAGATCTTTATACACTGTGCCAGCAATGCCACTCGAGCACACGATTACGACTTTTCTTCCTGCATGATTCAGTCTCCGGTAAATTTCCTTGACCAGGAATGACTTTCCAGTTCCTGCTTGGCCTGAAATTAAGGCATTATGGCCCTCCAGGACGACTCTTAAAACGTCTTCTTGATCGGCTGTCAAGCTAGAAGATACATGTGACGAGTTGTCAAATGAATGAAGATCTGCTAAAATTCGGAATCGAGAGCTTCAAATAACTCTAGTATGTGCTATACTTACCGAGCCATTGCTTTCAGACTTTTTATGATGTTTACTTTACATTTTTTATACAAATTACTCGCGAAAGAAATAATAAACATCAAAAGATTTTCGATTTTGAGGGTTTTCCTTGTAGGCTTTTTACACTTGAGCGCTTTTACCCACGAGTTCCAGAAACTCGGGTTGTGATAGGCCGAGAAGCACAATAGCTGTCAAGCGACTTCGACGTTCGGGGTAGTAGAGTGTCATGGTTTTGCTTCACTATATCACCCGTGTCCACCCTCAAGAGTTACTGATTCTCCTCGGTCCAGGCTCTCTCGAGGATTTAACGGCTTTCGCTGGGCAAATAATCCGAGTCAAGGATAAAATGGCGTATTTGAGAAGCCGATTTGTGGAACTCGTTTGGGGATTGTGTCTTGAGAAAAAGGGTCTGGTTGATTCTGTTAAGCTGAGTGCGTGGCTTAGTTATCCCTTCAAACACCTGCAAGAGAAAATTTGAACTGGGAGCATTTTTCGGCGAGATATTTGGCGAAGATTTCGGCAGTTCGAAGGCCTATTTGGGGGCGTCGCTTCCAACCTTTTCCTCTCTTATGTGTGGTCAGTGAAAGTCAGCTAAACTCAACGAAAATCGCTGAAACTCAGACAGGAGATCATTGAGAACACAAAGAAAACACTGTGAGCTCAAGTACATTAAGGCCTGGGATTTTAAGGCATTTGCTCAAAAATGAAAAATTGCCTGAAATGCGGTCTAGGCTTCAGCCTCAAAGGATTTTTTTGCCGAATAACAATTTTTGTTAAACTTAACATTTTGGCATAGGTTTCATAATGAGAGATTGGTCACGTGACCTGTTACATCAGAAAACACGTTTTTCAATCTCCGGTGGCGAAGACAACACGAACTTTAAATGTTCTTACATTTTTAGAGTTGTGGTAATGTGTTGTATATGGATCTGTCTTGGCTGCTTGTTTACCATTTTTAATTTACGAGATATTCAGGTTAATTTGAAAATAATCAAGGTCACGTGACCTATTTTACATATTATCTCTTTAACGAAGATCGATAGTCGAGCAGCTAAGACAGTTTCATTATCTACACCTAGAAAGAACTCTAAAACTATATATACCACTATGGTTTGTTTTGTCTACACCACCGGAGAGCTAAAAATGTGATTTATGACGTCACAGGTCACGTGACTGATCTTATGTGATAAAAATGGCACCAAAATGTTGAGTTCATCGAAATAAATCTTTTTGTTAGGAATCAATTTATGGTTTACTGTAAATTGCTTCCATTGAGACAAAATGACAAAATGTTTGTACGTTTGTGACTTGTAACAAAGGGTTTTAAAAACCTAAGACACATATATAAATTTATGGTTTGTATGATAACAATCTAAGTCAATTTTTGATCATTTTGGGCAAATCCCAGGCCTTAACGTACTTGAGAGTATTTTGATAAATTTTATTAAGATTTAAGGCAAAAAATCGTATGCTCAAAAGTCACCCTATATTCTCTAGTAAATCATCTCTCACAGTGAACTTGGGCTACCTGTGGTTTCTATAGAAAAGAACCAACTTCGGCCACCGATAACTTTGGCACCATTTATTGAAACTGCTTCAAAATCTCAACTTTTACTTATTTTGGTGTGTTCTTTTCAAATATTATCTTTTTGTTTTTGTTGGATTAAAATTTAAAATGTCACGCGACACCTGCCAAAAGGCCATTAGAATGAAGTCAGCTTGCACAACTTGTCAATGTTAGCTTGAGGGGAACAATTGGCGCGTCACTGGTGGCCATTGACGGGGCTGGGGATTTTGACGAACAAATGACTTGTCTGAAAGCGAACTGGTGTACAAGATCGTCACAAATATCAAATTTTTGCTAGACAGAGGTTTTACTCCAAAACAAAAATCGGATCATTAGGCAATAGATACAATATTGAAGTGTTATTTGCGAAAATTGCTTTTAGAATAGAGTCTCTTAATACTCGCTAGAACACTGATGTAATAAAGTGGAAGTTTAAATGAAAGATGCAGTGCAGTTCGAAGGCCTATTTGGGGGCGTCGCTTCCAACCTTTTCCTCTCTTATGTTTGGTCAGTGAAAGTCAGCTAAACTCAACGAAAATCGCTGAAACTCAGACAGGAGATCATTGAGAACACAAAGAAAACACTGTGAGTATTTTGATAAACTTTATTAAGATTTAAGGCAAAAAATCGTACGCTCAAAAGTCACCCTATATTCTCTAGTAAATCATCTCTCACAGTGAACTTGGCCGGGCTACCTGTGGTTTCTATAGAAAAAGAACCAACTTCGGCCACCGATACGATAACATTGGCACCATTTATCGAAACTGCTTCAAAATCTCAACTTTTACTTATTTTGGTGTGTTCTTTTCAAATATTATATTTTTGTTTTTGTTGGATTAAAATTTAAAATGTCACGCGACACCTGTTAAAACTTAAAATGTCACGCGACACCTGCCAAAAGACCATTAGAATGAAGTCAGCTTGCACAACTTGTCAATGTTAGCTTGAGGGGAAAAATTGGCGCGTCACTGGTGGCCATTGACGGGGCTGGGGATTTTGACGAACAAATGACTTGTCTGAAAGCGAACTGGTGTACAAGATCGTCACAAATATCAAATTTTTGCTGGACAGAGGTTTTACTCCAAAACAAAAATCGGATCATTAGGCAATCGATACAATATTGAAGTGTTATTTGCGAAAATTGCTTTTAGAATAGAGTCTCTTTATACTCGCTAGAATACTGATGTAATAAAGTGGAAGCTTGAATGAAAGATGCAGTGCTAGGAGAGAAATCTCACCAAGGAAACTTTCCAAGCGGTGACCCATGGTCTATTGCCCTAATAACATTAACACTGAACAGAGAAAAAAAATATCGTAACCTCGGTGGGATTCGAGCCCATGATCCCCTGATGATTTGTACGCCAATCCTCTACCAACTGAGCTGCTAGGTCAACTGTCTTTTCTTAAGACAGCAGTAGCGAATGTAATGAACTGACCGCGTAGCACTGAGATTAGTTTCCTTCGCAGCCGGTTTTTTTAGTCTCGTCTCGCCACGCGAATCCTCCCCACAAACGGCGTTGACTACACTGAGATAGAATAAAGTAGAAGTTTGAATGAACGATGCAGTGCTAGAAGAGAAATCAGCTGAAAATTTGAAAACTCATATAAACTAAATCATTTCTAGAGTGATGTTGTCCTCAGTACAAATATTCTGTTTTTAATATAATAATTAATATATAATAATTACATGGAACCATCCAAATAATTTTTGGTGTTGCCATCATGCTTCGAAAAGTTTAACTAACAAGTTAAAAGCCTTTGACTTCTTTAGGTATTATTAGTGATTTTTTAACGCACAAATGATTGTCTTATTGAAATAAGGACCGGCTTTAAAACATGACTCTGCGCAATGCAGTCATAATTCAAAGCACTATTTGCCATAATTTCACTTAATATCTTCATTTTCTCGTTTCTTCTGCACCCTTCTAATTAACTGTGTAAGGCAACATCGGAGAAAATCTGTTAACAAATAGTCAGCTATACGATTTCATGAGCATGAGCCCATACAAATAAGGTCTCCAAAACACGGTTTTTGGATCTTTTCTCAAAATAATGGCTATCTAAGCAAAAACAAAAAGTGGATGTAGTTAATTCAATTATTCAAAGACTGTATTTTATGGTTTTGATCGAATTTTATTGTAAAAAATAACCGTATTTTTCAAGTTGAATGCACACAATTGGATGGTTTTTACAAGAGAAAATGCGTGACTTAACCGGGGTCAAGCTAGAAAAACGGCTCTCTTTGAAATATAACAGAACTTGTCAAAAATCAAAAAGTGGATTTGAAAACTCCACGCTTTTCCGAACATTTTGATATATAATTCATAGGAATCGGTTAAAATTTAGAACCGTATTTTCGCTGATTTTATAAGCTCATTCTATCCGTTGGCTATACATTCGCCTCTTAAGGCATCTAAAGACTCGCGGTCTCGAAAATCTAAAGAAAGGTAGATCGTAATAATAATATACGTAAAACATACACGCTCTTTAGTGTTATTGTTACATTTTGAGCGGGTTTAGAGCTACTTTGTGTACGAATTGCTCAAAAAGAGAGAGGCTGGGACCGAAAAGAGCAAATGTTCCAAATGTATGGGCAATTTTCTCCGATGTTACCGTAGATGTAAAACGTTTTTTTCGACATGGGGGTTATTTTCGGCTCGGATGATTCAGCAAAGTTTTAGTGCGGATTTTCGGATTTTCGATATTTTTAATTGAGGGCAATTGCGGATTTGCGGATCGCTCGCAGTGTAAAAAATTGTGGATTGCGGATTGTGTACTTATTTGCGTGATTTTTGGCGGTATTAGAAGGTTTTATATTGCGGATTCTGGCAACCCCCATGTCCCCTCTTTAAACACATTATCGATAACATTCCAGTCAGAGTGAAGTAAAATGTAACTTGTTAGCATTACCATGCCACGAGCCAGCAGGGGAGAAAATGACTTGCTACTCTTGGCGATTGACGGGGTTAGGGATTCTAATTTATTTTTTCTTATTTTTCATTTTTATTTATTTAGTTTTTTAACAAGAAATTCAGGCAAGATACAAAATGTCATACTGCTCTAACATTTATAATTCTAACTTTTTTCTGCTCCAGCATCAAAATTGAATCTATAGTATACTGGAATATCGTACGTACTCCCTTCCATAAATATAACAAACCAATTATTAACATTAAAGGTTGGTGCGCGTTTTGCTCGGGGTAGTCCGTTCAACTACAGAACAGATGTAGTTTTTCTCATTATATATAACATGTTTTACAAGGCTAGCGACTTAGTAATTTTACAGGTTTGGGAATAATTAAAAATGTACATTTTTGGCATAAAAGTATGTATTTTTATTGAAATGCTACAAGACTTCACAAAAATCAACTAGTGGTAATTATGATCTCTAAGAACATCTATTTGAGTCTTTTCACGTAATGTTCTACAGTTATTAATGCTCAATCAACCGTAAGAAGTAGACGTCCAATTGAGCTTTTAATTTATTTTAACAATGACAAGACACTCATCATTGAAATCATGAGGTAATGCCATGTCTTTACCGTGTGAAGATTTCTGTGTGCGTCTCGCTGTGTCAGTAATACCCGGACCTGTCGAACGGGTCGGTTTGTGGTGCAAAGAGTATCGAGCGCAATCATGAAGCTTGTTCTCCTGGTTCTTGCTTTTGCGTTAATCACTGAGTCGCAGTCAATGGTTAACGCCGCTCTTTTGGAGGCAATTCATATTCGTACAGATATTTCGCTGCCAGGGCGCGTCTATGGGAATGAAGAAGCCTTGAAATTACTTCATCGTCAGGCGCAGTTCGCTTACCAAGAAAACCTGCCACGATACCTTGAAGAACTCAGACAAGCCAGCCCTAACCTGAAAGCCGATTTTACAGATCAGAATTTTGCAGTGGTGGGATCACTAGCCACTCTTGATGCCGCAATAACATTTGCAGAAGGCATCGAAAACGTGAACGTCATCAGAAGTGACACCGCTGCTGGATTCGAAGGGAAGCCAAATCCAACTAACGACAAGTTACACAATGGTCTTCAACGACTGAACGCGGTCAGAAACGTCTTATGGCTGTTTAAAGAAAAGCTCAAGGCAGGAGAAGTTATATCAGCTGATGCCTCTCTCATGGACAAATTACGTGAAGCACAGACATGGCTCTCAACTCAAACGGGAGGACATCTCGGTCAGGGGATGACATTTGCGTTGGAGAAAGCCGGGGTGATGAAGACTCTCAAGAATAAATGGGGGACATCATCGTTAAAGTTCCGGAGCTTCTCAGCTGGCGCAGCCAATGGCTTGGATTTCCTCATTAATATCTACAATACCGTTGTGAACTCTATAGCCCTTGGTGATGATCTTAGCGATGCTAATATCTTGGCCCTCACTAGTTCAGTTACCGCTATAGCTGGTGACGTCACAATGGGAGTCACTCAAGTTCTTTCAGCAAGCGCTAAAGTGTCGAGCGCCGCTGGTCGATTTGGGTACGTAGTGGGCGCAACGCTGTACTTAGCTTCATATGCCACCAGCGTTGCAGGAGGGATTCTCAGTCAGGAAGATCTTGAAACGAAGGACTATGTTAAAATTTTCCTTTCACCTTTAATACCTGACCCAACTTTTGGAACAACGGTGGAAATATTCGATCAAATAGCAAAGGGGAATATTCTTGAAGCCTATCACCTCTACATTACACAGTCCATGACGGCTGTTATCTTGAAAGGGGGTATGGCAGTAATTGATAGATTGACCGGCTCGTCGCACCTTCAGGATTATTTCAAGGGTATTGCAGCGTTGGAATACTTTATATACATAATTCGTGCTGATAAGTTCCACGACGAAGTAGCCAAGGGCGTGGCCGATACTGTGCGAGCTTTGAAACCCAAGCAAGTAGTGTACACCTTCCCGGATGTCCAACAGCGCAATCGCTACACTACCGGGGGATGGAAGTCAGAAGACAGTGTCCGAGAGGAGTTCAATGTTTCTGGAGAATTTTCTCCCGTTCGTTTGTTTTTGGCAACATATAGTAAAGACTTTGCAAAGCCAATGGCTTGCCCTAATAAGGCCAATCAGGGCTACACCTTTTGTCCCGAGGCAGCACCTCATGATGATGATAAGTTGATTTTCATGGGAAGCAAAGATGTTGATGAGAAAGTCATTCTGGATGATAACTCTGAAGCTTATGGAATGGGAGGAAATGACCATTTCGTTCTGAAAGCAGCCGTTGTAAGAAAAGGAGTGAAGATCAATGGAGGAGAGGGTGCTGATACTATCGATATCACTAACACTTTCTATGGAAGTCGATCATATATCACTGGGGGAGGTCCTGAGAGGGACATCATCAAGGCAGGCCCAGGGGATGATACATTCCTGATAAATAACGACGAGGTTGAAATCATTAATGGTGACAATACGCTTATGGTAGAAGGGAAAGGAAGCGATGATATCAAAATAGGAACTGGAGCTGACTTGGTCATTGTTGAGAAGGATGGTGGCAGGATAACAGTAAAAAATATCCCCGAATTAGCTAATTCCCCAAACCAAAAGCCTAAACGCATAGTGTACAAAGGCAAAAGGACAACAGCAACGGGAAATGACTTCATCTTTGGTGGTCCTACTCAATTTGATGTGCTGAAGATGCGAAAGTATAAGCAACCTCGAGGTCATAGCGGCATTCTCCTGATCGAAAAGCACTCAACAATCAATGAATACCTCTCTCTGGTTGACCAGGATGCAAAGAACCTCTTCAAAGGACATAAATCTAATCCCAACACAAATGGCAACATCATATCAAGTGCTCAGCGCATTGAATTTTACTCCATCGAGCGCCTTGAGATGAGCCAACATACAAATAACTTGGTTTTCTTCAAAAATCGACGCAGACAAAGTGATTATATTGAGGTGACTGGAGGACCAAAAAACGACTTTATCATCAACATGCGCGACACTACTCCATTGTTGGCTCAACTAAGTACAGGAGACAACCGTGTACTCTCTGGAAGTGGTCGAGATAGTTATTCTATAGTTCTTGATTCCGGCGAAGATATCATTTACGACAAAGGAGGCAAAAATATCTTAGCTATCCTTCTTCCAAAGGGCTGTGACAATGCGAAATACAATGATCACCAAAATCAGCGGTGGCGACGGATATCGGATCAAGCATGGAAATCACAAGCTCGAGTTCATTTTCAATGGTCAAACTGGTCATGATGACACTGTACAGATGATTGTAGAAGACAGCACTGGAAGACAGATCACATTCAGACCAGCCGGCCCTTACTACTCCAATTACTTTACTCAAGAGCGATCCATCAGGTTCTATTATGATGCGTTTGAATATTGTCCAGGAGATCAAGATGTCGTTAGTGTGGATGGCATTTCTCCACCTCAAGGACAAACCCTGCCAAAGCCAAATTGTTGAATGTTTAATCTACTCTTGAATATTTGACCTCGTGCGAAAGGAAACGGATCACGACATATTTATTGCAATTGGTTTGATGCATGTAATATTTGATTTTGAAAACTTATCTAGTGTTCGTGCATATTTACAAATGTAACAATTTAGTGTCAGGAAATCTTAATTAAGTAAAGAAATATATCTAACATGTCTAACATATTTGCATGGTATACATATTTTGTATTTATGAGATAGCACTGATTATAAAATTCTAAATTCTCAATGATATATACTTCATTAAAATTTCATAATTTTACGAAAAAAGACGAAAAAGAAGAACACACAATATGAACAAAAGGGGGGATGGAAAGAATAGGGGCTAAATTATTATTCCTAGTGGTCATTAAGACTGATTCCCTAAAGTTGTCCTAAGTCGCACAAAGTCGCCTTAAATCGCATAAAGTCGCCTTAAATCGCACAAAGTCGCCTCAAGTTCCATCGACTTTTTGGCCAAGATTTGCTAAGTCGCCATGACTCAAGTATGCCTCCAGAACCCTCGACCCCTAGGCGCCTATTTCACCCCTTAAGTCGCCTTAGATCGCACTAAGTCGCCTTAACTCCCGTCCACTTCTTGGCTACTTCAGTTTGCTTAAATCGCGCCTAAAGTCGCTCTAGCTAAGTCGCCTTTAGTTGCCCAAAGTTACGGTGACTTTAGGGTCCGGAGTAGGCCTGATTTTGATTGCTCTTTTAAACTGATGATATTATAAAGAAACAACTGTGTGGATAGGGCCGGATATTCTAGCTATTCAAGCCTCGTTTCAATATCCTCGCTATTCAGTCTGTTCACAGAATTCCTACGCACGAACAACTTCGTCTCAGTAATCAAACTATAACGTTTGTGTTCAACTGTCTTCTTATTTTTGAATCTTCGCATTCTTTACAATAACGATATTTGTGGCACACGACTTAACAAGTATACTCGTACATGCACGCTTTGTGAAACGGGCACCGTGAAAAGATAAGTACTGAATGGAAAAGTAATTAAGAAATGATTCATAATTTATAATGTTTCCTTCAAGCTCACGTCCCAAGTAATTAATACTTTTTAAATTGTCAGACAATTTGTCAGACAAGACAAACAAGCAGTTATCATTTGTAAGTTTCTCTCGTGTAACTTGTTAACCTTGTTGATCAAAATGTCTCGTTCATATGCACTGGCTGATTCGTTGAGAAAGAACTAACCAGTCAGAGTGAAGTAAACTCGCAACTTGTTATGACCTGTTATCATTACTGAGGGAAATAAGTAGCTCGCCACGGGCAGTCACGGGGCAGGTTGTTTTTTTTTAATTTAATTTTCCTGAACAGAAACATGAGCCACTGCTGTTTGTAGTATAGAAATTGATTCAGGCCCTGGGGAGGAATATGGGGAGAAGAAGGAAAGGGAACCTGCTTACATACTGTTTTTATCATTCCAGTCACGTCAAAACAGTTTTTATGCCGGCGTTCTCAAGGATGCTTAGTGTATGATATATGAAAATTTCATGGTTGTCAACAAAACAGTTCACCAAATTCTGACAAACCAATTCTCTAGTGCAACAATTTTCATGTTACAACTCATGATTGAATGATCGTTCGTAAGGACACAAGATGACTTCGCACCCTCGCGCAAAAAGAAACGTGACGAGACGAAGACGAACGAAGTAGTATCGGCACATCAACGCTTACTTTCCGGAAAATCGAAATGTCTCCGAACTGCCGCGATCACTACCGATTTCGTTAATTAGCTTTTTTCTAGGTGTTCGTGCATAATTCGGAAAGCAGTCATAACTAGTTTCCATGGCAGCTGTCTTTCTTTTAGAAGGAAAATCGGTAGCCAAACCAGAGAGAAGCGTTTTCCCGCTAAAAAGAAGTGATTTAATCATAAAAGAAGTCGAAAATCTAAAAAAATAATGATAAAAAGGAAATAAGGATTATCTGATACCTGTGTAGATTTCTTTGTCAGTATTGTTCCTGCGAAAAGACGAAAAACGATCAAGCTGACGGCGACATTATATTCGTGACTAGGTGAAGTGCAGCTTTTCAAATCATAGCTTCAACCTAAAGGAATCCTGCAGAAAAGTTATTATTATTATGTCTACCACTGAAACATTACTTTGATCTGGGTGAAGACTGACCTTATCTTTATTCCTTTGTAGATGATTACGATATCTGATTCGAAGGTATTACGACGACGAACTATGAAGAATTGTGATATCAAAGAAGATGGGACGATCAGTATCTCGGGCTTTAAATCCACATTAAAGGATTTTGGATTCTTTCTAAGTGAAGAGGACTTCTTTCAATTCATATATTTTCAGCCTTTGATGTAAACATGGAAGGTCGAATGTCATACGTTTCTTTCATGAAATTCGTTGTCACATGACAGCTATGTCGGCATGCACTCTTCAATTTGAAGTTTAATAATCCTGAGTCGGAAAGGTATAAATTTTATATACAGGAATTTTGAAAGAAAATATTGCAGTCAGTTTAGAGAAAAGAGAGTCTGACTCCGTACAGCCATTCAAAACGCCAAATATTACTAAGAAATTTACTAAGAAATGCATGTATGAACGACCGAAAAAGTTGTCCGGTAATCTATACATTTCTTAGTAAATTTTGGGATTTTTGAATGGTTATGTATCTCGTTCAATATTAATTCGATTAACGCCAAACCGGCTTGGGAATTTTGTATAGCTCGATGTGCTCTTTCTGACTATATGTGGGTCTTGTTCGGTCTTGTGTTGATTATCGTAATATTAAGGGACTCGTCCCTAGTGCGTGCGCGCTTGAGATTTGTAGTTCTTTGTTGTCGTTTGTTATCGTTTTTTCATTCTCCGAAGATGGATCTATCGATTCGAAAGCTCGGAGATTATGTATTGTAAACATTAACGCAGACGAAGCAAAATCATTAAGAATAACATTACACGTACGTACAAACCAGATTTAAATGCAAATACTCTTCGACGAATTTAATCGCCGATTTATCGAGATAATTTCCCTAGGACAGAATGATGACACGGAATAGTTTACTGGTTTTGTTATCGTGCAAATGGCAATGGAAAAATGGCCCGTCTTCTGTATGCATATGTTTGAGGAGCTTACGGTACCCCTTTATCGTGGAAGATACGACTGATGCTGAATCTTGAGGATTTGCAGAAAAATATGATGTTTTCTTTAAAGAAGTTAATGTCGTGATGAATAGACTAGACAAATTTTATTTGAACAGTGACGTCTAGACACTGAATTATATGGGCTGTTTATATGGAAGCCAGCCAGCCCGGTAAGCGGGCTGACTTCTTTTGTTCTGTGGCTCCCAGGGAAAAGAAAACAAAAGAAGTCAGCACGCTAACCGGGCTGGCACGCCTTCATGAAACAGCTCCTAGGTCAATAAAAACATGTCCAACCCATAAACGGTTTTGTTCATTGTAAACAATACATGCTGCAGGTGGCTGCATCTAAAAAACAGAGTTTAAGCTTCACCTACACGTGTCATACTTCAACATGGCATGTGATGTGTGCATTTTCAAACTTTTTTCCCTTTTTCATTTCTACGCATCCTATGCGAATTTCTTTTTGTTTCTCGAAAGCACCGGTGGCTCATGATGAAGTATTTCAGGAATGTGCTCTACAGCACATAATTTATTTTTAGCATTCCATACACCTATTTCAATAAACGTTGTCTGCATCAAGCCTAAGCGACTCACCCGAAAGGGAGTATGGGAAGAAATTACTAAAGTTATAAAGCCACAAAAATCCCACACGATTACTCAAATTCAGCTTGCTCTGACCTTATACACTAAAGAACTTCACTTACTGATGCTAAAGTCAATACCAAAGGGAAAAAAGGGGATTGAAGTTTTGCTACTAACCATACTAGCCCCTTTTCGGTCTAGTCGCTTGGGCTTGAGAGCTCTTATATGCGACAACCTTTTTTGAAATAGGTGTATATCTACATACACGCGACACTAGTGAAAAACGTCTGCGCATGAGTGCTATTACGATGTTCTACTGCGCGCACGCAAAACATACGAAAACATTATGCGCACGAATGCACTAGCGAAAGGCCAAGCACATCGCCCAGACATCAATACCAGTTTCGCTCTTTTAGTATTATGGTCTCCTTAGGTCATGTCATGTCAGCATAGTCAAAACCTATGAATTCCACAGTGTTTCGTGTACGTTCTCCATTCAACTTGTTGTCTAGGAGTTTTCTATATGAAAAGAACATAGGAACTCCACGAGTTCTTATAACAGGTAAGAGTTAAGCACATTTTCTGATGGTTTTATGATTTATACGCTACTTATGGAACCCTAAGCCGAAGTGAATATTCACCCCTGGTTAAGTAAATATCTACTACAGTCTTTAGCAGATCAAGCAAGAAATATAGTTATTGCGTCTGTCCCCAGTTAAAAGGCAGAGGCCGATTAAAGATTGTTCAACTTTGGAATCGGAATATCGATATTCGTGACAATCAAATTACACAGAACAGAGAATTAAGAACAGGGGTACTAAATCTACTTAAATCTCCCTCCTCGATCCATATGTTTTGAGCAAGCTTTTCTTCCTCGATTTTCTTACCTCTATATTTTCGGTATTCCTCCCTGTAATCAACTTCTCTGTATTTCTTCTTTTTCCTCCGGTCCCTAATTATCTTGGCCATTTCTGCCAAAACCGTCCCCAGTCTTAAAGAAATATGAAACGTGCACTCTAATCTATGTGCCGTGATATTAACACGCTGGAAATGTAGAGCACGAAATGGAAGAAAAGCAAGCTTAGCTATATAGGAACACGAGAGTCAAAGCCAAGCCTAGTGTTTATCAGTGCTTTCCAAGCGGAAGGAAGGGAAGAAGATTGCACTACAAGGTCACGTAAACTAAAAAAAATAACGTGTATAAAGGGGAAAATTATAATACAATATCGTGAATAATGGATTGAGGAGAACAATTCTACCAAGCTGATTTTTTTTTATTTTGAAACAATCGGCGCGCCATACATTTCACGCAAAACAAAAGGAAAAAGCTGGCCGTTTTCGAACATATATTGTTTGCACTCAAATGGCTCTTGTTTGAAATAGGTATATACAGCTATTTCAAAAAACGTTGAATACTGAATTCTGCATCAGTTCTGCATACTGAATAGTGCATTCCAAGACTTATAAATTGCATTGTTGATCGTTTCCATTGTCGTTTTGCCACTCATTTGTTTTCGTTATAGCTGTTATAGAGGATTTTCACTATGCCATCTCCAAAATATACTGAATAACGTACTACACGAGGCATTTTGGTCTTTGAATGCACTATTCAGTATGCAGAATGCAGTATTCGATCGGTATTCAACGTTTTTGAAATAGTTGTATACAGACATGTGTAATTAGCAATAGCTCCTAAATGCATGTAAATACCTGTAAGCAGTATTTAGGAAGCTAATAAAAATCTTGTTTTGTCTTGTGCGGCACCATTAGAGTTTGGTCTGAAAAAAACAAATTTTGACTATTTTGCCGGGCCAGGATTAGGATATACTTTTAGGAGTAGAAATAAATTAAATTCCGGTGTACACGACAATTAGGGACCTAAAATTCAAAGCACGACAAACTGAATGTGTTTGGCACGGGTGCCCCAAATTTTAAGGGCGCGGGGACCTTTTGAATAGGCCGTTAGGTAGTTCATATGAAATTTTGGTCAAATTTTCCCATCCATGCACACGGTCAATGTGAATGGGCCTCTATACTGAACAATGTGTTTTGTTCTTCTTGTCATCTGTGTTCTTTGTTTGTCTATAGTGGTTGACCAAAAAACATGTTAAGGGGGTGTTTACATGGCACTAGGATCATCCTAGCACTAGGATTATCCTAGCAGGTGAATCATCCTACCTGCTATACATTTACTGCATTCTGTTTTCATGGAAGTTTGTGTCTTGCTGATTGCTCGTCCTAGGTCACCCGAACTACCCCAGTGTCCCCAACATTAGCGTTTCCTAATCCTAGTTGGCGAAGTATCTCTACTTTTTCCGTTTACATGACCGAAAAGACCGAAACATACTCCTAGTGCTAGGATATTCCTACCGGCGAGACAGGATGATCCTAGTAGTAGGATCATCCTAGTGAAAGCCTCTGGTCCCCAGAGTAAAGTCGATAGCCTGCCTTATAGCCGAACATAACCCTGGTTTAGTCGAGAGTCTTGTTCTGCTGTAATGCAGGCTATAGCGACGGCGCTTTGCTAACATATCTGATGACCACACAGACAGTGCACTGTCAGTCAATCCTTCTGCAGTCATCACTTTGTTTCCTGTCTGATCTCTGTCTGTTTGTCTGTCTGTCTGTCTGTCTATCCGTCTGTCTGTCTGTCTGTCGTTGTTGTTGTCGCTGTTTTCGATTGTTTCCGGTATTTTTTCGTTGATTGTGAAATTCACATAATTCTTGATCCGTGATGATCCATAAAACTTGTTGACCCATGAGCCGTCTATACTGAAAAGTCTAACAATTCTTGGTTTGCAACCATTCCCGGGAGAGTGAATTGGACAAAAGGTCCACCAGTCACGGTAGTGGTTTTCTTTTGTCAAGTCCACCAGCATGGCCGTCGTTTCTTTTGTTCAATTCAATCTCCTGAGTAATGGTTGCAAACCAAGAATAAGACACTTCCATAGCGGAAGAAAAACAACCAGTACGGTGTTCCCTCGATTAGTAACAGCTGTAGGATTGTACACTTATTTCCATTGTAGCAACTCTTGCCAGTTGGGATTCTTAAACACGTACTTGATGTTTCTTTACCGATTATCAGTGTGTATTTATTTATTTATTTCAGGATTTGAGGACAAGGTTGGAAAAAAGCTTTGCTTTTACCTGTTATATCCTCAGCTCGTTAAACAAAGAGGTTTTTTTTCTACAAAACTACAGTGAATTGTACTGTCTATAAAAAATCTAACAATATGACAAATCTACAAAATCGCATAAAATCACAAGCAGAAAAACAAGCAGAACCTGTTCCCCTTAATTAGTAAAAGCAGTAAGATTCTACACATTTCCATTGTATCAACTTTACAAAACTACAATGAACTGTACTGTCTATAAAAAATCTAACAATATGACACTTCTACAGAATCGCATAAAAACGCAAGCAGAAAAACAAGCATAATCTGTTTCCCTGAATTAGTAAAGGCAGTAAGATTCTACACTTATTTCCATTGTAGCAGCTGTACAAAACTATACAATGAACTGTACTGTCTATAAAAAATCTAACAATATGACACTTCTACAAAATCGCATAAAAACGCAATCAGAAAAAACAAAGCAGAACCTGTTCTCCTGAATTAGTAAAAGCAGTAAGATTCTACGCTTATTTCCATTGTAGCAACTTTACAAAAGTACAATGAACTGTACTGTCTATAAAAAATCTAACAATAGTCTACAATAGTCGCATAAAAAGGCAGCATAAAAGCAAGCAGAAAGTGTCTTCTTGATTAAAGTTGCAAGTTCCAAGTTAAGCAATGACTAGATCTGCTACTTGTTTCTCTTTTGTCAAAGGTAACAGATGCTTTATAAGTTCATCTTTCCACTGATCATCTTTCTCTACGGTTTGACAGTAGACATTCCCCTTGAGGTACTTCTGAAGGGCTTTTGTTGGCATGGAGTCGAGTTTGACGATCGTCAAAAGCTGCTGCTTCATCAGGGAGGTGCGAGCTATCGCCATGTCAATCTCCGCACGACAAAACTTGCTCTTCAGGTACCTCTCTGAGACAACAGCGACAACCTAGAATTACACATGTATTATTGTTACTCATGCTGTCAACTGAAAACAACAGATTTCTCTTTTCCCATGTCTCATTCTCTAACGCTTGGCATGAGATGTGTCGCCATAGTCTTCCCACCCATCCCCTTCTTCACCAATGCTGATTCTACCTACGACACTCCACGTCGCCTTTTGCTACACCGGAGTGTCATCCCCATATCTAATACCAATAACAATTACAAAAGAACAATAATACATTCCTCTTTCACACTAACAAACATATTTGAAATAAGTGCATTCACACCGCTATCCATATTTTCCCTCCCCTGACCTCTTGCATCAATGCATCTCTATACAACTGTATACTCACATGTTTACACATGTACACACTGTCAGCCATGTTGTCTACCACTGTCTTTCCGATCTCAAAATCTCTGTTGTGGATGAAGTAGTGTATGCCATGTCTTTCCATAAGAGGAATAAGATGCTCGCGCACCCAGCCAAAGTCACTACTGGTGTAGGAGATAAACGCGTCAAACGTGGGAATCTCAGCGGAAGCGTCGACGCCTAGAATTTGAAAGAAAAGTAAGTCATTATTGTCAGTACCATAGTGCGTTGACCATGCAGTACGTTCCACCTGCAGTACCACCATTATCGCATCAAACTGAATTTTCGCTTGAAAACAGAACAAAGTCAGGAGTGGATCCAGGATTATCTTCAGGAGGGGGTGCACCATGATATAAACTGGAAACTGCCAAGAGGATATTTTGGAAAAATATTGAGAAAAAAGGACTTAAAGTCGTCTCAGGAGGGGTGCGCACTCCTTGCAGCCCTCCCCTAAATCCGCCCCTAAAAACAACAACAACAACAACAACTATTTACCTTGTAGCAGGCTGAAAGTGTTTTTCTTGCACCTTTTTTAGAGAAAACGATCAGAAATATTCCAATGACCAGTAAAACTGAACTTACTGCTGTCCATTTAATCCAGGTCCCATCAGAGTGTTTAGGTGAAGACGTCGAATTCGTTTCTTCTATAAACAACAATGGTATACGTTATTATTAACGTACCATACATGTATAGGTAAATGCCCCTGTAGAGCCAATATCCTCTCCCTCCCCACTTTGTTGGTTTTATGGACCCGAATTGTTTTAAAGTGAAAACTTGTTTCAGTTAATCAGTTGTAGCGTTGACAGTTTTTGATTATAATTGCCATTTAATGAAAAAAACTAGTATGAAAACAGCTACAGCAGCTGCTCATGATCAGATACAGTGACATTTTTTTTATAAAAGCCAGTATCACACACTCTGTACGTGTGTTATTCGGAAATCTCCGAAGTAGAGCCGAAGTGTCAACTCGAAAGATATGCGAACCCCGTGCGCCCGTCCGAGGGTGTTTAAGTGGATTGTTAATAATCAAATATAGGCTCTGTGGTTATAAAATATATCTCTCCATACCAAATTGTTCACTTTAGTTGATAAAGATATCTGTAAGGAAAACGTTTGACCAATTTTCGATAAACATGGTGTTGACGAAGCCGTTCCAAATGAAATAGGAAACCCTAGGTTTAGAAATAGAAAACAATAGGTGCTCATTGCGCCGGCACGATGGCGCCGCTCGAAGATTGTTTAATATTCGATGCTAAAAGCCATGTGGTGGTTTTCGTTAACGATTAGTTATAGTTGCTTGGGGTCCAAAATATGACCCGCTCGTATTTTTGACGATTTCTGCTTGAAAGTCTGCCTTTGGTAAAATTCGACGCCTTTCCGTTCCGCCTCTGCCCCCGTTTAGTATATCCTTTGCCGTTTATTACTCGTGCCCAGGCCTTTAGGCCGGGAACGAGTTATAAACTGCAAATGTTTTTTTTTCTTCTGATTTCGTCTCGAGAACAGGCCATTCTTGCGCAATCGGCGACGTGTGCACTCCTGATAGGTTAAGAGCGTAAGAAACAATGCCCTTCATTCATCACCTTTGAGCGCGTGCAAACTCTTCGTAGTGAAGGCAAGCCAGGAACTTTAGGAATGCAAGATGGCCGACTTCAAAGAAAATAGCTTTCAGGGACAGGCTTTTCCTACAGTAGAACAATGTAATTTGGAGCTTTTAACTCAAGATATACCTATATACTTACAAGAGCTTCAGAATGGGCTGTTATTTTGAGCTTCATCTCCAATACTTTGACCAAATATCGAACTCTAAATGGAGTACTTGGAACAATGCCCTCGCGATAAAGACTATTTCCTATGAGCTGGAAATCTACGAATTTCTCATCCTACATGTTGCTAAACGAACATACATAGAAGCAAGTCAATTATATTCCTCATTCAAGCATTCAAGAGATCTTGAGAGGTTTTTGTACTGAATTTTAATTTAATATCGGAATGGCATGAAACTAGATTCCATTGACCTTGTATTTCGCGTTTGGTCACGTAACGTCTTTTATTCATATATAAAACATCCGAAACATGAACGAAAAAATACACGATTTGTTATTGTGTCAAATATGCCGTTGTAGAAGTCTTTACAGCAAACAATTGAGATATATAGTGAAATAAGAAGTTGAATAAACTGGTATATTTTTGCATGTTGGAGATATCTAATACACATGCATGATAATAGAAAGACAAAGGCAAACACTAATATGTTGACAGACAAACTGACTAATCAAGAATTTTTTTGTTTAAGTTAGCCGATTCAAACAAAAGCTGTCTACGACAACATGTGCTTACTGGTATAACTGTACTGACAATTTGTAAATAGAAACAAAAAGTCAAAACAAGAGTCAATTGAATACCAAAAAAAAAAAACAATACAAATCACCAAATAAAACCATTTTATTAAAAATTTAAATCTTTTATAATATATTTTCATAATATATTTAAATATTTTATAATATAAAATCCTTAAAAGCCCTCTAAGAGGACATGTGGTTACAGGTAAAATAATCAAAAACAACAAGTCGAGAGAAAAGATAACAAAACTGTAGAAATATATGTAATGACTAAAACCATGAAAGAAGTAGAGTGATTGCACTTAATCTGTAAAGCGCCTAGAGCTGATTTTGGATAGGCGCTATATAAATGTTCATTATTATTATTATTATTATCATTATTATTATAAATTGTACTAGCTAAACAATGGAAAACAAAGAATTTTTTTACAATTAGTTAGTATTTTAAAATTACTTTGATTATATATCACAGTTTAACTATGGTTGCTCTAAGATTACGAAATTATTCAAATAAATATAATCTAATTTGAAGTAATTAAATACAGTTCATGAAAAATAAACATGAAAGCAAAAGCACATACATGCAAGTTCTTTGTCACAAAATCAAAATTTCAAGCTTTCATGGGGATTCTGCACACCTTGCGTGACATCACCGTGACATTTCACATTTTAAAACAACTAAAACAAGGTCATGCAGTACGCCTCAATCGAGAGGTAGCAAAAGTTTCCAAAACACTATATAGACATCCCCAAGGACACAAAGGATCCATTCAAGAAAGGTAAATTTAATTTCAATATTAAAAATATTTAATTGAATAAAACCCAGTTTACTCACCCAGACTTAAACCTAAGAGTAAACACGCCGAAGTTTCAAACCTAATCAACAGTGAAATTAATGTCAGGAATGCAAAGAAATATAAGAAACTTTTGTATTTTAAAATGCTAACTAGACGCACACGTGCGTTCACTCGTGCCCCGGGAGCCCTTCAGTGACCGGCCCCGTGCGTACTCTTCCCCGAGCCGTTTCACGCATTCTTCACTTAACCGTAACATAATAAAGACCTTTTTTGACCTTTTTAGAGAATATCTGATTAGTCAATTTGTCTGTCAGCACCTTAGTGTTTGCCTTTATCCCAACATGCAAAAATATACCAGTTTATTCAACTTTTTATTTCACTATATATCTTAATTTTTTGCTGCAAAGACTTCTACAACGACGTTTTTGACACAATAACAAATCGTGTATTTTTTCGGCGTTCATGTTTCAGATGTTTTATCTATTTAATACGTGACCAAACGCATCAGGTCAAATAGAGCCTTGATTCCATGAAAATATATAAATAAATTGTCTGGCCAGAATTGTGTTAAAATTCATTACAAAAATGTCTCAAGATCTCTTGAATGCTTGAATGAAAAATATATAATAAAGACCTTTTTTGACCTTTTTAGAGAATATCTGATTAGTCAATTTGTCTGTCAGCAGCTTAGTGTTTGCCTTTATCCCAACATGCAAAAATATACCAGTTTATTCAACTTTTTATTTCACTATATATCTCAATTGTTTGCTGTAAAGACTTCTACAACGACGTTTTTGACACAATAACAAATCGTGTATTTTTTCGGCGTTCGTGTTTCAGATGTTTTATCTATTACGTGACCAAACGCATCAGGTCAAATAGAGCCTTGATTCCATGAAAATATATAAATAAATTGTCTGGCCAGAATTGTGTTAAAATTCATTACAAAAACATCTCAAGATCTCTTGAATGCTTGAATGAAAAATATAATTGACTTGCCTCTATATGCGTTCGTTTAGCAACATGTAGGGTGAGAAATTCGTAGATTTCCAGCTCAAAGGTTATTGCTACGAGTCGCGAGAGCTTCAGTTTTCAAGTACTCCATCGGAGTTCGATATTTGGTCAAAGTATTGGAGATCAAGCTCAAAATAACAGCCCATTCTGAAGCTCTTATAAGTGTCTAGGTATATCTCGAGTTAAAAGCTCCATTTTCTATTGTCTCACTACTGGAAAAGCCTGTCTCTGAAAGCCATTTTTTGGGCTGTCCGCCATCTTGCATTCCTAAAGTTCCTGACTGGCGTCATCAGGAGCTTTAACACGTGACCGATTGCGCAAGAAAGGCCTCTTCTGGCGACGAAAAGAGAAAAAAAAAACATTTGCATTTTATAACTCGTTCCCGGCCTAAAGGCCTGGGCACGAGTAACTAGCTATAGCGTAAAACCAACAATCGTCAGTGAGATCGACGAACGCCGTGATCCAAACTAATGGTCGCCGAAATTCTCAACAAGCACTATTACAGAAATCTGCAAAACCACAAATCGAAAAGAGCTTGTGTACATCGCGCGCTGAAAACTACATCTGGCTGTGTAGGCAAAATAGCACAAGATTATTTCATTCAAAACGGTATAAACTCACCGTGTAATCAAGCTCTCAATCCCATGCTTGCACGGGTGCTCTCAGTTCGTTCAGAATGTCTTCTTTCGGGAGATCGTCGTAAACGCCATATTTATTGAAAATTGTCTCAAAAAATCTTTGATTAACGACTATATTCATCAAGAAAAGACTAATTTGTTATACCAGGAACATTTTCATGATAAACCAAGGTTATATTTGATTGGAATAATTGGAATAATCGTCTTAAACCGTCTCGCATAACTTTTCGCCGAGATGACACGAGATGACACTTCGTAATAACCTCGGCAAAATCCGAATTACACTCACTCTTACATACCCGATGACATAGTGCGTTACTGGCTTTATGAAAGCTAGTAAGCACAAAAAGGTCATTATGTTATGGTTAGCTATTTCCCGGAATGGTGAAGAATGCTTGAAACGGCTCGGGGAAGAGTACGAACGGGGCCGGTCATTGGAGCCTCTCTTAAAAAGGGCTCCAGGGGCACGAGTGAACGCACGTGTGCGTCTAGTTATTCATATACGTGGGGGTTTCACTGTTTGCATGAATATTGGACGGTTTCTCTCTCAGTAAAAGTGTTCGTGAGTGTGATAAATATTTTCCGAATAAACACGAATGCCATGATATCTGGTATGTCCTATATGCCTGTCAATAAAGTATTTACATTTATTTTATACATACTGAGATTTTCGGATGGAATTTACTTGTGTGAAAACCCATTTCGCGACTACTGCTAGCCAATCAGAAAGGCGAAACGATTTTCTCACACGTGAAAAAAGCGTTTCGTCCAATTATAAAGCACCTGTCAAGGTAAACTGGCAGTTTTCTCTCTGTTCACAAAGTAATTTAAGTGAGCTCGAGCTGTTGGTAGTTTTGTCTCATTATAAATAACAGCTAAAAGATGTTTTACGAGGATGGCTGATCATGAAAAATCAAGAAGATTTGTGTCTCTAAAAAAAACTATGGCCAGGTTTACTGAAGAGCAAAAAAACAAAAACACTCTTTCGAAAACACGAAGAGATGTTAGTTGACCGAGTTTCTCGAAGGCAAAAACGAATCGAGGAAATGGCACGAGAAGAGCTTAATGGTTATATCAGCGAATTTATAGTTGCTGTTAGAAGAAACGATGGCGAAGATTTCAAGCCGTCAAGCTTAAGAGGGCTAATTTGTAGCTTTAATTGGCACTTGAAAGCCTGGAAGTATCCTGTCAGAATTATTAAAGATAAAGAGTTTGAGCAAGTGAGACAAGCACTGCAAGCTCGAGGCAAAGGTAACAAGCCAAACGCAGCAGAAGCTATAAGCGACAAAGAAGTAAACATTTTATACGAAAAGAACTTATTTGCAATTTCAAATGCTGAAGCCTTGCTAAAACAGACTCTGGTTTATGAACTCTATTAATTTTGGATTGAGAGGTTGTGACGAGCATCGTCATATGAAGTGGGGAGACGTTCAACTTCTTAAAATGTAGATGGAACAAAATATTTGGAATATTCTGAAAGGGAGACGAAAACAAGAACCGGACCCGAGCCTAGAAATATAAGAGCAGTTAAACCTAAAGCTTTTTCCACCACAAAAAGTTTGCCGGAAAGAAATCCAGTGTTTGTTTACAAACTGTATTCAGAGAAACGACCTAGCTCGATGAATGACAGAGATGCACCATTTTATCTTGGTATTAATCATATTAAGGGGTGGGGAGGAGGGGAGGGGAGTTTTCTGCCCCTTAGATGTTACAAAGGTAGCCCAATCTTTGATCGATATATTCAAATATAGTTAAAAAGAAATTTATCGAAAATAAAATAATTCACATCTTTTACATGTATTTTAGTGTTCTATTGCATTCTTTTTGGATGGTATGGTTGCATTTTAAGGCCATTTAGAGGAGGAAAGGGGAATGCATTGCATTTCGTTCTCGTAAAAATCTTCCAGATCAGAAGAAAATTTTCCCCGCCCAGACTGAAGCTCTGACTGTAATTTGATAAGACGATTTTGAGCAACCGTAGTACAAATGCATTGGCATGAATTCATTTAACTTTGTGGATGCCTGAGTGCTACATTAAACTGACGGTAACTCGAAGCTCGGAATAACTCGATTTTCCCCTTTGGCCGGATTTGTCCCATAGATTTAATACGACCCCTCGATAACTCGAACCACCGATAATACGAACTCCTTGTAACTTGAGAGATAATTCGAACTCTGGATAACTTGAACTCTCGATAACTCGAGCTCCCCACGATAACTCGAGAGGTCACGATAACACGAACTCCTCCTCGTGATCTCCGCCTAATAGTTTGAACTCCCTATAAGTAGATATGGAATGACAGTACTGCTGTCACCCAGAGCTCCGGAGCATCGGAAGCAACAAATGAATTATTCCGGAGCAGCCGACAAACAAAAGAAATTCTTTGCGGAGCAAAATTAATTATTCCGGAGCAGTTGACAAACAAAAGAAATTCTTTCCGGTGCGTCCTGAGGAACTAATGAAATACTGGGAACACTCCGTTGCGCAGCAACCGAACAACTTTTTCGGAGTTTCAAACAAAAGAACGAGTTGGCACGCGCCACGCTTAAGCGTCTATTGTGTTCGATTCAACCACCTGCAAAAGGTATTGTTTACAATTCCTGGCTCTTTTTAGAATAGACAAAAGTTTAGTTAAGCAAGCGAATAGACATTCAATAGTTGAGAGCGTGACGGCTTTTGTTCATGAAACGGCCACCTGTAGAGCTATTGTGTTTATCAGTTTCAATACCCAAAATAAACTTCGACATGTATTTGATTCAATGTCTCAAAATAAAGCAACTGTCAAACAAAACACGACGCAACCATTCGTATGCTATTGACTATTTATTCTACTGCTTCTAGTAACCATGGAAACCATCTTTCGAGCTGGTCCACAGGGATCCCAAACAAGATCAAATGTTATTTTATTAAGTACAACAAATACTGTTTTCAGTTCCCTCTGGCTTTAATATATTATCTTAAGTTACACTCAATTTCTTAATGTTTTTCCCAGCCAGGAATAGATTTAATCACGGCTCTCAATAGTTCTGAACGTCTTGAGGGTTGGAATACCTGTCCTCTGTACTTGTGCTCATCTTGGTAACGTATCCACCTGAGAGGTTTTTCTTGGCTCGATGGGGGAGTAGGTGGAAACTCTCCTGGGACTGCACTCGACAGAGGAGTAAAAAGAGTGGGTTGATCCGAGGGAGCTTTTAATGGGGTCGACGGTATTTCCTGTGAACTAGCAGTTTTAAAAGGCGTTCTAACTTTGGATGTCAGACGTTGAAGAAAGGAGGGTTCTTTCGGTGTTGCTGTGGGAATACCACTGTCACTAGGCAGAGTTGCTGTAGAGACGTTTTCTGAGGTCGTCACGTTAGGAGGCTGACTCTGAACAGATATGGTTGGTACGGTTGGTTCCTGTCTCGGTATCGTGAAATCGTTATTGGAGAGTTGCTGTTGATGGACGAGGTAACGAGTCAACAGCGGCTCATATTGTTTGATTTTCACCTCCGGAGGTAGGGAAGGGTCATTCAAAATAGTGTCCATCTGTTCTGCCAATTCCTGCATGACTTTAAGAACGGGTGACTGTAAGTACCCCTGACGCTCAAAATAGTTAGCCATGGTCTTCATCGAATCTGTTTGGCCTCCAGTCTGCGATAGGTGGGCGTCGTTCGGGAGAACATTCGTACGCAATCGACACTCCTCCCTGGTGTTGGGTTTGAGATCGACGAACAGGTAGCCGTACGACCGCTAAACGGTGGTCTCGTACTTTTGAACAAACTGTTCCGTCTTTCCTGGGTACATTTGTTTTCCTAACGTCATCATCTGCAATTTGTCTCTGGGGTTTTTAAACAAGACGAGGTACGATGCATTCAGACTCAAGGTGCGCATGATCTTGCCTTGAAAATAAACATTTTGCAAGAGGAACACGACACTGAGATTTCGGTGATGGGAACCCTTTGTAAACAAATTCAGGATTCGTTTGTCGTTGGAGGTCTCGGTCATTTGGTCATCGATGACCATCACATTGTTGATCTTGGGGTCAAAGTACCAATCTTCGTCGAGGTCATGAGGTATTCCTTTGACAAACTCGATCCCAGGTACCGTTTTGAGCATCTGGTCGTAGGCCAGTTGCCACTGGGAATAACTCCATACAATACGTTGGGGCGGGGGATGAATGACTTGAGCTCCATGCTCAAGAAGGTTCTGAACCCAGACCGTCTTTCCAGAGCCGGTTATTCCAGCCACTAAGGCCGTGAAGGGATGAAGTAGCCGAAAGCGGTCACATTTGGTTTCCACAGGCTTCGTCTGGGGATAGGGAGTAAACCGCTGACCCCATTTTGTGCATTTTTCCTGACCAAGCCAATACGTCCGCTGCGAATTGTCCAACTTATGAGTTCTACTTAAATGAGTGTATATGTTTTGTTGCGGCTTGCCGCATATAGGACACATCCGCACCATCTCACGTCTTTTGAAGAATGAGACCCATTCTTGAAGGAAACGCTATTTATGGGCTATGACCTAAATCTGAATAGAATAGATTTAACATTCTATCTAGTGTAGATTCTACTAGATACTAGATTCTACTAGATTCTAGCTAGATACTAGATTCTAGCTAGATACTAGATTCTACTAGATTCAAGCTAGATTCTACTAGATTATAGCTAGTTACTAGATTTTAATATAGTCTAGTGTAGATTCTAGCTAGATTCTAGATTCTACTAGATACTAGATTCTACTAGATTCTAGCTAGATTCTAGATTCTACTAGATTATAGCTAGATTCTAGATTCTAGCTAGATACTAGATTCTACTAGATACTAGATTCTAGCTAGATACTAGATTCTACTAGATTCTAGCTAGATACTAGATTCTACTAGATTCTAGTGTAGATACTAGATTCTACTAGATTCTAGTGTAGATTCTAGCTAGGGAACTAGATTCTAGTGTAGATCATATCCTTCAAATGATAGAATTCCAACTGCCTTTAGTTGACAATGGAAAAAGGGATAAATAGGAATGTTTTTCTGCCGTCCTTTCATTTGATGCAATCGGCTGTGCAGACAACATGAGCCACTTGCTAAGAGAAAATTTTGGCTATTTGTGTCATTTAACCAATTGTTTTCCTCACCAAAGAAGGCTTTTGCTGACTACCGCTAGTCCAGAACAGGTTCATGCCATTTGTGAAGTTTGCTCGAATTTATCGAGAGGCCTGATCCCCATGAAGGATACACACAATGCAAAGAAAGACTAAGAAAGCACGTGGACGACATACGTAAATTAGCCAATCCATCCGTTCCTTTCAAAACCAAAAAACAAATTCTTGCTCAGCGGGGCGATGGTTTTGTATCCGATGTCATGTCACCCCTGATGGCAGCTTTAAGCCTGTTTTTGTTATAAGTATTTGTGTCTAGAAAGAAGAAGCTCATTTTGACGTTGATCCTTCGAGGGAGCAACATGAAAAGAGCACGTAGCGATTCCACTGACACTGAACGCAGTTCTGAATATTCTCATGACGGAAGTGTTGACGCAGAACGGGACTTGTGGGACAAGGAAGATATTGAAGAAATTCTACAGGAACTCTCCCAGAGTATTCCAGAAGATAAGGCTCTAGCGTTTCTTCATACTCTGGCGGCTTCAAAAAGTATTTTATACTGGAATTCCCATGGGGAGATGCTGTATCACGAACGAAGAATTCCCGTGACCAGCATGGCAGAGCTTATCGAGTATGCCATGTTACCTTTCAATCTTGAAGTCAAAGTACCTCGTGGGTTGAAAACGTTCACTCAAGGATTATCGGAGATCGGTATTGACAAGAAACTGATCCGTAATAAGACGTTGCTGGCGCATCTGGTTGCTAGGCAACCGGAAGAGGACGAAGCAGACAGTGAAACTAGTGACGAATCCTCTGAAAGAGAAAGTTTCGAGTCGGACGCTGAAAGTGTTGGTGAAAGCTTAGAGCCAGAGGTGAGTTCCGAACCGGAGCTTTCCGAATCGGATGAGGAACCCAGAGAGTGTCACGTTTGCCGTGACTTTGTGAAGTTTTACTCCATTCCGGTGGTTGAATGCCCTTGCTGTTTGTGGCGTGAAGCATATTACTGTCGCGAAAACGAATACATCGAGTGTGATGTTTGTACGCACGTCTTTCCAGCCAATGCTCAGACCACTAAAGTTAAATTTTGTCGCTGTACAGACTGTAACGCTGTACACCAACAGTCCCTAAAAACCAAGAAATTAAAACTCGTGGACGACCACCAAGAAGAATCAAGTGAATTGTAAAATCGATTACTTGAATAAAAGGAATGACTTTGAGACTGATTTGTTCCTTACAGAGTGGTTCTAAATTTCGTTAAGGCCGAGAATAAATGGTCAAAATATACTATCCTCTACGTGTACTCTCTTCATAGCTCAGTCGGTTAGAGCGCAGGATTGTAGTTCCTGAGGCCGTCGGTTCGAATCCGGCTGGAGAGACTCTCTTTTTCGAAAACAAATTAAAGCTAGAGGGAACTGAAGACAGTATTTGTTGTACTTAATAAAATAACATTTGATCTTGTTTGGGATCCCTGTGGACCAGCTCGAAAGATGGTTTCCATGGTTACTAGAAGCAGTAGAATAAATAGTCAATAGCATACGAATGGTTGCGTCGTGTTTTGTTTGACAGTTGCTTTATTTTGAGACATTGAATCAAATACATGTCGAAGTTTATTTTGGGTATTGAAACTGATAAACACAATAGCTCTACAGGTGGCCGTTTCATGAACAAAAGCCGTCACGCTCTCAACTATTGAATGGTCTATTCGCTTGCTTAACTAAACTTTTGTCTATTCTAAAAAGAGCCAGGAATTGTAAACAATACCTTTTGCAGGTGGTTGAATCGAACACAATAGACGCTTAAGCGTGGCGCGTGCCAACTCGTTCTTTTGTTGAAACTCCGAAAAAGTTGTTCGGTTGCTGCGCAACGGAGTGTTCCCAGTAATTCATTAGTTCCTCGGACGCACTGGAAAGAATTTCTTTTGTTTGTCAACTGCTCCGGAATAATTAATTTTGCTCCGCAAAGAATTTCTTTTGTTTGTCGGCTGCTCCGGAATAATTCATTTGTTGCTTCCGATGCTCCGGAGCTCTGGGTGACGCAGTACTGTCATTCCATATCTACTCCTATAACCCGAGAGGTCACGATAATTCGCTATATAACTCAAACCCGGATAACCCTAACTCCTGATAACTCGAATCCCCGATAACTCGAACTTCCCGGATAACGGAATTCCAATAACTCGAACATTATATATTTCAGTTGAATGTTCGCTTTATCGGAAGTATCCTGTTTCAGTTTACCTTGAAGATTAATCCTTGCTTCAACAGCTTGGCCTTTATTTGTTGTCATGGAACAGGTATACCACCCAACGTCCTTGGAACCAGGATTGTTAATCCTCAGAGTGAATCGAAATGAAGATTTGAACTTATTCTGGTAGGATATATTGATATCGTACTTAGACTGTTTGGTGGAGTTCAGCTGGACGCCACGAAATAACCATTTGGGTTTAGACTGTCGATAAGGGGATTTCCCTTGACATTGAAGCGTGATTGAAGAATCTGAACCTAGAAACTGTACTCTATGACGTAGAGCGTTGAGGTCATAAACTGCTGGTTTGATTTATAGAAAAGAAAACAAAAACGATTTTCAGAGGTGTCTGACCAGTAGATCCATCGCCTTGAGAGGCTTTTCATTCTTTTTGATCAGCGGGAGCTAGGAATATGAGGCCGGAGAATTTATCATTTCATTTCAGGCTCGTAACATGGTATATTTTCGTCTCACTGATCCCGGGTTTTTACGGAAATTTTGATTCCTGAGCCCATATTTTAGAAAGTTTTGATCCCTGATCCTTGGTGCAAAAAACTGAGCTGATCCCTGATCCTGACCAAATGTCCCTGATCCTCGATCCCACCCATTTGATCCCTCAGCCCTGGCCTCTGATCCCTGATCCTGGCCATAATTTGGAGCTTGATCCCTGATCCCATACACCATGTTACGAGCCTGTTCTTTGTTGGAATAGTCCCTTTTATACGAAGAATTACTGGGTTGCATATGGCGTCACGGCAGCCATCTTGGACGAACTTCAACAAAAGATTTCTCATTAGCGCTCAATGTTACGTAGCTATCCCTCGTTTTTCTTTTTATTCTCCAGGGAGGATAAAAACCCAGCAATAATTGATCACAACCCATGCATTAGTTCTATTTATGTCCATACTATATCTAAAACACCTAGTTTGACCTTCTCCCAGCCGTTCATGGTACTTGTGGGAACTCAACTCCCCACCCAAAACCTTCCCCAATTCCTCCCCCTAAGGCACTTGTTAAAAAACGTATTACTTTGAGAAAAGTAGAAGAAAGTGAAAGAAAAGAGTTACTGGAGAATAAAATGTGTATTACAAGCCATTGTGGTGTATAATTTCTGTAGTACCCACAATCCCGTCCCTTAGTAATCACCTGGTTGTACGACGACAAGTTTAATGTAGTCGAGACCTTCGGGTGAATTGTCTGTTTGTACTTGGAATTTGTATATCCCAGCATCTTCTTGGCTCACATTATTGATAGTCATTCTAAAGACAGCTTTGTGATCTTTAAACTGTGGGTAAGATATGTCATACTTGGAACTTGAATACAATATTTTTCGACCAAAATACCATTGATATGCCACACTAGATTCGTCTGTGAACTTGGTTCGGATTTCAAATGTAACATTCTTGCCTTGGTAACCTTCAATTGTCCTGTTTGGCGTTGAAATGATCTTAGGAGGATCATATATTGGAAGTCCTGGAAAAGAAAAGGTTAAGTTATTACTTTTTTGTGTGTATTTTTTCGAATCTCTTTCCGGAAATTTCTCTTTTAAGTTTGACATGTTTTTAAGAAGCTGAGTTTACGCAGTATTTTAAAAAATCTGCTTATCCGAATAATAATAATAATAATAGCGAAATGCTGGCATTGGTAAAGATGATGATAATGATGATGACGATAGAAGAGTATCAAAATATAAATAAAGTATAAATAGTGATTTTAATCACTATTATTATTATTATTCGGATAAGCAGATTTTTGTTTAAACATTAAAGGTAAAGTTAAGCAATAAAGTACTCAAGAAATGCAAGAGCAAGTTTGTCTTAATTCACGAGATGCTATTCATTCAGAAAATTCAGACAAGCTTAAATGTTCAATCGGATTCTGCCCGTGCCAAACTTTTTGTTTGACACGTTCAGTATTGTTTCCTTTTAATATATTCAACCCTTGTGTAACATAACTTCGATTAGTTTCAAGAACCTTTGACTTGATAATGGCATTAAGTAACATCAAAACGTCGTCAACAAAACTTTTATCGCTAAACTTTATCTTTAAATATTATTATCATTATCTTGATAATATTATCACCACCATCATCTTTTGTTTGTTTGCTTTTTTATCTTTTAAGTTTGAGTGTCATATGTACCGCTAGCATTTCCACTTACTCTGAATAATGAGTTTCATTTTCAAATGGTCTTCTCCAACTCTGTTCTTTGCCTTACAAACGTAATTTGTTAATTCATAGTGTGCTTTGTCATCTGTTATTTTTGCAGTCTCAAGGACAACCGTGCATTCATTAGTATGTTGTTTCTCCATAATGACTTTGCCTAATGGTGACAACCATTGTAAATCAGGCAATGGCCAGCCTGACAGCACTTGGCATTTCATGGCTGGTCGATCTCCCTCGTGTACAAAGTGGTTACCCGGCCACTTTTTAAGCTTTGGTGGCTCTGAAACAATCAAGAGGTCATTGTTACGGATAGAATAATTTATAGATATATTAAAAGCCTGTGTAGCGGCCCTTTAGGGAGGGGAGAAGGGGAGGGAAGGTAACTCGCTTGAAAGTCGGAGGAGGAAAGGGGAAAGGTTAGCTAAGGACTTCCCTCTCTCTCCTCCCTTCTTTCCTTCCCCCCTTCCTTCCCCCTCCCACTTCCTTTCTCCTCCCCCTTTCTTTCCATCCCCTTTTGCGGCTCTGAAACAATCAAGAAGTCATTGCTATGGATAGGATAATTTTTAGATATATTATAGGCCTGTGTAGCAACCCTCTAGGGAAGGGGGAAGGGGAGGGGAACGAGATGAGTAGAGTTAGCCAAGGACTTTTCGCTCTCCCCTCCTTTCTTTTCATCCCCATCCCACTTCCTTTTCCCTCCCCCAGGCTATACACAGCCTATAGACAAATGATAAGCAAAGTTCAATTACCGTCAACACGAAGCTGGTACGCTTTGCTTTGAGTGCTGTTACTTTTCCATGATTGACACTTGTATTTTCCATTTGTCTTGCTGGCTGTAACACTTGCTAGATATAAGCTAGAAGACAAGACCATTCCCTCTGAGTCCATGTCGTATGTAACATTGTTGGTGATTGGAAGATCGTCCTTTAGCCAAACCAGTCTGTCCACAACACCTTCTGACCTCACTGAACAGTTCAATGTGACGTCATCTCCTTGTCTGATAGCATCATTCACGTGACTTGTACTGGTCAGGACTGTGATAGTTAGGGTGTGTACGGCGCTCACCAACACAGCAGCTGAAACATAACACAAACTATTGAGCATGCGCTAGCCTTATCAAACTTCTATACATCCACAGGGTGATATATCAAATACCAATATAGGCCAAACAAGCAAGCGAACACACGGATAGATATAGAGGTGCTTTTTCAGTGACGCTGCACTCATTATCACCAATAGAATGTTTTCCGCACATAACACTTGATTCACAGGATTTTTCATGGATGAGGAAAAATGGCGAGAAAAAAATGGACAATCAACCGGGGGAAAATCCAATAGCAAAGTGCGACTCTTGAAAAACGCATCAAACAAACCCAGTTGACTTTGAGACGGGACGTTCTATGGCAAGGTGAATGTTCGTGTAGACATCGCGGCATTGGCACGGTCACAGCACGGTGCTATGTTCACCGGTGATACGAAAGCTGCGGAAGACACGTACTAAATGACATCCATCAATTAGAATCCCACTGGGAATCATTTCTTAGTATAGACAAAGAAGGCTTTGTGTGAAGTAGCCAATAATCGCATATTTGCTGGTTTCGGCAAGTGTGATCTAAGTGTCTTCCGAAAACTGCTCTATGACCGTAATGATCTATAATCCGTAATCCGTAATGATAGATACGCTAATGTACTCTACAGAAGCATAGGCCTACTCCGGGCCCTAAAATCGCCGTAATTTTGGGCGATCGTAGGCGATTTTAGGTGATTTTAGGGCCCGGAATAGGCCTAAGCATGAGGATCGTATCATTGCAGGAGACATACTCAATAGACTTGTGGGTGAAGTGCATTTACAGACCCTGTGTTACTTCCATGAATCATTTTCATGGCTCTTATCAAGTGTTATTTCTGAACAATTAAATAATTTTCAAGGAATGATGCTTGATCTGAAATGCCGAAAAATAGCTTAAATTGAAGCCTGTGTGTCCGGATCTGTCTGTGAGGGAAAGGTCAGACTCTCCCTTCCTTTCTCCCTCCCCCACTTCCCAAGCTGGCCATGCAGTATAATTACCGTTTGTTGCTGTTTGCTCGCAATCTAGAACTCTATATCGTCCGTGTTTTTTAATTGTCTATTTGGAGGCGGGGGTCACATCAGAACATATAGCTATATCTAATCTTAAATGACAACATAGAAACTGAGATATATTTATCATATAACCCGTATTTGGCCTCGCGCACGCTCTTAAGGTTGGTGCCTACTAATGGCAAGGTAATTTTTTTGGCCAAAAACCACATGGGTATCAAAGAACCCATCATAGGGAGCTAGAATCCAAGGAAAAAAATTGGGGTCACCGTGTATATTAATGAGTTACACGCCATCAAATGTTGCAAAATCTGCCTATTCTAGAGGCCCAAAGAAAAAATCATAAATACCCCATATTTTGAAAAAATGTCAAACTTTTTTTACTAAAACGTTTACAACACAATTCTCTTACTTGTCAATGCCATACGAAATATGAAAAACCAGAATAACAATTTTTTTATATATGTGTCTTAGGTTTTTAAAACCCTTTGTTACAAGTCACAAACGTACAAACAAGTCCATTTTGTGGAGACTAGTTTGGTCTCCACAAAATGGACTTGTTTGTACGTTTGTGACTTGTAACAAAGGGTTTTAAAAACCTAAGACACATATATAAATTCATCGTAAAGTCATTTTGTCTCAATGGAAGCAATTTACAGTAAACAATTTTTTTCAATGACTTTTTACTAGTTTTAGACCTGTTTTGGTTCATGACCGCCAAATGAAAAGTCCAATTTTTGCAATCAAGTTTCAATTTTAAATTCATAAAAGTATTTTAAAATAGTAGGTTAATCTTCACTTTACAATTTACAGAATTAAAAAATAGGGGTATCCGTGCGATTTAGAAACTTATTTGCCGATAAACGCGCGAAAACTGATCAGAATTCGCGAAAATGATCAAAAATTCCCTAGCCCTCCCCGGAAAGTAGAGCGAATTACAATGCATTGTGGGAAATTTTCAAGATGGCGGCGAAAACATATCGTTCCTGGTAGAAATGATAGTCTAAACAGGCGTTGTAACTCAGGTTCTATTTATCAACTGTGAATTTCATTCAAACAAAGGAGAGGCTAAATGGTTTTCCTTTAATTCTGTAAGTTTATTTTTTCAAAAAGTCGTAAAAAGGCCTTGCTTTTACGATTGCTTTACCGACAAAAATTCAGTGTTTTTGCATGCGCAGAAAGCAGTGCGCGTGGACAATAGTAGGCACCAACCTTAAGGACATTCGCGGGCATTGTTTACGCGCACTTTTACTGCGCAGGCTAGCGCGCGTTACCCAAGTAAATCGAAGATGGCGGCCGTAATTTTTTTTTCGATAGTTAGATTTTCTTTTTTTGAAGAAGAAACTGTTCAAGTTTTTAAGAAAATTAAAATAATGGAAATTCAACTTTTAAAAAGTTATTTTGGTTGAAAAAGCTCAGAAAAAAGAAAGAAAAAGACCAAAAAAATTAAGTTTCCACCGAACCCAGTCTCCACTCGGTATTCATGATGGCGATGGACTTGGTTCGTCAAATTCATCTGCGGATCCGATTTTTGACGATGAATATCTCTTCAAAATGAACGGTGACCCCCATTTTCAATCTTTAACTCTCGGACATATTATCCTTCGATATACCAGCCGCCAGATGGGGTTATTAACCATGGCATTGTTAGAGTCTATAGTGTTTTAATGGGACCACAGCCAATGCTTGACATCGAGGAATATATACGACAAAAGTTATTTAGGGTCAAACCAGTAGGATGACATATTGACTTATAAAGTCGCATTGTTAATAATAGCGGAAACGAAAATAGTACAAACCGCGATGAATTCTGAAGTAGAGTTTTCTTAACATGTTTTTTTTTTTTTGGGGGGGGGGGGGGGGGGGTTAAACGTTTTACTTCAAAATCAGGATAAAAAGGCATTTACTCTTATTTGCGTCTTTTCTACCCGAAACGACATGAAGATCTTTTTGTCCTCAGATTGACCTCAAACTCGTCGCGCGTGATAATCTAAATTTGTTGGGGGAACTAACGTGGACACAGTTGTGATCTGCTGTTTATTAGCCCGACGTACTCTAAACTTCTCTCCATTTTCTACGTTGGAAGAGGCACTCGTTGTACCCTTAACCACGCATTTAAGAACGATTTCCTTTTCGCAGTCTTGAGCCGACTTTGTCATTACTGCTTCTCTCGTGCACGTGTGACAACGGAGTCCGTAACACCTACTGTAACTATAGTGTAATAGGAGGTTTGCAGTGTTGCCTAACAGCGACCCTTTAAAATTAACCGATTGGCACAACTAAGCGTTGACGTGTCTGCATTATTAGTTACTCTTTCTTCACCTTACGTTAGAGGTAATTCCCAAAATACTGTTCGACTTGGTTCGATTGCCTTATAGTTCGATTTCCAAACGTTCGATTTTGTTCGACTGCTAAAGCTTTGCTGTGAGTACGATTGTGTCCGATTGCCGAACCAATCGAAAATCAATCGAACGATTGATGTTCGATTGAGTTCGATTGCAGAATGTTCGATTGACTACGTCGGGTTATTAGGTACAGCACTTATACAGAACCAGTAGAACTAGCTTTCCCTAAGACAGGGCGGCTTTCAGAAGGTTTTCCTTACTCGGACCGGTTTCTGTACTCGACGTGTGCTCAATCCAGATCACTGAGTTGCTGTAGTCCCAAGTGTATAAGTGTATCTCTGGAGAGCGTGTGCGTGTTACAAGGTAGAAGTATTTATACTAAATGACTAGCTTTTCATAGTTGTGCGCGTTGCTATCTCGTCAAGCTGGTTCTAACTAGATGATTATAACTAAAATTTAACTGGTAGAAAGTGCCGCCTTAATTCTGAATGTTTGTCGTGGACAAATATACACCTGTTTATCATAATTAATAGTGCGCATGTCCGACAAGTAAACTGAGATGAGGAAGTTCGCATAGTCGTTAACGTAATTAAGTACGAGCATTAATATGTCAAACTCTGCATGTACACAAACATAGTTTTACCATTAAAATATCAAGTTTCGAGGAACAGCTGGATTAGCACTAAACATATCTGATATCCTTCATAACATGAACACCGACAAGCCTCGTTTAAACCCAATATGTCGGTGTACGTACTTATGCTTTGCTTTTAATCAAAACTCGTCATTTTCGTCTACTAAACGATCTTGTTTTTGAAAAAATGTCAAAAGTAATTGAACTGCTATGAATTTTCTGTATTTTTATAAAATACGCGTGTATTTTGAGAATTCTAAATTAATAGCGTCCTCTAAATCAGTTTGAATCCTGGCACGCAACAATTTTGGATCCATTTGGATTATGTTCCGGATTCTGCTATAGATCGGCAGGATACTATTAATACTCTGGTCATTGAAAAGCGGCTTAGCGAAAATGTCCAAAAAGCGCTCACACTGGAAAAGCCACTTAGCAAAGTACTTTTATGAGCAACTAAAGCGGCTTAGAAGTCCAAGTGTGAACGAACTGTCTATCTTAGATGCCGAGACTGGACAACAGGAAATTTCTTTCCGCATTCCGATTCGGTTTATTATGCTTCACAAACCAGCAGGACAGAGCGATTTTTACTTTAGATATAAAACATAATGATACTTAAAGCAAATACTTAGAAACAAAAGAAAACACATTTATTTATTAAATAAAGACTACCAACGCATTTCACCTTAATGTCAGACAGACTGCGGAGTACAAATCAATAGCCGTCAATTCAATTAGAGAAGAGCAGATTGAACTTTTGGTCTAACTATCAGTTGTAGAGGATAACCGTGGAAAAACAATTTAAATTCCGATCAGTTTATTTAGCTTTACATACCAGAAGAATTAGAAAAATCTGCCCACCTACAATCTTGCTCGAAAAGTCACTTTTCTCCTCTCCCCTCCAATGTTGGTGAGTATCCAGAGCTTCGCATGCTGACTTTTTTCCGCTCGATTGCGCGTCGGGGGCGCGTCGCCTATTGAATTGTTTTAGGAATGTAGCATAGTTAACTATGGCGTGTAGTGATTCAAAAATAAATAAGCAAGATTGTAGCTTGGGAGAAGATAAAACCACTGTGCTGAACAAGACAGAAACTATTACATTGAAGAAATCCCGACTTTGCGGTTTTTGAATTTGTCAACTAACCTTGACATAAAATAAAAAGACTGACGACAAACAAAGACCATGTGACGTGCAGCCATTTAGTGAATTACTTGGTTTTCACTAACGTCATCAAAATATCCTGAATTCTAAATAAAATGCAAGTACTTTCACGTGAAAGAGCAAGCAAAACCATGTAAGTCTGCAAAATTTTGAGCTAAAACGAATTTTGAGATATTAGCGATTTTATATGCTTGATCTGTACCAAGAAATGTATGGAGCCGCCATGTTGGTGTAACCACGGCTGTACACCGTGGCGGCTTAAATAACAATTAAGAGTCAAAATCATATCCTTAAATCATAGCCACAGCTACATCTTATTTGCTTATTCTGATAAAAAATGTTTATATATAAAACAAAATTTATTTCAAATACGAGTTGTTTCCTGCCAACTAAACAACAGAAACAGGCCAAATTTTCAGGGGCAAATTCTTTCTATTCGTTGTATGATGTATACAAAATACTAAAGAGCCAGGTTCTAGTGATTTAAAGTTTACGTTCTAGCCTTTTGATACAATACAATACGATAACTTTATTATTGGTGCTTTGGTATAAGTTCTTTATACATGAGTAGAACCCAATAATTTTTAAAAAGATAGAGATTAACATATATTTAAATATATATAGTTGATGATGTCATGTGAAAACCGAGAATATAGGTCTAACTGAATCTAATAAAGGATAAAGGCAATTAATAATAATAATACATACATACATGCGCTTATATAAATATATTAGCGCATATCCAAATATATGCTCTATGCGTTAGCTGTAACATAAAAATAATAATAATAAAAACAAAAACAATAAATACCAAAAATAACTATAAGTCCAAAATTAATTTTTAGTCCTTTTTACCTCAGTAAGAGCGACTTAAGCCCGCAACACACGTTGAGAAACTGTGAGGAAACTCCCACGCGAGGCATTTTCTCACCGCGTGCTCGTTTACCTACTCTTTTTTGGTCTCACGTAGCCAAAGATGCAATTACGTCTGCGTCGAGAAATTGTCTGAGCTAAGTGCCTCGCGTAGCAGTTTCCTTACAGCGTTCTTAGCTAGCGTTTCGTAGCTTTGTTGGCGTCGATCATAGAAGAAAATATTTCGTTACACCGTGCAAGTACAAGGATTTTTTAGTCCCTCTGCAACGAAGTATCCTGAATAACTCAGTTTGAGCATGCGCCAGCCGTTGCGTAGCAACAACTTCATACCCAAGCTTAATCGGATTCGCCATTTCTGGTGAATTGTTATGATACACTTTTCCAGTTTTAATTAGTTTTTGGTTTACCGCGTTAGTTTTAATAATTTGGTGGTTTATAGTCTTCAGTATGCTGTCATTTTGCTGACAAGAGTAATTTCAGTTTAGAATATCAAAGTATAGAATATCAAAGTAGGGAATTCCCCTTGGCGAATTTATTGCGCTTGGCTTCATTGAAGCAAAATTAAATATGAATGACATCACATGATCTCAATAAAAAACTGTTGAAAGAATTCTAGAAAAAGACAGACATTTTGTACAAGAACTCAAGTTTTTTTCTGTTGACCCGACTTGACGAATTTCGTCGGAAGTTTACTTCACGGAAGGCTTAATTATTTAGGATTCTTCCGCTGGCGTCGAAGGCCTTTCAGGTCAAAGAGAAAATGCTGAAAATGGGCTACTCTAAAATTTAGGCCTAAAATATAACACCCAACACAGCATTTCAACAAAAATAAGCTCAGGGCTCAGTTATTTTCTGGATTTTAAGGCGCTGTATACAACAAAATGCCAGCTGTGCTGGCATTAAGCTGGCATTTTGAAAAAACTAATTCAAAAACCCTCCAAAAAAACTACTACTACTACTTCACTCCAAACTATAAAATACCAGAGATAAAAGAACATTACCAAGCATACATATTAATGCCGGGTGAAAACATGACTTTTATTGCTACGAAATCGTTGGTCGCAGCTAGCTTGATTGAACGAATGAAATCGATAGCTTTTCACATATCAATGAAGTCAAAACAAAACGATTTGAGTTCAAAAGAAGACGCCGTGCCCCTCACACTATTTTAAAATACGATGACGGAAACTGCTATTATCGAATCTGTTTGTTATGGTTCTCGAAGGTTAAAAACTTCCAGCTGGCTAGTGACCGATGAAAACTGGTGAATAAGTAAAGATGAAGCATTGTATTTACACGATGTAGACACATTTGCATATAAGTAATTGAAATTTTATTCCCAGGAATAAAGGATGGAAGCAGATGTTTTGTTAGTGTGAATTGAAAATACGTGTATGTGAAAATTTTTAAAGAAAAGACCATCATAAAACGACTATCAAATATAACAACAACAACAACAACAAAACCGATACACGCAACAAGTGATTGAACGAATAAATGGACTGAAACCGTGCAATCTGTAAATGATAGAGAAAGAGAGAGAGAGAGAGAGAGAGAGAGAGAGAGAGAGAGAGAGAGAGAGAGAGAGAGAGAGAGAGATCTCTTTTATTTAACCTCGGTAAAATTTTCATCAATTACAAAATTGGTTTTCATGAAAACCCCTCAGAGAGAGAGAGAGAGAGAGAGAGAGAGAGAGAGAGAGAGAGAGAGAGAGAGAGAGAGAGAGAGAGAGAGAGAGAGAGAGAGGACAACGAAAAAATAGAAACAAAGACAAAAAAAAAAAAAAAAGACAAAAGAAAGAAAGAAGAAAAAAAAGGGGGAAAGAAAAAACCCGGAACCAAGGATGAAAATTGAGTCGGTTACAAACTGAAAACCAGTCTCGTCAATTTCTTGCAATGAAGCAAGCGAAACTAAGCTCCAACTTTAAAAGGCTTCAGATCCTGCATTTGTGTGGGATCGTCATTAATCAGCCAACCTACGTTAGTTGTTTTTTTTAATAATAGTTAGTTATCGGAATCGTTTTCAGTTTTAGTCCTCACAGTACTTCTGAACGTTTAACATATTTACTATCAGCTTCTTATGAGATGAACGATAAAAGTTTCTTACCTAGAATCACTTTAGTCAGCATCTTCATGATCTCTGCCGGTGAGCATCGGATCCCCTCATTCGACTTTTATGTCAGTGCCCAGCAAGATTCTTAGTTATAAGTCAGACACAATGGCATGCATGGTGTGAGTGTATAATCTAAAAAAAACACACACACATCAAAGGACAAGACATTGACGTACGTCAGGTGACCCTGCGAGCTTATTCGATCAATCACTCAATCAATTTTATTATGGTTCCTCTGGACCTGAACTAAGTATAGTATAAAGAACGAGAGAGAGTGTTTTATCGGATATAAAGATCCGAGCCGTAGGCGAGGATCTTTATACCGATAAAACACTCTCTCGAGTTCTTTATACGGCTTAAAAAACTCCAACACATATTAGAGTAGTTCTCTAAAAGAAATTCAAAAATATCTTCATTTATCTTGGAGAAAATCGAGGTTAAAGTTGATGTAAATTAGGCCGAATCTTTATCAGATATATAGACACTCGTCACGGTGGCGATTTTCATTGTGTTTGCCTTATGAATTATTAATGAGATTTTTAACTACAGTGCAAAATTTTTTAGATAGATGTCTCAAGCGTAGGTATATATTAGAACGCATCGATATAGTGAAAATATTGGAGGAAACAGATCTAAGATTATTTAAAAGAATTGAGAATTCTCCAGAACATCCATTATTTAATATTTTACCAAGCAAGATACGCACTAAATACAATCTTAGGAATTCTAATGCAAGAAAACCCATGGTTAAAACCGAGCGGTATAAAGGCGCCTTTAATAATCGCCTTGCATTTTCATATAATTTAGGGGCTTAGATATAATAAACAATATAGTATTAGTACCGCTTTTATCTATTTTAGACTTAGGATTTTTAATTACCAATTTTGATTTTTTATTTTTAGTTTATATTTTGTAAGTATAGCTATGTTTATTAACTATACAATAAAGACATTATTATTATTATTATTATTATTATTATTATTATTATTATTATTATTATTATTATATTATGATTATTATTATCATTTTTTAATGAATCACTTATCCGCATATTGCCTAGAAGCATTTTCAGTATAGCAAAGATCATATCTGAGTTGCAAAGATAATTAGCCTCATGAAACTTGGTGCTATCACGGGTTAATTGTTGAGTTTCAAACGCAGTGTAGACTTATTGTCAATATTTGACAAGAAGGTTACCAAAATCATGCAGTAGCAAGCCGCGTTGGAACTATTAAATCGACGCTTTAGATGTCTTGCAATTTAAGCACAGGTTCACCAGCCTCCGTTTCTGTCGACAGGGGACTATGAGCGATTTTGATGGTTTGGGTTTCCTGTGTAATCTGATCGGCCGTTAAGCCGTGATTGTCAACAACGTTTAAATTTGTCTTCAAAATTATCTCTTTTCCTCGAACCTCACAATTTTGTGTTCAAATTAATAAAGTTTTTGAGTTATTTATGCATTTTTGCTGTGTAGTTACTCTCAATACTTCCAAAAATTGAGGTTTTGGGGCCTCTAAGTTCGGGAAATCATAAACACTCGTGATTTCCCGAACTTAGGTCGCTCATAGTCCCCTGTCGACAGAAACGGAGGCTGGTGAACCTGTGATTTAAGCCTCAATAGAGACATCTTTGAGTAAGGGTTTGTGATCCTTCCGATTTAACCGTCAGCAATACAAATGATAGAGCAAAATTGAAAATACCCTCTGAACCCCAGGGTAATGGTTTTTTTTAATCTTTAAGGTGATTTAGAACAAATTAAAACTAAGCAAATTTTCCACAAACTGAGCTACACAGAGATAAGGATAAATGTACCTCGAAACCCCGATGAAGTTTCCTTTGACTGGCGTATTCTAAAAGCATGATTTTATAGTTTTAGCGGCTTGCTAGATTCTTTTATATCAAGGTTAGGGTATTTCCTACGTCACTTGGATGAGTTACTTCGCACGGGCGAGCTATCAAAGTGCAGTGGACATGAACTAATTTGAGCTCATGCACTATGCGGATTATTCGCATTCTCAAGACGGTATGATGAAGAAGCCGGCTATATCAAGGCCAAAAAAGGTTTCAGCTATATTCAGAGAACAGGAAATAGAAAATCAGCAAGTCACTCAGTCTCAATATCCAGCCGTTACTCAACCCTTGGCCGGCCCTTGGGGTGTAACCTTCGCAGGCTTGAGTCCTGCAAAGAATTTCGGGGGTGGAAGCAGAATAATGTATAATGAATGACGGTTTGAAAATGCTTTGGAACAATGAATTACTGCATCTGAAATCCAAGGAATAATGAATGATACAAAGTGAAAAAAGAATAATAATAATAATAATAATAATAATAATAATAATAATAATAATACATTTATATAGCGCCTATCCAGATCTGTTCTAGGCCCTTTACAATACAAAACAAACCGAGGTAGACCAAGAGCTTAGGTTGGCGCCTTTGGCTGCCGCTACACAGTCCATACCACGATACTACTCAACATTTTACAATAATTTTAAACAAAATCATATTACAACGACAGCTATTATAAGAATAATGAATAACAGAAAAATAGAAAAAGAATAAGGAATAATGGGAAACAGTTAAATGATGGATTCTTGAGAAAACTTGTTTGGGAATAATAAATAATGGTAGTCCAATTATTCTGCTTCCACCCCCGAAAGAATTAGAAGGGCAAAGAGGAGGAGGACGGACGGAAGGAAGGAAATATGAATTACGCACACATCTGATACCAGCATAATTGAAAGCCATTTTTCATAGATTTTAAAAATTTTAATATAAAGTTCGCTGTTTATTCAACTGACAGGTGATCCTAGTAATTATATATCATTATTAATAAACCCGTCCACAGTGAAACCAGAAAAAAGAAGAAGCAGAAGAATAATAACAACAACATAAGATAAAAACAGCCATAAAGACAAAGTTGTTTGAAGTTTTCTGCGAAAACAAACCTATTTTGGGTGAGGAAAAAATTGACTGACATCAATTCCGCTTTTATTAATTTTGATAAAAAATCATTTACCTATTTGGGGTTCAAACCTTAATTTTTTTGCCATCATTCCTTTTTAAGGCGCCATCTGTTAGAACAAAACATACTCATTTCTGATTGGCTGGCGGACTGTGAATTTTATATTCCTAATACTGTAACCTAAAAGAGCAAAACAATCAAGCAAACATGGCTTTCTTGCTTGTAGTTCATCGGCAGGGTGTCTCGAATTTCGGCCTTCGGTTTTTCAATATATACCAAATTAAAAAAATGCATCAAATACGCGCGGTATTTTTCATTAATTCTTCTCAAACGGTGTAATTTCCTATGGAACTCGTGTTGGCTTATCATATATTTTTTGGGGGTCTATGTTGGCAAATGACTAATTTTTGCCAATCTTTTATTGTTTTTAACCCAAATAACAAATTTCTGCATTTCCAAGTGTCGGTTTTTCAAAAGGAAAAGTTTAGCTAGTTTTTAATCATGAAAAAATTATTACATTTTTAATTTTTTTTTCTCCGCTTAATATGCACGAGTGAAAAAAAAGCAAGTAATTTTACCTTGAACCAACTCATTAGACTACCAGCCTCAAAATGAATGAATACAAAGCTAATGAATTCGAATTCTTATGACCAAAAATAATCTTTAGTAGTTCACAGTCAGTTTAATTAAACGTCAAACATCAAAAGGTAATGGTCATCCATAGAGCGGTCGTTAATTGGGACTTCTCAGCTTTGTCAGTGGTCGCTTATGAATCGAAAGTAAATGCTAATTCATTTACGAACAGAATATAAACTACCAAATGATTTCGCTGCCGGGGTGATCTGTGAGACGAAACACTTTGGACTAAGAATCAAATGGAAACTTGAATTTCGAATGTATGAGTTGAATCAGTATGGACTCAAAGGACGTGTGACGCAAATCGATCGAGTTCAGCTGCCATTTTAATTAATTTCAGCTCTTTTGTTTGTCAACTAAATATATGAGATCACGTGAGAGCTGAGAAATATTCAGAGGCTGTAAAAACAGTTTTTTAATTTTTGGCATGGTTTACATAGAGATTTCAGAACTCGATATCTCTTCGTAGTCGAGTGCCTCAAGCTACATCAAACTTTACTGAATCGTAAACAGGAACAAAATTTCACTTTTAATTTTACACTGTTTTCTAGCACGCTAACCGCAGAATTATTGAAAAAAAAATGTCACATTTGGTAATCTAGAATGCATAATTACATTGCAAGTTTGTCTGACAAATTGCACGCAATGTTGATTTCTAAAGTCGTTTCTCTATTAATTTATTAACTCGTGGATTGCAAATCCACGAGTTATAGTGAGGGGTCAAAATATGCAAATGATCAGCTTACTACTTCGTGTATTATTCTCGGTTTTCACGTTACGTCACTAGCATATCGTATTACCATGGCGGCCATATTGGTGTACAGCTTGCTCATTAGCATATATCAAAATACAAAGCGATATAGGTTGGTAGCAAACGCTCAGGCTCGTAACATGGTATATGGGATCAGGGATCAAGCCCCAAATTATGGCCAGGATCAGGGATCAGAGGCCAGGGCTCAGTGATCAAATGAGTGGGATCGAGGCTCAGGGACATTGGGTCAGGATCAGGGATCAGCTCAGTTTCTTGCACCAAGGATAAGGGATCAAAAATTTCTAAAAATATGGACTCAGGGATCAAAATTTCCGTAAAATCCCGGGATCAGTGAGACGAAAATATACCATGTTACGAGCCTGAAACGCTTCTTACGTTACGTACGTACAATTTGATCATCCACCCGAAAGTTTACTTGAAAAAAATGACGGCCTTTACATTGAAAGATTGGCATTTGTTACTCAGATTATAACACCTCGCCTCAAGTTAATCCCTCAAAATATGCAAAACATGCAGAATAAAAAAATTCACACAAGATGACGAGGCTAAACACGGCTGCGAGGAAGACTAGACCCACACAAGATGATCGGGCTTTGCGGCTCACATTTCGAAAATGTGACATTTAACCCCGGTAATTTTGGGGTCGTTTGTGCCCAGCGTATACATTCCGGTTGAGTCCCGATACACTCGCATAGATTCCAATGGAAAAAATGATTTTTCCACTGGAGTCTAGTCGTGACGATCTGCACAGGAAACTCACATTCGTAATGTGGGTGTCCTGTGCTACTGTCCACAGGAAGCCCAATATTTATATTTCTTAACCACGCTTGAGGACAAATCCGTCAACGACGTGGAAATTTTTTTTTTCTCAATAAAAACACTAAGTCCAAACACAATGCTCACATACACAGGAAACCTAAAGCTTCGGTGACAATAAAGTGTTCCATTATGAAAATCAAACATCAGCGGGTGAAACCCAAATTCTGTTTTTATGACTCGACTCCGATGGAAATATATATTTTCCATTGGAATCTATGCGTGTGTATTGGACAACCCTGGGGTTGGGAGTCGGTTTTGCCTTGAGCAACTATTACACCGCCATCGTGTCTTTATTGTTTTACGCTTTGAATTCGTGTTCAACATTGTTGCCTTTTTTGACGTCACGAGCGCCACATAGCAACATACCGCGAGACCAGGTTACGGGTCAGCATCGATTTGCTTTTAGGTTCACTAGAAAGAAAAACACCCAAAGAGACATTGAGCTCTCAGTTGAAAACCATTTGACTGTAATTTTCTTCTTTATCTAAGTGATAACTCTGTATCGTTTTCTTTGTGTGATAATTGTTCTGTTTGCTGATTTTTAACTTTACTTCTTCTTCTTTCCCGTCCGCTGGGTCGCATCGTTTTAGAGCAGGATGAAATTAGCTGCATATGTCCAAAAAATTGTACTTTTTTCGTATCGAGCAACTACCCGTTTTCAACTTTGAGCCTTCTACAAGCAGCATGTGCGCGAATTTGCACAGATGAGCGTACTTGATCTAAGAGACAACAGAAACAATGGCAAACAACTTCTTAATTTATACCAAGGCTTTCGAAATCGCCACAACTGAGGAAATCGCTAACTTATAATTATAACTTTGACTTGAACCACCAATAACTTTTACGAGGACGACAATCTGAATCCACCGTAATCTTCCATCAACCCGTTTCGATAGCCCTCGATGCTGAGCATGCGCTGCACACACTTATCTAAAATTCGTAGGGCGCCCGCTGAGTGAGTGACGACTGTGAGTATGTACTGTAGAGAATTATCTGCAGTTTCTGATGGACGATGAAGAATAAGTTGTCCCTAGCGGGATAATTGTTTAGTGTCCCGGGAAAAGGAGAAGAAAACAGAAGTGTAACTGGGAGTCCCGAAGTCTACGAAGACTGAAGGGCAATTTGTAACTCGGCGGACCAGCCAAAGCCAGTAATTCTCTTTAGCTACAATGCAATTAAATGTGATATTCGTTCTAAATTGCCATTATTACAAAATAATACAATTTACAACAATATGAGTAACATGTAAGGTAAAAGCCGACCCAGAATAACTATGGTGGTGAACGAGCTTGGAGGCTCAATTTGCAATGCAATTTGTTAATTGCGTGCACATAAATAAGAATGATTAACACACAAGAAAAATCAACAAATACAAATAGCTATCATAATTATGCATGAGGAATATAGATGGCATTGTGGCAGTATGTGAGGATTTAAATATGGTTTAAACATATGGTAAAGGAGGAAAAATGTCATATATTTGATGGAAGAAAAAATACTTTCTTTAATATGATATTGCGATTAAAAATCTTTAAAAATGTTCGTTATTTCTGTTTCAAGGTGCTATCGCCATCTGTGAACCAAAACGCAAAGCCTTCGAGACAAAACACAACAACACAGTCCTTGTTGGTCCTGTCCTAGCCTCACTAACCACACTTGATGAAGGTATTTGCCAGATAATGTGTCATGGATCTGATGTCTGTGACATGTACAACTTTAAATCTGACACTGGGGAGTGTGAGCTTCTTGATGGAAGATCGAGGAACTTTACGGTAGAGCAGCGTCTGAATTGGTTCTTTAAAACTCGACAAGTAAGATTCAAAGAATGTTAGCAAATCCCGGGGGGACTCCATTGTAAAAGGATCGGGTATACTCGTCCTATCTCTTAGGGGCAAAAATCAGCGATTTAGTATCCCAGGGTGTTAAAATTGAAGTTTAGAGTTTTAGCATTTCCTGCATGGTCTCTCTTAGGGTATCAAAAGAGCCCATCGCTTATTATCTTGTTATCAAATGGAAGACTTTGCCGAACAAAGCGTGTCGACCGTTCAATTTTATGTTCACCATAATAATGTTCATTAGCTTGTTATCGCTGGTATCTCTTTGGGGTTAAAGATCGTCCAGCCACGCCCTTCTTAAAAGACTTCAGGTATCTTTTATGGGTATTTTTAAAATTTCCGACGAGCATACCCGATCCATTAACAATGGAGTCCCTCCCCCCTCGTGGCTTTTCAGTGGGAAATAAAATGCTCTTTCCGATTTCTATATTGTTAGAAGTGAGCCTCGTTTCCTTAGTTCCGTATATCGTATCGAAAATGATTTATTCGTATGAATTTTCACTTGACGTCATGAAGAAAACAACAATTAGAATTTATGCCGTTCATTGTCAAAGGTGTCCTCTTTATGCATTTTGTTTCTATCCTGAAAACAGCCAATAAAAATGTAATGATTTAATCATATATCTTGTTTTAGTCATCTCAGTCTGATACCTTTGGAATAGAAATTTAGACTCAAATAATACATTTTTGACTATGGAATTAATATAAATACTTTTATAATAATTTAATTTGATGAATATTTCTAGAGAGAGAATAAGTTAATTGCAACATATTAGCATAATTGGATCCTTGCACTGCAAAAACCGGCGCGAGTAAATTTACTCAGTTATTTGAGTAAACACAGGGAAGAAAAGGCCATAATCTCAACTTGGGTCAAATAATATATGGGGCTTCACTGGTTGTATAACCTGGAAATCTGTTCTATTTTTACAAGTTTGAGTATTACAGATTTCCCAAGTAAAATACAACAGATTCGCAGGTTACATCCAGGGAAGCCCCATATATATATTTGACCCAAGTTGGGAATTGGCTTTTTTTTCCTGTGAAAAGGTACGCGTGACTCAGTTAATTATTTGAGTAAAGGGCACCGCGTTACACAAATAACTGAGTAAAATTACTCGGATAAGTGAGTTAATGTGGATGCACCGATTTACTCAAGCTCAGTTTTGAATAAATTTACTCGCGCGTTTTTGCAGTGTGTTAATTTGACTGTCATGTTTGTTTGTGATTGTAAACTAAGATGGTGAACGGACGCATTTCAGACTAAGTAAAAACCTGCGTATTTAATTCATTAATATCTTAATTCATAACGTCATTCGGTTAAAAGACTTTGTGAAGCCGGCCGATACAGTGTCGTTTCTGTGACTCCCCACGGTAATACCATGGCGTCCGGACGTGTATCTCAGAGCTCCGCCATTTTGTATATATTTCTTATATTTTATCTTCACTACTCTACTTACAAGAATATATTTAGTATTGCTGACTTTCCTGAAGACTATAAAGACAAGCCTAAAGTGGATTTTTACCTCGAAAATCTACATTTCGACGACATTCTTCATTTTATCACTAAGCCACGTGTACAAAATTGCACTTCCAAGAATGGTCCGTTTTGTTCTATCAAGTCTCATCTTACCTACAGCTTATTAAGACTTTCTCTAAGCGGAGATATAAACCCTAATCCCGGCCCTGTTGCTGCGTCAAATAATATCTCGAAGTGTCCAGTTTGTGAGAGAGTTGTCGCTAAAACTCATCGTGCAATAGAATGTGATATCTGTCTTCGTTGGTGTCACATAAAGTGTGGACGAGTTCGCCCATGTGAATATAACAAACTTCAGGCCCTCGATTATTTTCACTGGAATTGTCCTTCCTGTGAATTAAGGGCTCTGCCCTTTGCTGATGCTAGCTTTACTGACTCAATCGCTGACGATGACGTGTCCGAATCTGATGAAGATGTTGTCACTACACTAAAGACTACGATGGGCGACAACAAGAACTTAAAAATGGGTCACATAAATATCAATGGACTTACTAATAAATTGAATGATATTAAATTCCTAATAAAATAAGTTGAATTCGACATTCTGGGCATTACTGAGACCCATTTGAACGAAGGCATATCAAATGAATTTATCAAGATACAAGGCTACAACATGGCGAGAAGAGATAGATCAAATAGCTGCGATGGTGGAGGCGCTGCTTATATATTATCGCGACAATATGAACATTTATGAAGACCTAAAGTGGAACATTCATCAGGACCTTGAGGCTATATGGCTTAATATTACAATAACATCACAATCTACTTTACTTGGTTGCTTATACCGACCACATAAATCAACCACATTTTACAATGACTTGCATGACGAGCTTAACAAAATATGGGTCAAAAGGAAGAATGTGATATTACTTGGTGATTTAACTGTAATCTCTTAACTACTACTGCGGATACAGTTCAAGATGCACCATATGACAGTAACAGAATGAAAAGAATTCTTAGGCGTTTTAGTTACTCAAACATCATTGAATCACCAACACGTATCACAGCTAACTCCAAGACTTCTTATCGACCTCATTATTGTCAGTCCTAATTTGCAGGCATCAATGTGTCAGCTGGTTCTATTGACTTGGGCATATCAGACCATCATCTCGTTTTTGCTGCTTTTTCTACAAGGAGGAGTAACCCAAAGCCTAAAATTTATTACTGTGAGGAACTATAAGGATCTGGATAATGAAAAGCTTCAAAGGGACTTAGAAGAAGCTCCATGGTATATTGTGTCTGCAGTAGAGGATGTCGAGGACAGTGTTTATTTGGGAAACTATGTTTAAAGACCATTATGGAGTCCAACATCAAACGGAGGAATGTGAAAGTCAGACATAAGTCCCTTCCTGGATCAACACTGAAATTAGAAAGGCTATGAATCAAAGGTATAAATGTTTGAAAGCTGCTCCAAGGTAAACCCTCTGACAGTCCACAGTGGAATATATACAGAGCTAAAAGAAATGCTGTCAGAAAGATGCTCAAGAAAGCTGAGGCTCTTACTGGATTGGATTGTTTGAAGACTTTTCCTCACCTAAGATTTCTGGAAAATATCCAATCGTATACTTGGTAAAAGTAAAGGCACTAAAATTGGTCCCATCCAAGACTCTAGTAACACTATTATCACAGATGATAGTCAGAAAGCAAATTCAATTAATAATTATTTTATTGATATCTGCAACATAATCTAACTAAGATACCACTTGTATATTTAATAGGGATTACTCCCACTATAGAAAAGTTTTCTTTGAATTGGGATATAGTTAGAGAAATTTTACAGTCTATTAACCCAAACAAAGCAGTGGGCCCTGATAATGTTATCCCTAAAGACCTTAAATTAGCACAAAGGCTCTGCTATCCAGGGTCTATTAGAGGTGTTCAAAAGAAGCATGAAAATGTTGCAAATTCCTCAGCAATGGAAGGAGTCATTAGTTACACCTGTTCTTAAGAAAGGAAAACAGCTTGGATCCTAACAACTATCGCCTATATCTTTACTTAGTACACCAGGAAAGCTTCTTGAGAAAGTAGTATGTAATTCATTTGATGATCATATGTTATCTAAGGGCATTCTTACAGACAAACAGCTGGGGATTTAGGAGGAGCTATTCTACGGAGAGTCTTCTCCATCTCACTGAGTCCTGGGGGAGCGCCTTAGATAGTGGCCATAAGGTTGGAGTCTTATTCATTGATTTCCACAAAGCTTTCGATTGTGTGGACCACATTATCCTTGCTGAGAAACTTAAGGCTGTCGGTTTGGCAGGTGATATGTGGAACTGGATTAACAATTATCTCTCCAACCGTGTGCAAGGGACTAGTGTAAATAAGTCTAGATCTGATAGAAAACCCATTAGAGTGGGGGTTCCTCAAGGTCCTTATTAGGACCTAGATTGTTTGCATCCTATGTTAATGACCTCCCTGACTCTATTGCCAGTGGAGAAGTCTATATGTATGCTGACGATACCACAATATATGTGATAGGGAATACTGTTGATGACATATCTACGGTATTACAGGCAGTCCTTGACCAGGTTAATTCCTGGTGCCTTAGTAACAGATTGGTTGTACACGAAGGTAAATCCGAGGCAATGGTTGTAAGCACCACCCCCTTCATAGGTCCTTTGAAACCTCTGAAGTGGGGTGAGGACATTATTCGATACGTCTCTTCCACCAACTGCCTCGGGGTTACCACAGGCTTACCAGGCTCGCAGTTCGTTTCTCGACTTCTTTGGACTTCCTGTGTTATTTGAGTTCGTTAAAGTTTGAATATTTGGGTGATTTCTTTGCTCTCAAAAATGACGATTTTGATTATATGTTCTCAATAAAATGACTTTAAATTGTTCTTTAGTCTTTTACTTGATGGCATTTGGGTGTTATTTGTCCATGAGATGTGATTTAGTGTGGTTTTTCGACGGCCGTTGTGGGGTATGTTTGCCGCTCTCACTGTAGGGAAAAGGACAAAAGGCATGTAACGCCGAGCACGATCCGCCGCCAACTCACCTGGTATTCAGGCTAAAATCACACATTTAAATTAATCCCTCAAGAACCAGCGTCAGGGACATCAAACATCAATAAATTATTGAGATCCTGGCCAAGGCTGAGCCCGATAAGAGAAATACAAGCACCCGAAAAGCTGGCCGGAAAATTTTACTTCGACCGATTTTCGCCGTCGTACTACGATCTGCTCAAAGTGCTGTCCCTTTGGCATCCCAAGAATGCACTTTTTGTCGAAAATCTCTCCACACCCCGAACCCCTACCCGTGTAATATTCACTTTGACCGCGAAAATATCTCTGAGGGGGTACGTAGTGGGCGCAACGCTGTACTTAGCTTCATATGCCACCAGCGTTGCAGGAGGGATTCTCAGTCAGGAAGATCTTGAAACGAAGGACTATGTTAAAATTTTCCTTTCACCTTTAATACCTGACCCAACGTTTGGAACAACGGTGGAAATATTCGATCAGATAGCAAAGGGGAATATTCTTGAAGCCTATCACCTCTACTTTACACAGTCCATGCCGGCTGTTATCTTGATAGGGGGTATGGCAGTAATTGATAGATTGACCGGCTCGTCGCACCTTCAGGATTATTTCAAGGGTATTGCATTGTTGGAACACTTTATATACATAATTCGTGCTGGTAAGTTCCACGACGAAGTAGCCAAGGGCGTGGCTGATACTGTGCGAGCTTTGAAACCCAAGCAAGTAGTGTACACCTTCCCGCATGTCCAACAGCGCAATCGCTACACTACCGGGGGATGGAAGTCAGAAGACAGTGTCCGAGAGGAGTTCAATGTTTCTGGAGAATTTTCTCCCGTTCGTTTGTTTTTGGCAACATATAATAAAGACTTTGCAAAGCCAATGGCTTGCCCTGATAAGGCTAATCAGGGCTACACCTTTTGTCCCGAGGCAGCACCTCATGATGATGATAAGTTGATTTTCATGGGAAGCAAAAATGTTGATGAGAAAGTCATTCTAGATGATAACTCTGAAGCTTATGGAATGGGAGGAAATGACCATTTCGTTCTGAAAGCAGCCGTTGTAAGAAAAGGAGTGAAGATCAATGGAGGAGAGGGCGCTGATACTATCGATATCACTAACGCTTTCTACGGAAGTCGATCATATATTACTGGGGGAGGTCCTGAGAAGGACATCATCAAGGCAGGCCGAGGGGATGATACATTCCTGATAAATAACGACGTGGTTGAAATCATGAATGGTGACAATACGCTTATGGTAGAAGGGAAAGGAAGCGATGATATCAAAATAGGAACTGGAGCTGACTTGGTCATTGTTAAGAAGGATGGTGGAAGGATAACAGTAAAAAATATCCCCGAATTATCTAATTCCCCAAACCAAAAGCCCAAACGCATAGTATACAAAGGCAAAAGGACAACAGCAACGGGAAATGACTTCATCTTGGGTGGTCCTACTCAATTTGATGTGCTGAAGATGCGAAAGTATAAGCAACCTCGAGATCATAGCGGCATTCTCCTGATCGAAAAGCTTTCAACAATCAATGAATATCTCTGGTTGACCAGGATGCAAAGAACCTCTTCAAAGGACATAAATCTAATCCCAACACAAATGACATCATATCAAGTGCTCAGCGCATTGAATTTTACTCCATCGAGCGCCTTGAGATGAGCCAACATACAAATAACTTTCTTCAAAAATCGACACAGACAAAGTGATTATATCGAGGTGACTGGAGGACCAAAAAACGACTTTATCATCAACATGCACGACACTACTCCATTGTTGGCTCAACTAAGTACAGGAGACAACCGTGTACTCTCTGGAAGTGGTCGAGACAGCTATTCTATAGTTCTTGATTCCGGCGAAGATATCATTTATGACAAAGGAGGCAAAAATATCTTAGCTATCCTTCTTCCAAAGGGTGTGACAATGCGAAATACAATGATCACCAAAATCAGCGGTGGCGACGGATATCGGATCAAGCATGGAGATCACAAGCTCGAGTTCATTTTCAATGGTCAAACTGGTCATGATGACACTGTACAGATGATTGTAGAAGACAGCACTGGAAGACAGATCACATTCAGACCAGCAGGCCCTTACTACTCCAATTACTTTACTCAAGAGCGATCTATCAGGTTCTACTATGATGCGTTTGAATATTGTCCAGGAGATCAAGATGTCGTTAGTGTGGATGGCATTTCTCCACCTCAAGGACAAACCCTGCCAAAGCCAAATTGTTGAATGTTTAATCTACTCTTGAATATTTGACCTCGTGCGAAAGGAAACGGATCACGACATATTTATTGGTTTGATGCATGTAATATTTGATTTTGAAAACTATCTTTTTTCATGCATATTTACAAATGTAACAATTTAGTGTCAGGAAATCGTAAGTAAAGAAATATATCTAACATGTCTAACATATTTGCATGGTATACATATTTTGTATTTATGAGATAGCACTGATTATAAAATTCTTAATTCTCAATGATCCAGATCTGATACTACATTAAAATTTAATAATTTTATGAAAAAAGAAGAACACACAATATGAACAAAAAGGGGGATGGAAAGAATAGGGACTAAATTATTATTCCTAGTTGTCATTAAGATTGATTCCCTAAAGTCGCCTTAAGTCCCATCGACTTTTTGGCCAAGATTTGCTAAGTCGCCATGACTCAAGTATGCCTCCAGAACCCTCGACCCCTAGGCGCCTACTTCAGCCCTAAAGTCGCCTTAGATCACACTAAGTGACGCCTTAACTCCCGTCCACTTCTTGGCCAATTTTTGCTTAAATTGCGCCTAAAGTCGCTCTAAGTAGACCTGATTTTGATTGCTTTTTTAAACTGATGATATTGTAAAGAAACAACTGTGTGGATAGGGCCGGATATTCTAGCTATTCAAGCCTCGTTTCAATATCCTCGCTATTCAGTCTGTTCACAGAATTCCTACGCACGAACAACTTCGTCTCAGTAATCAAACTATAACGTTTGTGCTCAACTGTCTTCTTATTTTTGAATTTTCGCATTCTTTACGATAACGATATTTGTGGCACACGACTTAACAAGTATACTCGTACATGCACGCTTTGTGAAACAGGCACCGTGACAAAATAAGTATTGAATGGAAAGGTAATTAAAAAATGATTCATAATTTATAATGTTTCCTTCAAGCTCACGTCCCAAGTAATTAATCCTTTTTAAATTGTCAGACAATTTGTCAGACAAGACAAACAAGCAGTTACCATTTGTAAGGTTCTCTCTTGAGAAATCAATCGAGCTTATTTGAAAAGAGATCTTGCGCGAAGCTCGAGTTTTTTTCCATAATTTTCTTCTATATTTACCTCGATAGTTCGATGGATTTGTAATATCTACTGGGGAACCCAAAGTCAAAAAGAGAGAGCTCTATATCCCCTACCCTCCCGATCTCTAATACAATGATTTAGGCTAAATCTTAGGCCTCTGGAAATCAGTTTTCGGTTAAAAATGGGTTTTAAAAACCACCAAAACCGGACCTAAAATGTTAAAAATTGCATTTGATTGAGATTTCCATCCAAAGTTAAAGAGTTATATTTCAAAATTACGGGGTGGCCCACAGGGGCAAAACACAATGCAAAATTCCTTTGAAAACACAACAAAGTTTCGTGGAACACAACAATCTTTCACTGAACACAACAAAGTTTCGTGGAACACAACAATCTTTCAATCTTTCGAATTTTCGTTACTGAAGCTCCGCGCCATCTGGAATGTGTGCATTAGCTCTGGAAATGGTAGCCACTAAGGTTCGAAATACCAAAATCCAACTCATAACAATTTAAGTAGTCCATGCAAGGTTATTGCAATGCTGCGCGCAACAGAACGGGTGTTAACCCCTGCAACAGGCGCGCGCAATGCCCCAGAAAAAGCTCGGTTGTACTTCTGTAGCTGTTGCGCAAAACGTTGAGCGATCTGTTGGTATGGCTTCAGAAAATGAACTCGTTTCTACTTCTCTAACTGTTGCGCGCACCTGTTGCAGGGTCGGACACACGCACGATGCATGTTGTGTACAATGTTACAAGCTACAGAGAAAATAACATCTTGTGTTCTGGGTTTCTACAAATTAAGCAACAAGCCCCATTAACAATAGCCCCAGCGTAGGTCGCATGAGAAAGTCAGAGGGGTAGTGAAGGGTTCTAGTTCTTTCCCAACCCCACCCCACCCCCTTCCCCGCCCAAACAATGATATGGCATATTAAAATAGGTACCGATTATGATAAAAAACAGCTTTGGACATCAGTTCTTCAGTTTTCGAAATTAGTTCCCGTTCCCTAACCACAAGACTAACATCAAAAATAACGAATGAATCAAGGAATGTATAATCAAGTGACTCCGCACACAGCCATATAAAAACCTTGACGTGTTGTCCCCCATTCGATTTCTTTTTAGAACACGATTCGAACGAATTCACCTCGCACTGGAAGCAAATGAATGTAAATGTTCAAAATTGACGAGCGCGCGTAAGTGACCTGTGGTTTAAAAATAGCACAAATGCGGTGAAACATGTCAAATCACGTGACGTGCGTGTCTCAGTCTGGTGCTTACTCTGATTTTTAAAATCGTGTAATTTTAGTTATCTTGACTATGTATAGGATAATTCGTCAGGCAGAGCAGTGAATCACTTGAAAGATTTCATCATGTACGTAATGAAAGCACTATGAAATTAAAGATTTAAAAGGTTTACTTTTTTGTGTTGTTAAGTGTCTAGAAAGAAATGGCATTTCCCAATATTTTGAATACGACAATATAAAAACTTGCGCGAGTTTGGCATGCTGCATTACGAGATTCTCTGTGGAGTTCTCGGGGATACATTTTGACGAGATCAGTATAATTCAATTTCTCGTCTACGTACTTACACAATTAAACTCAAATCGACCATGTAACGTAACAAATTTGGTGTTAATATTGAAGAACAAACGCGTACATGTAAACTAACTACGAGCTTTGTTTTAAAACGATGAGCTAAAAATATCAATCCAAATTTTAAATCACCTTAACTTGTAAAAGAACTTACCTTTGCTGATGTCTTAATCTGATTACGCTCTAGGAATATTCCTGAAATAAGAAACGTGGATTCCAACTGAACATCTTCAGTGAGGCCGATCATTTCACTTTGGAACGGAAATAAAAATCCATAAGTAATAGCGTACGTAACGGCTTGAAGCTTGCTGTACTTAAAATAATCATTGAAATTTATTGATCTCTCTTCAATCGACTAGATTTTGATTGGTTCTTCTATCTCCCTGGGGAATTGGGACAAATCGAAGGAGTAAAACAATGCAGACAAGCTCGATGTTCCTGAAAATTAATTCTTTTATTTTCTCTTTCTATTTATTTACAAAACAGCTATTTTGTGATAGTTGGACTCTGATTGGTTCATTTCTTTCCCTGGGGAGTATTAGCATTACAATGAAACTTCGCCGAATAGACTACCCCAATTAGTCATTAAATTTATTAAGTGTCTAGGTAGCGCAGCGGTCTAAGGTGATATCTAAAGGTATGGATTAGGGTCCGGATATCGTCTCCCTCCCTGGCCTTCGGGCTAAGATAACTGTAATATGTAGCACCGGGATAGCGTGGATGGGGCCGAAATCTTCATCCGTAACGTAAGTCGATTCGATGTCTCAGCTTCTCAGAATGTCTCGGGAGAATCGTCCCAAAATTTCATTTTCTTTTTCTCTTTTTACAATTATTCATTCAGTCTGTTATTTTATTTCCGGGGGGTGTTCTTTAAGGGGTTACAGGTTCGATCCTCGTCGACGCCGGGTTCTTTTCCGACTTCTTTTTTTCTTCATTTTTCCGTTTCTTTCCCAAACAAATCGACCATGTAACTAACAAATTTGGTGTTAATATTGAAGAACAAACGCGTACATGTAAACAACTACGAGCTTTGTTTTAAAACGATGAGCTAAAAATATCAATCCAAATTTTAAATCACCTTAACTTGTAAAAGAACTTACCTTTGCTGATGTCTTAATCTGATTACGCTCTAGGAATATTCCTGAAATAAGAAACGTGGATTCCATTTTCATTTTTTATTTTTAATTATAATTATTCATATATCTTACTGCATTGTTTCTGTGGGGTGCATTCCTAGACATTACAAATTTCTTTCTTTTTTTCCTTTTTTTTTTCGAATGTCTGGACGTTTTTTCCTATTTTATTTCTTTGTTCGAATATCGAATCAGGCCTTTTTTTTTCTCGCAAGTGATAATACTTTTACTTTTAAATACCTATTTGAATAATAAAATTGGAAACCATTTCTTACAAAATTCCTGACTTACATTAGAATTTGTCCCCGGCCGTAGCATTAATTCAAATCGCCTTGATTTGATTTTATGCGTCAGGTAGCAAATACATACAATTATTTTATCCTACACTAAGCCCACACCATAGAAAATACAGCAAATAATGGCAATGTCTCTGATGGGAAGAGACAGTTGAATACCGCCGAATATACAACGGCTTTCCTGCTTTCTGATTGGCTGTATTCGCTATGGTGTGGGATAAATACGATATAATGCCTGGTTCACGCTAACGACGCAAGACGATGCAAGACAACGGAAAACCACGCAAGACCACGCACGATGACTCAACACAACGCATGCAAGACGACGCAAGACGACGCAAGACGACGCAAGACGAAGCAAGACAACGCAAGACAACGCAAGACGACGATAGACAACGAAAGACGACGCAAGACGACGCAAGACGACGCAAGCCCGCGCAAGAAAAATAAAACCTTCCGTTCTTTTGCACTAGCGTTTATGCTTGCGTCGCTACTTTTACAAGTGAAAACACGAGCTTGGCGTTGTCTTGCTTCGATAGCGAAAACCAGGCTATCATTTTCACTGTTCTCCGATTGTGCTGTATGTGCCACCTGATCGACGTACACCAGAACGTTCCATTTGAACACGCAAATAGGGGTGAGGGGAGGAGAGGGATGAGGGAAAGAGGTAACAAGCTATCCCTGAGTTCAGAGACTTAAATAAGCATTAATCTTTATTTTTGAACTCAATATTTGCCATGATGTTTTAATTGAAAAAGTCAGTCATTTTGAGAGCATTTCTAACAGGGTATATTTGGCTTTCAACCTGGAAATGACCGTTACTAGACATAATCCACAGATAATCAGACTGGGAAGCCTGTGGTAGCTGTGCTTGTGAAAGAGTGTTGTCCCGTGAAAGATTTTAGTTGCTTGTGAAAGACTTGTGTACTGTGAAACTTTGTTGTGTTCTGTGAGAGATTGTTGTGTTCCACGAAACTTTGTTGTGTTCTGTGAAAGACTGTTGTGTTCCATAAAACTTTGTTGTGTTTTCAAAGGAATTTTGCATTGTGTTTTGCCCCTGTGGGCCACCGTACAAAACAGACACATTTAGAGCTCTTTTTACAAGCATCGGCAGCTTTTAATAAGCACAGCAATATAGAGATCACTCAGCGAAGATGAAAAAGCCACAGTTTGTTGTGATGATATCACGTGACTCATAACATAGCAACGGGAGAAAACAGGGTAGCAACTGACCAACGTGCGTTGTCACATGACAGCTTTATCGGCATGCACTCTTCAATTTGAAGTTTAACTAGACGCACAATGGTGCGTTTACTCGTGCCCAGGTAGGATTGAGCCTGGCGTGGTATGCAGTGCATCATACAACATAACCGAACTTCATCCAATCACATCATTAGATGTTGCAGACACGAGGAAGAGGACGTCTGTGAAATTTTTTAGATGCGCTTTAGTTTCTGAAAGTCTTATAATTTCTCCATTGTTTGAAGACTGCAGAAAATGAGTTTGGGATACCTGTGGTCTTACATTTAGTAACAGCCGTTACTGCTGTTTGTGGCAATCAGGAGCTTTTTTGCTTTGATTTGAACAACTTGTGTTCATTTACAACATAAACAGGTTGCCAGTTGAATTCATTTGTGTTACAGAATAGAAATGTTTTAAGATCTCCCTGGAATTCCTTCATATAATCTCTTTTGAAAATCACATGTTCTTGACTGACCCAACTCTTCATGCACATTAGCAGCAAGCAGCTCTAGACCACAAAATAGACACAAAATGTTGCATTCACTCAGGCTACCAGCAAAGGAGTTTCTTCAATTTTTGGTAACCCAAGTAAATGCAACACCTTGGATTGGCAAGCTGTCATCTGAAAAGTTTTGTTAGTACAATTTGAGCCAAAACAGAGCAGACAACTGCTCCTGAGATATTATATCAATGATATGAAAAATCCTTTAGTTGATTGCATTGTTTGCCTATTGAAACTGTAATATTTCAAAATAAGAGTACAATCTAAGTGATTTTTCTTTGGCGTGATAGAAAAAAGACTATTTAGTTTGTATTAGTTGTTTTTGAAAAGAACAAAAGAGTCAGAGAGTTTACTACTAATTACTGATTAGTTAGCCTATTCTTTCACAGTAAAGGAAAACCACTGTATAGCCTAAGCACTAATTGGGAAACAATATTCTAATATTCTATACATACAAATCTCAGCTCACTAGTTTTTTGTTTGTTTGTTGTTGTTGTTGTTGTTGTTTTTTCTGAGGTGAGAAAACTGCATGATGCAGAGAAAAGCACTCAAAGCAAGGCAGAAAACAAACCAACCACAATTTAATTAGGTTTCTCATTAAGTGATTTATTGCACCAAACTTCTTTTTATACATCTTCTTCATTTTAAGACATGATATCATGACCTGGCTAATAAATAAGATGCCCCTTGCTGAATACTGGTCGTGTGGTTGTCTTGTGTAAATAATTTGTATAGTAATACAGTTGGGATTTGATGAGCACAACAAACATTTATCAAAAAGGCACTTATAATAGCACGTGGCTATAGCTAATACCAAAATGAAATAAAAGGCATCAATATTGTGTTCTGCAGTACTAAAGTACAGCTAAACACTTGATGTGGGCTTCCTGTGGTTAATATCAAAATATTTCAAAACATGAACGCTCTTGACTGCAAAAGTAATACAAGCTTAAATCCAGAACAGATAAGGTTTCAAATCTTTCGTATTTTTCTCTTTGAAGTACCAAATACATTATTAATATCTTGACCTCATTCGTTTCAAATTAAAGAGTAATATAACTTAAGTATCGAACGTGAGAATGAACGAAAGTCAGCTGCCATGCAGTTTCAAGGGTTTTAAATTTCAAATGTCATCCCTATCCCATGATAGAAGAGATAAATAAATAAGTCTTAAAGGCAGCTTAGTCACGTTTTGAGTTCGGTACTGAAGCGAAATATTTGGCTGCTTCGATTCGTCGGCAAGCTAACATTTGAACTCGTGGAAGTATCGGCCTCGATTCCTAAATTTCAAATGAAGAGGCATAAATTTTACCTTGATTGAGACTTAAGCGAAGCTGCTACAAAGCAATTACTGTATTTATAGTTGAGTTTAGGTTATTAAATGCCCGTAACTCGTGAAAAATCCTTCCGGCTGTTTTGTTATAAACTTGCTGGAACGTGCGCTGCCTCGTTTTCATACTTGCTCACATGCACTCCAGGCAATCATTAAAAAAACAGCTTAAAATTTTCCAAAACCAGAAAAAAGCATACAAACACATGACAAGATAATATTTACTACATAGTAAGGCGAAAAAAAAATTTTTTTTTCCCATGAGGATTCGAACCCAGACCCGTCTATTTGCTTTATATTGCGTTGTACGCTTGTTTGACGCGCTGCTCTAACCAGCTGAGTTGAATGCATTCCCCGAAAAGGATCATGGGTCAGCTATTTTGGTTAGCATTTCCTAATCTGATTTGAGAAAGTGAAATCGTTCGTGGTTTTCATAAAAAAAACATTTTGTGATATTACCAGTTGAAAATCTATTTTTGTATATCAATATCAACTAATGGTACATCATGCCCACGTTGCAGCATAAGCAAAAGTCCTAAACACCAGCAAATTTATCCATTTTTAACTTACTCAGTTCGCTGAAATTAAACTCTACGGTAAGACCAGCTTCCATACAAATAGCTTTGATAAAATAAACGATTTATAAATCATCTCTTTAGAAATAACATCGCCAAAAATGAGAACTAATTTATACATAATGAGTTTTATTTTCGTTACCTTGAAACGCTGACTAGATTTTCTCAAAAACGGTCTGCTTGATGCATGCTCCGACTCTCGTAAAAACGCAGGAATCAGCCAAGAGAAAACGTCGCTTACATCCTTGGAAACACTTAGAATTTCTCAAGATGATAATAAGTAGTTTCGATAGCCATTTCTTTGTTTGAAATTGTGGACTTCAAGTGCCTCAGATTCACATTTTATAGTAAATTTCTGCTCAAGACTATCTCCTCGGCTCGCTAACCACAAACATCCACAGTCACCGAAACTCAGTGTTGTTTACTCCTCCAAACTTCTCCAAAACTTTGTTTTTCCATTCAAAGAGAACATCATATTAGCAAAGAGATCGGCAAATTGAAGCAATGATGTAATTTTCTATCATATTTCTTTACGTTTAGTTGGAAACAAACTCACAAGTTGAAGGACTTTGGCTGTCGTTTCGTCAAAATAAATGCTTTTTCCCGCCACTGGGCAGCGCGTCCGCTAACAGAAAAGGCGCGAATTTCTCGTATTTTTTTTATTAGACTCGGAAATATTTTAGTGAAACTCTCTATTATGTCTTTTAATAGCAAAATGGATTTACAACATTCTAGAAAATGAGGCATTCGTATTTTATCCATTAATAATCTTGGTAGGTATGAAGTAGTACAAAGAAATGCTAATCAAAATAGCATTTCAAATCCTCGATTCTGATTGGTTGACCTTGGGATTGTTGCGAAGGTCAACTCAGCTGGAAATGATTGCTTGGGGTGCCTGTGGCTTGCCTCGTTTTCGTGGCAGATTCTCGACGTCGACGATAGATAGAAAAGGTAAACCTAGACTCGTGCCGGCCTACGGCCTGGGCACGAGTAATAATCCTGAGTCGGAAAGATATAAATTTTATATACAGGAATTTTGAAAGAAATTGTTGTAGTCAGTTTAGAGAAAAGAGAGTCTGACTCCGTACAGCCATTCAAAAACTCCAAATATTACTAAGAAATTTACTAAGAAATGTATGAACGACCGGAAAAGTTGTCCGGTAATCTATATATTTCTTAGTAAATTTTGGGATTTTTGAATGGTTATATATCTCGTTCAATATTAATTCGATTGACGCCAAACCGGCTTCGGAATTTTGTATAGCTCGATGTGCTCTTTCTGACTATATGTGGGTCTTGTTCGGTCTTGTGTTGATTATCGTAATATTAAGGGACTCGTCCCTAGTGCGTGCGCGTTTGAGATTTGTAGTTTGTTGTCGTTTGTTATGTTTTTTTCATTCCCTGAAGATGGATCAATCGATCCGAAAGCTCGGAGATTATGTATTGTAAACATTAACGTAGACGAAGCAAAATTTACACGTACGTACAAACCAGATTTAAATGCAAATACTCTTCGACGAATTTAATCGCCGATTTATCGAGATAATTTCCCTATGCCAGAATGATGACACGGAATGGTTTACTGGTTTTGTTATCGTGCAAATGGCAATGGAAAAATGGTCCGTCTTCTGTATGCATATGTTTGAGGGGCTTACGGTACCCCTTTATCGTGGGCGAAGATACGACTGATGCCACGATGGTCGGTTGCTAGGGCTTTTCCTCCCGGAAGCCTCAAAACTGAGAGTTTTAGGTCTTAGACAATAGTAGAATGTATCAAATGTGACAAAACGTGGTGGGGAAGTAGGTTGATAAATTGCCTGTTAATTGGTGGCAATTACATCTCATTAGACCGCTATTGTGACGTCATTAATGATGTCCAAATTTGGCATCAGAAAAAAAATCAGGAAAGAAATAGTAAAAAAACCATATTAGTTTTTTCTATACAATTCTATGATTTCTGGTGAAAACCCCATCTCAATCAGATAAAGGGTGCAAAGTTACAGCTAATGAAAGAAATTCAAATTTCCCGCCAAATGACCATATATGGTCAAAATTAAGGCTATTTAAACGCCAATACAATGAATGTATTGGCACAGCGGCAAACACAAAGTTGCATAAAATCAAAATTGTAGTTTTTTCAATTTGGGATGTGTGGTGTTATGACGCATTTTCGTCATGAGATACGTCGTTATGACGTCATTATGACGTTTTTGTGACGAAAATGCGTCATAACACCACACATCCCAAATTGAAAAAACTACAATTTTGATTTTATGCGACTTTGTGTTTGCCGCTGTGCCAATACATTCATTGTATTGGCGTTTAAATAGCCTTAATTTTGACCATATATGGTCATTTGGCGGGAAATTTGAATTTCTTTCATTAGCTGTAACTTCGTACCCTTTAATCTGATTGAGATGGGGTTTTCACTATAAACCTTCCTTTTGAGTAGCAAAAATGTCTGTAAAGTTTTGAACATTGCTTAACAAGTTTTTGATGTTGTTACTAAAAATATGTATCATTTATGACGTCATAATTAAAAAAACTCCCAAAATACCTTTACAATTGTAGAAAAATTAAGGATTTTCTTTCTAATGAACATGTTCTAATCTTTTGCTTCATTTCGAAAATAAATTACTCCTCTGTGAGCCAAAAATTAAATTTGAGAACCTTGCGGGAGGAAAAGCCCTAGCAACCAACCATCGTGTGCTGAATCTTGAGGATTTGCAGAAAAATATGATGTTTTCTTTAAAGAAGTTAATGTCGTGACGAATAGACTAGACAGATTTTATTTGAACAGTTACGTCTAGACACTGAATTATATGGGCTGTTTATATGGAAGCCAGCCAGCCCGGTAAGCGGGCTGACTTCTTTTGTTCTGTGGTCCCCAGGGAAAAGAAAACAAAAGAAGTCAGCCTGCTAACCCCTCGCCTCCATGAAACAGCTCCTAGGTCAATAAAAACATGTCCAACCCATAAACGGTTTTGTTCATTGTAAACAATACATGCTGCAGGTGGCTGCATCTAAAAAACAGAGTTTAAGCTTCACCTACACGTGTCATACTTCAACATGGCATGTGATGTGTGTATTTTCAACATTTTTTCCCTTTTTCATTTCTACGCATCCTATGCGAATTTGTTTTTGTTTCTCGAACCTGAAAGCACCGGTGGCTCATGATGAAGTAGTTCAGGAATGCGCTCTACAGCACATAATTTATTTTAGCACCCCATACACCTATTTCAATAAACGTTGTTGGTATCAAGCTTACGCGACTCACCCGAAAGGGAGTATGGGAAGAAATTACTAAAGTTATAAAACCACAAAAATCCCACACGATTACTCAAATTCAGCTTGCTCTGACCTTATACACTATAGAACTTCACTTACTGATGCTAAAGTCAATACCAAAGGGAAAAAGAAAGGGAAGTTTTGCTACTACCCATACTAGCCCCTTTTCGGTCTTTTCGGTCTAGTCGCGTGGGCTTGAGAGCTCTCATATACGACAACCTTTTTTGAAATAGGTGTATATCTACATACACGCGACACTAGTGAAAAACGGTTGCGCATGAGTGCTATTACGATGTTCTACTGCGCGCACGCAAAACATACGAAAACATTATGCGCACGAATGCACTAGCGAAAGGCCAAGCACATCGCCCAGACATCAATACCAGTTTCGCTCTTTTAGTATTATGGTCTCTTTAGGTCATGTCAGGTCAGCATAGTCAAAAGCTATGAATTCCACAGTGTTTCGTGTACGTTCTCCATTCAACTTGTTGTCTAGGCGTTTTCTATATGAAAAGAACATAGGAACTCCACGAGTTCTTATAACAGGTAAGAGTTAAGCACATTTTCTGATGGTTTTATGATTTATACGCTACTCTTATGGAACCCTAAGTCGAAGTGAATATTCACCCCTGGTTAAGTAAATATCTACTACAGTCAGTAGCAGATCAAACAAGAAACATAGTAGTTATTGCGTCTGTCCCCAGGCAGAGGCCGATTAAAGATTGTTCAACTTTGGAATCGGAATATCGATATTCGTGACAATCAAATTACACAGAACAGAGAATTAAGAACTGGGGTACTAAATCTACTTAAATCTACCTACTCGATCCATATGTTTTGAGCAAGCTTTTCTTCCTCGATTTTCTTACCTCTATATTTTCGGTATTCCTCCCTGTAATCAACTTCTCTGTACTTCTTCTTTTTCCTCCGGTCTCTAATTATCTTGGCCATTTCTGCCAAAACCGTCCCCAGTCTTAAAGAAATATGAAACGTGCACTCTAATCTCTGTACCGTGATATTAACACGCTGGAAATGCAGAGCACGAAATGGAAGAAAAGCAAGCTTAGCTATATAGGAACACGAGAGTCAAAACCAAGTGTTTATCAGTGCTTTCCAAGCGCTCTACATTTTCCAAAGTGCCTCAGAGTCACAATAGAGAAACATAGGCAATCGTCAGCATAGCTGTTATAAAATATTTTCAACTGGCAAAGTGCGACGATTAGATCAAAGTGAGACTGAACAATTGTTTCTACTCGAGAAGACATGAACAAATCGCCCCATAACTGATGCATTATTCAATTGTATTGAAGGTGCTCTTGGACAGCTTGGAATTGAGTTAATCAAAGTTCTAAGGTAAAGTAATGAGTCTTGACGACCAAATATCGTTTGGTAGGGGTGGGTGAGGGGTCATAGACCCTTTGCACAATACTAATAACCATATACAGATACATTCTAGCTCACTTTGACTCTATTAAACAATGGGATCATTCGGTACTCTTTCATTTTTAGTCGAAATCGAATCTGAAGTTTGCTATACTTTGAGAAGCATCTTCTTAAGAAATGTGCTTTGATTAACATCGAAAATTTGAAGGCTCAATACGCAAACCAAAGTAAAGTCGGGTAAATATGAGAAACAAAATCCTCAAACTTGTACCGCAACATTGCTTATAAAACAATTTTGCTTTTTTTACAGCACAGTTCACAAACTTGTCACGCAACAAGAATATTTGTTGCGAGTTACAGTTTTTCTACACGCGTGAAGGAACACTTAAGTGACAGAAGGTCTCATAAATATAAACATCTTGCAGATTCACCTAAGTGTCGCTCAGCATGCTCTAATGAATCTTTTGAAATCACAGATCAGGCTAATACCTCATAACCATGCCCCATTGATCTTTTTACATAACACCATGACCTTCACTGTATTTTTCTTTAATTGCTCTCTCTCTCCCTCTCCGTCTCTCTCTCTCTCTCTCTCTCTCTCTCTCTCTCTCTCTCTCTCTCTCTCTCTCTCTCTCTCTCTCTCTCTCTCTCTCTCTCTCTCTCTCTCTCTCTCTCGCTCTCTCTCTCTCTCTCTCATACAGAGGAGCTATAGCGTGGAATTCACTTCCACCTGAAGTGAGATCCTCAACTACCAGAAACAGCTTTAAGAGAAATCTTGATAAGTGGCTATCTGACAGTGCTCCATAACTTGTTCTTTTTGTCTTTGAGTAACTATTGTTTCCTTAATCATTCAATATTTTATATTTATTGTATATTTATACATTTTTACCATACGACTTTCATGTAAAGAAGTTTTTAACTTTTGAAACTATCGTATTGAAATAAAGGTGCATTCATTCATTCATTGTAACTTTCGAAAAAAACATGTCCGCTGGAAGTCACAAGCGGCGGGTTTGGATAAAAGTAAAAGAGTGATAACATCAATTCTGTGCATGTTCTTTCAAACTTAAAATGCATGTATTCCATTATAAACTTGTTCAATAATCTCTAGGGAAAGATATGGCACCCATAATGTCATTGCCTCTGATATCTTGAAAGCTCCTTGCGAAGTTTCGGAGAAAGGTAAGAAGCGAAAGAGCTGAGAGAGAGAGAGAGAGAGAGAGAGAGAGAGAGAGAGAGAGAGACTCAAGTGTGTTAAGGCCTGGTTCAGTGCCATTTTTTCCCTAAATTTGTTTTGCCAATAAAATCGCAGCCATCCAATGGAAATGGTTGAAACTTTGCAAGTCAATAGTTCTAAACGTTATGCATCTCCTTAATGCCTTGTTTGCAAGCACAATTGATCATGTGATTTATCACGTGATCGTCAAGTTGCAACATTCAGGTAAAAATGAGGTGGTCAGAACAACAACAAATTCAATCCATTTTTGATTAATAAAGTTTTAAGCATTAAAATCTAATTTTTGTCGCTCGCTAAAGTTGATTTCCTTATTTTGGAAAATTCTAAATGATAAAAAAGTCGAAATGACTGAGGCCCGATATTTGTATGATCGCGTCGTGATGGTATTCTAAACAAATGGACGTATTTCGCGGACGAGAAGTCGTTAAAAATCAAATGAAGTTTCTAATTAACCAAGAAACTGCAATAACAAATGTGAAAAAATGTACCTACTTTGCCGGATTTTCATATTAACCATGCCAGCTCTAGTTGATCCGCCATGTTTGACCCAGGATGCAACTCGACCTCCAAGTGATTCAGGCACCCACCCCTCCCTCAAAATGTTATTTGAGGCCACAATACAACTTCTGGGGTCCTCTGTGTGTATTAAAATTGCCAAAAAAGGCTGCTAACGCCACAAACTGGCGGCTCAAGTAAAGATGGCGGACTAAGAAGGTTGAAGGAAGATACTTGTGAAGTTTAGCTTTGGGAAACAATTAATACCAACTGTGACTTGAATGTAAGCCGTAAAATGCTTTTAATATTTATTGTTTTCTCTTTTTCATCGAAAATAGCTGTACTTTTATGTAGAATTGTATGAATAAAATTCGATTAGAACTGTTGTTGTTGTTTTGATTTTTAGCCATAGTTTTAACTAATAAAAGACTTCCTAAGCCTTAAAATATTTATGGCAGCCGTTATCTGCAATGTTAGCATGTCATGCGCCGTGTGCATTTCATTTGAGCGCCAAAATCAAAATGTCTAAACTTTTCAATTGTGGTTTTGCTCGCGTATTTCTTTACGAATCTAGAGCTTTAGCTATACAAAATATACCAAAACTTGAAGGAGAAAGTCTGTCTAAGTATAATAGTCGCATCCTGAACGAACGATACAACCTTTTTAAGAACCAATTTGGAGGAAATCCTCGCTTTGAAATACAACAAGGTAAGACCAAACACATATTTGTAGGAATGATCAATATCATATCTCAACACATTATTATAAGATGTAGACTTGAAGTGAAAATATACACAAATAAAAAACATCTGTAGGAATGATCATATCTCAATACATTAGAAGACATTGACTTGAAGTCATAAAAAAATGGATAACATGTTGGTCTACCTGAGGTGTCTTGTTGAATAATATAATTAAATAACATTTCAGATCAATTTCTTCAATTGTGATACTCATATCTATTAGTACTAACACTAAAAGTGTGCAATATAAATATCACTAAATAGTATTATTCAATCCAATTTCTATTGTTTTGTATTGTTTATTGGCACTTTTCACTACTAAATGGTGATAACTATTGCTTACTTTTTGTGTTTGTTCCCCAACATTAAAGATTTGGATATGCACTACAACTCTAAATTTTCAATATAAATTCTAGAAGGCCTGGTAGAAATGGTGGAACAGGAAACTCCATTGTTTTGAAATACTGAGACAACAAAGAGACCCACACTCCTAATACAATACAAGTTGTATGAAGAAAAAAAACACACAACCAACACAAGCTTCACTATATTTAATAAAAAAACCTACAATTAAATAGCTAATTTCTACATTAGGGTAATGATTTAACATACAATCACAATAGCTGAATTATATCTACAGGACCATTTAAAGACAAGTACAAAAAGGTTCATCAGACAATAACTAATTGGTGTAAACCAGAAGATAGAGCCTCATATCTTAAATCATTTTCTTCAGCAAAATGGAAGAAACTGCCAATCAGCAGACAACAAATGCACAGTCTCAGAAACTGTGAATGCTGCAGGATTTTCCATTCCAAACTAACTAATTCCTATCCTGAGAAAGTTGGATTGTCTAACATAAAAAGAAGGCCATTGGTTGATTTGAAAATAAAAGAATTTCCCATAGCATCATCAAAACCTAAAGCTACTGAGCTGAAAGAAGTTAGTCAGTCAATTTTCAAGGAAGTGAACAGCTTTTGTAATTCAAAACTTGGCAAAGATTTCTCTGAAATAATCACTCTTGTGCCAGAGTCTGGTGTAGTCAAGAAGGAATCACCTGTGGAAAGAAAAAAAAAATCGAGAGAGTTTAAGAGAGGCATAAAAAGATCAATAGAGGAGGAATGGGCCAAAACAGATGTGGATGTCCACTTAGGCCAAAGGGTATCTTTTTCTGTAAGAAAAAAACAGAGACTTGACCAAGGGTTTGAGTCGAAGAAAGCAGCTAGGGAACGAGTCTCTAAGCAGACCAAAGAAAAATCACATTCACCAAAGCAGGAAAACATTCGTGGAGATACTGAGCAGCTTTTGGATGATGTGAAAGAATGGCCACATTCACCAATCAATTGGAGTGAAATGGCTCGCAAATATCACATCTGTAAAGCAGGATCCGAAAATGTTCCACAAAATGGTGGTCAGATTTTACAAGATTTTCTAATAGCCAATGGAATTGACATAAGTCCTTATCAAAGACCCAAAAACAAAGGTATTTAAGGTGGCTCAATATAGTTCTTTCTTGACAATGCCTCCATTTCCCACTTCACGAATGAGCAACTTACTCTTGATTAACCGAATCAGTTTTTACACCAATTATTGGATTTGAATCAAAGTTTTGATTTTTGTCTATTTCACTTCTATTTGTGTTGCTATAGCGACGGTAAACAAAGATGGATAAAATCAATTTTTCTAAAGTATCTCTGAAGAGTAAGGTGCTCAATTTATGGAATGAAAAATGGAAGCATAGTAAAAAAAACTATATCGAGCCACCTTAGTTCATATTTTTCATAATAATAATGGAAGTGGGAACTAGTCAAAAAAGAGAGCATGAGTGTATGGAAAACAAGCAATAAAAATGGCATTATTCTCACTGGTATAAAACTATGTAATCTTGACTTTTAACCACAGGTAAACGCATCAGACGTGCTTTAATTAAACAGAAAGGTGGGGAAGTGTCCATACCTATTCCACGATCCAATTGTTTTATTAAAAGTGACATAAAATCAAGAGTGGCTTCTGGATATTACAATCTTGGAATTCCAGTCCTGTCAACTAATTATACAAAGCTGGTGTTAAAAGAAGGTGGAAAGGGTATTGAAACAAAAGAATGCCATATCACAGCAAGAAAGTACCCCTTGGGTGACATAAGGAAAGAAAGCATTAAAAAGCATGAAACATTCCTGAGAATTAGGTAATATATTTAATATTGAATTGAGTATGAAATAGATTATTAACATAAACATGCCACATTACTGTCTTGAGTCTTGACCATACTCTAAAGTTTTATGCCATCTAGCGGAGTGAGGGAAGCCATCTACACATGTAACACAGGATGGAAAGACCTTACCTGACCTATTGTAGGCCTCAAAGGGTCTTTACCCCTAGATGGCACATAACTTTAATAAGTATTGTTATATAGTTTTATTAGTGATTGAATAAATAAATGAATAAATTAATGACTGAATGATTCAATGAATCAATGACTGGAAAAGTGAATGGCAAAACAGTTCACTGCACCAAAGATATTCTTACTGACCCATCATGTAAAAAACTTTACATTTGAAATTCTCTTTTTAACAATAAACTCAAGCTAAATTTAAAATCATTTATCAATAACAGGTCTGACAAGAGTATGATGCCATGCATGATGATGATATCAAGTCTAGACTAAAAGTCCTCAATGAGAACACTGACACACTCTCAGAACAACAAATGCGTACCCAGCTGAAAAAGGTAGAGAGGGAGACACTGGCTTACATGGCATGACCACTCAGGTTTAGGTAATCAAGGAATCTTACTTTTCCTGATGCGAGAGTTATATGATCCTGCTGTATATCTCACAGATGACGAATACAAAGCAAAGTTTGGAAATCCAAAGAAAGTTCAGTCTGTACATGATGGGAAAGTTTGGGTCAAGTGATGCTGACCAGCTTACATTTACACCAACAAGACGAGAATGCCTCCGAGGCCTCAACCAGCCTCTACAATACAATAACATTGATATACATGAAAAAATGAGGTTCATGAACGGCGATAATCCTAGTGTAGAATTTCAAGATGGTACGCAGAAAGGAGGTCATCTGGGGTGTTCTGGCTGTGATGGTGATATCAGGATGGCAGATGACTACGAATATATGTCATACCGCAGGTATAAAACCCTCAAAGAGAAGAAAGACCTGGTCCTGTCTGGAGTTTTTGGGAAAAGGGAGGGATTAAACCATTCGACAAACTAAAAGTTGATGAGCTTCGAAATGAACTTCAAGCAAGAGGTGAAGACTTCAATGGTTTAAAACCAGATCTGCAACAACGTCTAAACGAAATTCTTGGTGGGACCACCAAACTTCGAGCTTTGATCCACACTTACAATACTGATAAAGTTGAACTTTCTGACATCAACTTCGAACCTCTTCATTGCTGCCTGAACCACATTCAACATATCCTTACCGAGCTGCCTAACACACATATCTGATGTTGAAACCTTAATTTTGCTGAAAGAGACAATTATCAATTTCTTTAAACAAACAAAAATTGAGGTGTGTGGATTATAGAAGAGCTTTGTTACAAGTAACAGTTAGACTTACCATGAATGAGAACATTGATGACAATGTTAGGGACTTGTTAACAACATTTTGTGAGATGATGGAAATATATTACGCCTATGAAGATCAACGAAACCTACGTCAAATACTGAGACTTTACAATGTTACACTGGAACACTCACTAGTTGTCCGAGCAGTTTTGACACTACCACAGAAAATGACGTACAGAAAGTTGTTTGGCCTCTACTACCACCAGATCATTGACCATGCACCATTAATATACCGTCTAATCTGTCTTAGATCCATCAACGCTGAGCTCTTTGAAAGATTTTTTGATAGAATAGAAGACATAACACGAAAAACTTGGAGCAAGAGATCAGAGGACCTTATACCAAATGCATTTCTTCACATTCAAGGGGAAGATTCCCACGAAGAAGAACAAGAAGTAGTGATCAACCACGAACGAGAGCTATCCAAAATTGCAAAACATCTTCCAGAGCCTCAAAATATAACCTTCAGCAAGGAGATTTTGGTAAAGAATTCAAGAATATGGCAAGCTCGTGTGCAGAAAATTAGTGATTACTTGGCTGTTGGCAAAGTTTGGTGGAAATGGCATGACAATGGTTCCATTGAGTTTTACGATGGTAAAGATGAGCCTCACACAAGACCCTGCGTTCCAAACCTATACCCTTTTCGATCAAACTCCATCAAGTCAGTTCAAAGGCATCTTGATGACACCTGGAAGAAGTGCATGGAAAAGCCTGAGGATCTACCAGTGTATAAATTAATAGATGACAAAGGCAAGGTTGTTTTTAACAGAAATGATGAATCTACAGAGATGGAACAAGAAATGGAACCCGTCAATGTTACTGAAGCAACAGCCAGTGAAAATGGTTAGTTTTACATTACATTAGTAAGACCTGTGTATGTCATGTGCATTAGTAAGACTTTTTGCTGTAAATGTTCTTCAGACAACCAAAACATTGAGTGCTGTAAATACTAAATGGATAAAGGAAAAAAAATGAATGAATGTCTAGAACGCAGTGTGAATACACAAAAACAGAAAGATGAGACTGAAAAGGAGAGAAAAGGAAAAACATTCATGAACAGTATCAACTAACTATTTTTAGTTCTAAACTAAGGCATTATAGGTGCAGCATAGTAATTACATAAATGTGCATTATGGTTATAGATCAAAGAAAATACTCTGAAAATCTTCTTGAAGATGATAGGGAAGAAACCACTTCATTTTCTCACATCAATAAAGGTCTATATTGATTATATATTTTTTTTCATTTCAAGTTCTTTTTTAAATGTGCTTCCTATTCTCATTTGTATGTAATGCTATAGCATTGTTTACAGAATTGCATGACCATGACAGTTGTGCACAGCTCAATACAGAAGAACACATCAATGATGTTGTATCACCACCCATACATGCATATACCTCATGCAATGAAGGTTATTATTATTATACAATTATTTATCCAAAAGAACAATCTATTGTTAAACATTGTACTTTACGATTTAAATTTGTGCTTTTAAAAAAGATTGTGTAACTGAAGCATTCTATTTCTGAACTAATCCGAAAATGTTACTTATTTGCATATCAATTCTGATTAACTAAGCTCTAGTATGTTTCAGTCACACAATAAATGTATTCAAAAGTACAGATTTGAATGGTAACCCATTTATTATCTCTATCTAGATGGAAGTTATCAAAGCAGCTCATCTACTTCTGGCTTACATTTAATGGAAAATGAAAATGAAAATGGTAATTATTCAGCATCCATTGAATTGATGCTAAATAGTGCTTCTGACAACTAATTAGACACAATTAATTTTCACAGATCCTAGTGACCAAGTGTGTGATAGACTTGATCACGATGAAGATGTGATTGAAGATGATATTGCAACAAATTATACAGATGTATCTAACAACAGAACAACAACTGCAACTGGCACCACTAATATCCCCCTGCAAACTGTTAGAAGTGATAAAGAGTTATTTACCAAGACTGCTAAAGCACTGAGAATAGTATTAGGTCTAACTTCTGAGCTGATAGAATTCGACAAAATTAAACATAACTTAAACAAAAATCCAAAATCACGATATCTAATTAACAGATATGAAAGCTCTTCCGCAAGGATTCAAGTAATATTACTAAACGAAGTAAATAATTTACAGAATAAAATAAGAGACTGGGATAAGGAATATTTTTTAACACATGACAGACTTCCTTCCAACGAAGATTATGCTAATGAAAATATATCACACTATCTTAAGAAATACAAGGTTGCAAACAAATTGTTACAAGAATGGGGCATAACTATTCATCTCGTCTCATGAACAAATTTAGTCATGAATGATTTGACAGTCATGGGTATCAGTTCAATGCAAAAAGGCTAGTTATATAGTATATACAATGTACTATTCATTTCCAGTAGCTTATTACGGTATGTACTCTTTGCAACAGATATTAACCAAATTGTACATTTTGTATCAGTTCAAGTCCCAAAATATATCAAATTCTTACTGGTGTGATAAGAAATAGATCGTCTTCAGGTACATGTACAATTTTTATATTGTAGTACATGTACATGTAAAACTGCATCATTTACTGGCTGGTGGTACCTCCAAAATATTTACTATATCGGTTAAGCTCCATGTTTACAAATGAATCAAATACCATAAACAGCCTTTTTGCAATTAACTGCAGTATATAGGGTGTAATATATATGTACATTAATATCAATTATGGTTGTAACATTTCAACTTACCAAAACAATGTCCAATTCAGTAGGGCAGTAAGCTTAATAAGTCTTAATTCTTAATTTCATATGCCATGCACGTTCGATATGATCAAGAAATCCCTTGAAATTGAAAAAAAGGTTTACAAAAACCATGTAAATAGGTTGTAAAGATAACTGATAAATTCCAAGAATATGAGTTTAAGCTTATAACTTAACTTATTTATTAAGCTTATAAAAATGCAAAAAATGCTTTAAGACATATCAAATGTAAACGAGAATTTCAGAAGGAAGCTATATGAAAATAGAAATCAAAACAATAGTCAGTTCTTTCAAGTGTGCAGTTTTGTACGTGTCTTATTTATTTCAATGAATAAAACTTACCTTGCAAGACAATCCATGATGCGAAGATTAGATGCCGAATGTCATGATGATCAGCGAAGTCCGATTGAAATACACGGCTTCATACTTTCAATTGATAACCTGAGTGCAGACTAGCAAAGCTTTAAATAATATTTTAATCGATCGAAATAAAATAAGGCCAAATGAAGCTACTTAAGCTAAAGTTTCGTGCCAAGCATGCTGTGCCGATGTCCGCCATTTTGTTTTTGGTTTCAGGACCTTTCGGGACAGTCCCGCGTATCACGACCGCCAACTTCGCGGGGGGGTTTTGTCGGTGGTCTGAACCAGGCCTTAACATACTTGAGGAGAGAGAGAGAGAGAGAGAGAGAGAGAGAGAGAATGGAGAAAACGGAATAAATGGATTTAAGTAATCTAACTGCTTTGTGTATCTATGCTTAAGGTGGCTCGATATAGTATTTTATTGATCGTGCTTCTGTTTTTCATTCCACGAATTGAGCAACTTACTCTTAACCAACTTAAACGGTTTTTACACCAGTTATTAGAATTGAATAAAAGTTTTGATTTTTGTCCATTTTACTTCGATTTTTGTTACTATAGCAACGATAATCAAAGATGTAAATACAAACAATTCAAAAAATGACATTTATTAATTAGCATATTAACGTATTAGCTTACCCTTGCTTAATCACAATGATTTTCCTGTCAGTAGACAAACTGAAATCAAGGTTTTGTTTTTTATCAGTTTTAGTGTAATTGGTGTTACCATGACAACAATATAAAAATAAGGCTGAAATCAGTTGTTCTGGTATATCTCTTGATTTCAAAGAATTCCAGGCACCCAAATACTATGTTAACAAAGAACATACCAAAATAAAGGACATAACATGGAAATAAAATTCTTTGATTGAAGTAATTTGGAATAAACGGCCGGAAATAGGCAAATTTGCATTATTTATGTTTTCGCGATTTATTCAAAATTGGCTAGCTTAGCAAAAGTTTTTGGATTTAGCCTTAATTTCTTTGTGTTATTATGTAGTTTATTGCCCATATAGTCTTTTGTCTAGAGCTGCTCGAGTCCGAAAGATATTTTAGAAAACTTGATTTCAGCCATCTTTGCTTACCGTTGCTATGGCAACACAAATCGAATTAAAATAGACGAAAATCAAAACGTTGATTCAAGTCCAATAACTGGTGTAAAAACCATTTTGGTTGGTTAAGAGTAAGTTGCTCATTTGTGAAGTGAAAAATGGAAGCATGGCCAATAAAAAAACTTTATTGAGCCACCTTAAAATAGAACTCTAGGAAAATTGACATAACGATGAACGGATGAAAGGGGGATACTGGAGAGGTAGGGACGGAGGACCACTTATTTCGCTCACCACACTTTGACGTCATCTGCAGTGCACGTACATCTCTTAAGCCCGGTTCACACGACAACATAAGCATAGTCATAAGCATAAGCATAAGGAAACAAAACTTTTCCATTTTCTTATGCTTATGCTTATGACGTTATGTTGCGCGTGTGAACCGGTGAAAAAGACCCTTATGCTTATGCTTATGTTAATATATTTATATTTATATTTATATTTATATTTATATTTATACATACACGACTCTCTGGAAGAGCATGTAATATGAAGGGACTTTCGTGTTTTTTAAATAAAGTATTCATTCATTCACTCATGTCGTCGTGTGAACCGGGCCTTAGAGTACTATAAATCTATTAGAGAACAAACACGTACACACACAAATGGAATCTATAGTATTTGTTTCATATACAATTTTTATCAAAATATTTCAGCCAATCATTGCGCTCGAAATTGAATAAGATTCTATGTCGTCATCTGTGCGTGTGTACTGTATAGTAATCAGTACACACGGCTCTTGACCAATATATCAGAGTGTGTAATATACTTTGATTTTCAATGTACTTCACTAATATATTATTGTAGGACCATATACATATGTTGATGTAACCCAGGACATCCACAACCTCCAATCAATAGTAGTCAATTATGGAATCGATTGGGTCGTTCACTACGGTGCTTTGGTCAGTGCTCTCAGTGAACAGAACGTCTATCGGTCTCTACAGGTTAATGTCATTGGTTTTCACAATGTTCTTGAAGTATGTCGAAAGTACAACTTGCGACTTTTCTCGCCAAGTACAATTGGAGCATTTGGTCCAGAAACACCAAAGAACCCCACCCCTGATTTGACCATCCAGAGACCCAAGACTATCTATGGGGTGGCTAAAGTTTACATGGAACTTTTGGGAGAGGTACACAGTACTTAACCGATAGTCTCCTTTTAAAAAACAGTCTTTATTTATAGACGGAAGCCAATTTAGCTTCCGCTAATCTTCCATTGGGCCGTCTTTCATCTCATACTCACTACCTCTACATTGAATATTTTGTATAAAATGCTCAACTCACATGTTGATTTTTGCGGAGGGAGGAAAAACCGGAGAACCCGGAGAAAAAACCCTCGTGGCAAGGGAGAGAACAACACATCAAACAAACTCAACTCACATATGATCCAGTTCCCGAGCCGGGACTCGAACCCGGACCACAGCGGTGAGAGGCGAGTGGCTTAACCACTACACCACCCATGCCACCCTTTTTCCGTTCGTCTTTACTCTAATAGGTGACGTCATGATGTGGTGAGAAGAAAAACGTAACTTACGTTTTCCACCAAACGAACTGGGGTGTCGTGACTGATGTACTCACCACATTTCGACGTCATCTGCACAACTTATTTATTTGTTTGTAATTTGTTTATTTATTAGTACTACCATCAAAAGTTTGGTCTCGATTTTCGTTCAGCGAGATATCCTACAGTCATCTCAGCGAACCCACTTTGTGGAGGAGGAGTGGCTGACTACGCGCTTCAAATCTTTTGTGATTGTTTAAAAAGTGGGAAATACAAATGCTATCTGCGTAAGGACACCCGCTTGCCGATTATGTATCTCCCCGATTGTTTAAGGGCCACTATAGAACTCCTTGAAGCTCCCGAAGAGCGATTAAGACTCAGAACATATAATGTAAACGCTTTAAGTGCTTCACCTGATGACTTGGCAAATGAGTTGCAGAAAATTGTTCCTCATTTCAAGATTGAGTATAATAGTGAGCCAGATCTCAGACAAGAAATAGGTATGACATTTTCTTTAAGGCCTACTACTCCAGGACCATGTAACTTGCCTTAAAACGCCTTAAAACGCCTCAGAGCGTCTTAAATTGCATTAAGTTGCTGTGAGAAACGGCGACTTAAGTGACTCGGGATAGACCTTCTTTAGTATCCAGTCTCTTTTATTTTATCAGTTTTATTTTCATTTATTTATTTTTTCTTATTTTCTCTCACCCTGGGTTCCAGGGGTTTATCGTCACGTTCCGACGTTTATTAACTCTCTAAGGAAAGCGAATAATAAACCCCTGGAGCCCAGGGTAATTTTTCAGAATATATGGCCGTTCCAACACCTACATGGTGGGTATGATATGAAATAACGTCAATTTCAGGACACTATGTCTCAACTATTCTGTACGCCGTTGTAGATCTCCTTCGAATGTGACTCATCATTACATATATTTCTTTCAGCTGACAGTTGGCCAGACAAACTGGATGATAGTAACGCTCGCAGGGATTGGGGCTGGTCACATGAGTATGATCTACCAGCTTTAGTTTCAGACATGGTAAAACTCTTGTCGCCCATGTATGTGAAGCATTCTCCATGACATATAACACGACGTGGATGTCCAATGATCTCGATTTTCAAGTTAATGAGCACCCATAGGCATAGTAAGCTGAACGGAAGTGCACTTTGGACCACAGAAGAAAGATCTAAACCAGAGTAGAATTGTATCACAGGGCCCTATACGGTCCTATACCTTTTGCGTAAAACGTGAATGGCTGATTTGTTTTGACGTGAAACGTGATTTTAGGTCTAAAATCTTTTTGCTTCCACGTGAAAGCAACTTTTGATTTTTTTGTGAACGTGAAGAGATTTTTGAATTATCTGTGACGCGTGAAAAGACCAAATATTTTTACGTGATTTCACTTTGCAAAGGGGGTATAGGGGACCCTGTTGTATGGGCTGCTTGAGTGTATAAATATTAATGTAATCTTGAGTAAACGGAAACATATGAAAGAGGTGAAATGTGTCCAGAAAGTTGTCACGGTTGTCAAGCAGCAAGCTAAGGGTGGTCGAGCGGTGAGAGTGCCGGTTTTTTTTATTTAGCTATAGAATCTGGATCGGAATCGAACCGAAGGATTTGGTCAATGACAAAATTCGTTCCCAGACTAGATCATAACTTAGATCTTGTAATGGGGGCTTGCACTAACAGGTCACGTGACCCTATCTCCCCTAAATGAAGCAGCACCATCCGAATGAATTCCAGAAATAAAAAGAGCATCTCGATATTAGTAAAAGTGCAAAGTTTCAGTTTATAAGATGAATAAGGGAAAAAATTACAGCAAAGTTTTCTTAAGATTTATTTGGAAAAACGCGTTGGATGGCACAGTAGCTTGCTTTTCTCTTCTGTAGAAGTCTGTAGACTCGTTTTGTCAATGATTAAACTGCGATTATTGGCGAGGGGATATCATGATCGCGTCAACAGACCGTTGGCTACAGTTGAACCGTACGGGTTTCTAACCACGACGGCGGGCGCAACGGTTAGAGTTTTTTAAAAAGAAAGTTACGGGCCTCGTAAAAGACTAATTTCAGGGTAGTAACGAGGTATATAGTTTTTTCAGTGATCCCGATCCCAGGGCTAAAAATCTGATCCTTGATCCCCAAAATAAGGACAATTTTGATCACTGATCCCGTAAAAAGTGATCCCTGAAAAATGGTGATCCCGATTCCAAAGACAGTGATCCCGATCCCAAGGCTAAAAATCTAATCCCTGAGACCAAAAAATAACGTTCATGTTATCCCTGAGCCCCAAAATAACGCTGATCCCTGATCCCATATACCTCGTTACTACCCTGTAATTTGGCTTTCTAAAACGTTGAGAGCAATCCAAAAAGGTAGAATAACAGCAATTCAAGGTATTAATATAATTTATAAACATTGTCTGATTATTTGAATAAATTTTCAAAAGGCCTCAGATGATTATTATCCTATCGCCCGTGCGCTAACTAATTCCAATACCTCAATTTCATGGAGTGTTATAATTTCAAATGCATATTAATAAGGTATATGCTCTCACGCGAGCTGTTTTTGTCGCTAAAAGGCAAAACTCCCTGATTGAGTATCCTCAGTCAAGCTTTACGAACGCATAAACAGGTGTTTTGAGTTGGATTTCACCTCAAAATATCATTTCAAAATCATGGAAATCCTTTACATTTATGGCTTGCTTGTAGTCTATATAAGTCACGTGCTTCTTAAAAACGGTAAGGTATCTTCATTGCGTTGTTGAAATTGTTTGAAAAAGTTAGTTTATTTCGAAGAAGGTGCAGATTTGATAAACAAAGACATGGAAACACTGTAAAGAGGGAAATGTTTATAAGGTTATTCTTGTATGAATGTGAAAACGGCACGTTCACGTTTAGGGCAGGAATTTCGAATGTTTTTATAGACATTACTGACAGACCTGACACGGAACGGCCGGCCCGTTTCACACTTATACGAAAAGTTGTACTTTGTTTTTTAAGATTCTAACTACTAGGAAGTCAAAACGGAAAGAAGGGTTAATTTGTCTTGCACATGCATTTCAAGAATCTAAACCTTTGTCAGGGGAGTGCCTTGGGAGATGAGGTGGCCATAAATTCATCCTCTTTTTAATTCAGTGATGCTTACATAAACACGGCCACCTCATCTCTCAAGACTAACTAATGGCCACTCCCTGACAAAGGTGTGAATTCTTGAATTGCATCTCATTTGCATTCAAAACCGCAAAAGCGCAAGAAATCTGGTTTCAAGCGTTTTTGCAGCCATCTCTTACTTTGTAAAATATATTTCTCCTGATCTGTTTTGTGTACAAAAACAAAAATTTATTGTTTCTAGCTTTCAAACAGCGGCATCGCTACAGAATCAATTCTTGCATTAAAGTGCGTCCAAAATGTTTGACCGTTTTCAGTGTTATATATTAAACATTATAAACATTGCTTATATTCTTAAACGAACGGCTTGTCCTTTGGGCGATCAGTTTTACACTTTTATTGAATATTCTCAGAGTGCAAGGGGTGACTAAAGATTCATGACGATTTCAGAGCACTTTTAGGGTACACTTTAGGCTGACCAATCGTCCTCGCATTTCTACTCCAACGATTTCTGTGAAACTCACTCAGCTTGAAGTTTGATTAATTGTAGTTTGAGACCCTGTGTTTCATCCAGTTTATACCAACAAAATTTTGATTTAGAGTGGGTCATTTCTAACTGAAACAGTGGGGTCAGGTTTTGTTGAAATTACTCCCAAAATAATTCTCTTCAACAAAATCGCTTAAGGCCAATGTGTAGCTGGATAATTGGAGTAAAGGTTCCTAAAAAGCTATTGAAATTAAACGCAATTCTAAAAAGTTATGACCAAAAGTTTGCCAAGGCCGAATGCCTCCTGAATTTCTATTGAGTCACCTTAATTGCAGAATGTTTTTATTTGATGTTTTGAACTAACTGGGATCAACTAAGTTTAATTAAAGTGCGCCTAACCCCCTGTTATTTCCAATTTTGATAAAAAGTTCGACCATTTCTAAGAACGTCTACGATAAAATGACTCGACTTGAATGAATTCTAAAGCTTTTACACAATTTTAAACATCAGTAAACAGGGCCTTTGAGCTTCCTGTGGTGGCACACCTGAGAAGATATGGGAACTTGGTTGACTAATTCGATTGCTGAAGTGATGTAGATTTGAATACACTTTGAATTTCACTCAAGCTGCTGAAAACTGATTTTTCGTGTTTATAGGCGAAAAATCAAAAGAAGCAAGCAAAAGCTGCAATTCCTAAGAGTCTGAATTAGTCGGAGTAAATAAATTTCCGCCTGGGTAGACGTCACACTCTTTTGTACTGCACAATAAACTTTTGAAATTAACGTACAAAAGAGTGCAATTGCAACGTCTATCCAGACTTAAGTTTTTTGAAAGTGTTCCATGAAACTCCAAACTTTAAAATTGTGTAAAAAATTCGGAATTCATTCAAATCGCGTATTAATTTTTTCGTACAAGTCATTAGAAATACTCCAACTTTTCGTCAAAATGGGACTATAATTGCTGGCTTTCAATTGACGTCACGGCGGCCATCTTGGTTGAACTTCAACAAAAGATTGCTCATTAGTGTCTCTTGTTCGTTCAACCAACATGGCTGCCACTCTTTTATATTTTGACTCGCAGAGGAATGATTGAAAACCAGCAATAACAGGGGGCTAGATGCACTTTAATACAGCTTCAAGTTATTAGGCGCTATTCTACGGAGATATCCTGCTCTCATTCACTCTCATTTCGTTTCAGATTCAATTTGAATGGCAATGAACGTAATTGAGAACACGTAGGAGAGCGCCTCACACGTTGTGTTAATTAATTTTTGACGATCTTTAGTTCAAAACATTAAATGAATACTATAAACTAAACGCGATTTTGAGAGGCATTTGTTAAAGTGCACCTAACCCCCTGTTATTTCCCATTTGACGAAAAGTTGGAGTGTTATTTCTAATGACTTGTGCGAAAAAATTAATACACAATTTGAATGAATTCCGAATTTTTTACACAATTTTAAAGTTTGGAGCTCCATGGAACACTTTCAAAGAACTTTTAAGTTAAAACTTAAAAGTCTCGATAGATGTCACACTCTTCTGTACGTTTCAAAAGTTTATTGTGCAGTACAAAAGAGTGTGATCCCCTACCCATGCAGGCGGAAATATATTTACTCCGACTTCAGACTTTTAGGAATTGCAGCCTTTGCTTGCCGTTTTTCGCAAGAATCAGTTTTCAGCAGCTTTGAGTGAAATTCAAAGTGTATTCAGATCTACATCACTTCAGCGATCGAATTAGTCAACCAAGTTCCCATATCTTCTCAGGTGTGCCACCACAGGAAGCTCAAAGGCCCTTTTTGCCGATGTTTAAAATTGTGTAAAAGCTTTAGAATTCATTCAATTCGAGTCGTTTTTGCTCGTTTTATCGTAGACGTTCTTAGAAATGGTCGGACTTTTTATCAAAATTGGAAATAACGGGGGGTTAGGCGCACTTTAAAACAAGACGACTGTTTTCTAATAACAACTGTATAAAACACTATGGTAAACTAAGAACGGTAGTTTGCCTTTATACTTTGCACATCGAAAGAACTCCGAAGTTCCATCAATAGCACGTTTTAAGACAGTCGTAAATTATCATGGGAATGTCACTTGCTTTTTTCAATAGCTTACTAATAGCTTTTAATGGATTCGAGTGACGTCAATTTTATGACGTCATTGTCAATTAAAAATCCTTAAAAACTCAGCAATCGAATTGTCGCATTGAGATAAAAGTTGCACCAAATTTTAGAGAATCATATTCTCTAACAAAACGTACACTTTTAAGAAACTCTTAAAGTGATCTGGTTTCTCTCATGAAATGTAACAATTTGCTACGACGTCATAATGACCACAATCAGGTGACAATTTACATGACAAAATTATAACGCTACTTGTAGTAAACAACCTCCGAAAATTTCGTTGTCCCTGGTAGCCGGGATAATTTTCTAGTGTTCCGGGAAAAGGAGAAGACAAGAGTTATCCCGTGTAACAGGGAGCCCCCAAGACTACGAATACTGCATGAAGAGCAATTTGTAACTCGGCTGACGTACCCAAGCCAGCTAGTAATAAGCTTCAAATGGTGATATTGGTTAGGGAATCGTTCTCTTACGCGCCATTATCTTTAGCTACAATGCAATTAAATGTGATATCTGTTCTTTATTGCCATGATTACAAAATAATACAATTTATACATCAATATAAGTAACAATGTAAGGTAAAAGCCGACCCAGAATAACCGGCTATGGTGGTAAACGAGCTTGGAGGTTCAATTTGCAATGAAAAGATCGAAATATATATATACAAGTGCGTGCACATAAATAAGATTGTTATATACCAACTGTCAAAGTCAATTTTTTCCGTGCTCTGATTGGGCGAGAGCGCATCACGTGAACGTCAACAAATTTTGCTGTTTCCCCAGCAACAACTCTCATCGGGCAACAGTGAGTTTTATTGACCGTTAATAACAAAACCGGAAGTTGATTGAGCTTTGAAGGCGCGTTTTTGGCAGCGCGCGTTTACAAATTCATTCATTCGGACCCATGCATGAGGCAAAACTCGTGTTTCTTGTCAAACTTTTAAGACCAATATACAACATTTATTCCGAGAAAAAGACGATAACCAACCAGGAATGTCACCAAAAGAGCTGCAACAATTCTCCGAAAAACTATGTGTGAAAAAAGGTCAGTTTTCTGTGAATTTTGATTAAAAACTTTAACTGTAGGCAGCGACGTTTTGCTTTTTATTTTGTTCTTTGACAGTTGGTATATAACAAAACACTTATTGACTGGGACTTCGGGACCACAAAACATACTGTTTCCCTCGGTCCCAGTCAATAAGTGTTAGATGATTAACAAACAAGGGGATACCAACAAATACAAATAGCTATCATATAAATTGTGGTCGTTTAAACACATGGTAGGAAAAAAATATTTGATAGAGGAAAAAACACTTTCTTTATGATATTGCGTTTAAAAATCTTTGAATTAAAAATGTTCGTTATTTCTGTTTCAAGGTGCTATCGCCATCTGTGAACCAAAACGCAAAGCCTTCGAGACAAAACACAACAACACAGTCCTTGTTGGCCCTGTCCTAGCCTCACTAACCACACTTGATGAAGGTATTTGCCAGATAATGTGTCATGGATCTGATGTCTGTGACATGTACAACTTTAAATCTGACACTGGGGAGTGTGAGCTTCTTGATGGAAGATCGAGAAACTTTACGGTAGAGCAGCGTCTGAATTGGTTCTTCAAAACTCGACAAGTAAGATTCAAAGAATATTAGCAAATCCCGGGGGAACTCCTTTGTAAAAGGATCGGGTATGCTCGTCGTATTTCTTAGGGGCAAAAATCAGTGATTTAGTATCTTTTAGGGTGTTAAAATTGAAGTTTAGAGTCTTAGCATTTCCTGGTCTCTCTTAGGATATCAAAAGAGCCCATCGCTTATTATCTTGTTATCAAATGGAAGACTTTGCCGAACAAATTAAGCGGCTAGCATGTTTGTTTGTGATTGTAAACCAAGATGGTGGACGGACACATTTCAGACTAAGTAAAAACCTGCGTATTTCATTAATTTCTTAATTCATCTTAACGTCATTCGGTGAAAGTCGATACAGTGTCGTTTCTGTGACGTTACACATTATAACTGTACTTTCCGTACCGTACAGACAGAAATATCAATGTATGATTTTCATCGTATCTTTATGGATTTGAAATCAAAGTTAGGGTTCTGATCTTTTGTAGTGCATAACCAATCCATGTCAAAATGGCGGTACTTGCTATGATTCTGATAATGGTGAAAAATGTCTTTGCACTTTTTGTTGGACAGGCAACCACTGTAATGAGACAGGTAATTAGTCTTAACTTCTGTTCTGCTCTGTTCTGCTCTGCTCTGCTCTGCTCTGTTCTGCTCTGTTCTGCTCTGTTCCGTTCCGTTCCGTTCCGTTCCGTTCCGTTCCGTTCCGTTCCGTTCCGTTCCGTTCCGTTCCGTTCCGTTCCGTTCCGTTCCGTTCCGGATCCTTTCTGTTCTCAATCTCCTCAGTGTTAAACATGATGGTTTCTTCTCAGTTTCAGTTGAAAAAGCCCAACGCCAGGTCGTAAACATTAATTCTTCTATCAATAACCCCATTGTAAAGATGTCGTCCTTTAGTCTTACTCGTTGGACCATCAGTATGTGGATACAGCTTGATACGAATCACTCTTTTCATAGCGCGCTCAGTTATGCAACCACTTCAGAATCTGATGAAATAGTCATTTTTTTCAAGACAACTTCTTCACATGTTATGATCGATGATGTCATGTAAGTATACTGTAATGGTTTTATTTGCTAACACAAGTTACAAAAAGCAATTGACTGGGAGTGCAAAGACGGTGGCAGTTGTCACCGCTCCTCCTTCGCCTCTTTTGCCGTTTACCTGCTCGGCCGTTCCGATTACACGACAACCTCATCGTGGTACGACACTTGCTAAACATTGGCACATGCACGAACCGATTGTTTTTGACAAGACTGTCATAATTATCATCCTCATTTACTTTTATGAGAATAGTCATTTTGCACTATCTTCAGTATTATCAGTGGTGGATCCAGGTGGTGTCCATAGGTGCACCGGACAACCCCATAGCGCCGTACTTACTTACGTTTTTCTATAGGCTTCTTGCGAGATGACGTCGTCAGATTCCATTGTTAGGAGGCCGCCATCTTGGATGTGACGTCATCTCTCAAGAAGCCTATTTGGCTCATCCCCTTTGCAACATCCTGGATCCGCCCCTGATGATTCCGTTTAAATTTTCCAGTCCATCACTAAAAGGACAACCACGGTGTCCGATCAAAACTAAATAATTGGCACTAATTATTGGCGCATGCTCAGATTTATAGGGTTCCATAGAAAAGTTGTCAGCTTGTTAAAATCGACATGCGAATCTAATTGCAGAGGATTTTAGTATTCCGTTCTTTTTTAGGCTGACGTTCAGTGAGACTCTAGTGGATCGTCAATGGCACCACGTTGCTGTAACCTGGAACAACAATGACGGTAAAGTCACATTGTACATCGAGGGAATCAATAAAGGCCAGGGCAACATAAAGGCAGGTTATGTAATTGGCCAGGGCGCTTTTGTGATTGGTCAAGACCAAGATACCTACCTCGGAGGATTCAGTCCGAACCAAGCATTTAAAGGCAATCTTACTGAATTACACGTGTGGGATAGCGTTTTAACGGAGGCCGACAAATTGTTATTTGCCAGCAAGTGCCCCTCGGGTAAACAGGGCAATATTGTTAACTGGGCAGATATCAAGAGTACTGGTGCTGGTGCAGCGAGCTTGATCTGTAGTGACTTTTGTACGCTCAGCTCTAGATACGGAACTCAGACGCTCTCCACGTCTTCTTTGAAAAAGGGAAAATCTTAGCTGACTAGCTTGTAATGCTCAAGAGACTGTTTTTTTTTTTTTTCACCTTGTATTCTCAAGTGTATTAAGGCTTGACTATTATGCAAATTAGGAAGTAACCATTTTCGCTCATAAAACACGGAGGTTTAAAGATATCGCAAAGATTTCTTGGGAGATGATGTAGATCCACATTATGAAGACTTTCATAGTAATTTTTTTTCAATTCATTGGTCACGTGACCTTAAGGCTACAAAAACGTTTTTTTGAAAATGGGGTACACAGAACCTTAACCTATCTCACTGAAATTCACATTGTTATTAGGCATTTGGCTTAGGTATATGATGCCGTCTTTTAATCGTGTCCATCACTTTTGGGAAAAAAGATATTAGGAAAAAACATATTTTCATGTTAGGTCACGTGACCTCTTTTCTAAAATATCTCTTTCCACAGAGTATTTTTTCAATATTAAAAGACGTTGTCGGAAAGAGCATAAAAAAAGAAATAAAATAAGATATAAATTGTTTAAATCGAAGAAATCCTTGTGTACCCCATTTGTAATCAAAAATTCCAATAAAATAATTCTTTGTAATATGTCACGTGACACTCCCTCAAAGTTTAAAATCTCACATAAAGTTTCGACTCATGTATATTCGACAAAACGTATGATTTTTTTTTAAAGATTCTGATAAACAACAGACCACGATCATTTTAAAACCTATATTTTGGAAAATCGGGCCTAAGTCAAGCCTTAATATACTTGAGTTTCTCTGTACTCAAAAGCTTGATGGAAAACAAGGTGGTACCGCCCCCATCTCTGTTTAAGTCAGGTTTTAAGGCTCTAATGAAGATGGATTCCTTTAATCCACGTTCTTTCCATCTACCCCATGTATGGGACGAACTTCTTGAGTCACGTGTGTGTACGCACGTGACTCGAAGTACTCGCTGATAGTCCTTGGTAAAGGACGAAAGCTCCGTCTTGCTTTCCATCCACTTTTTCAGTACAGAGAAATAAAGGTTAAAGACACACTCTCTTGATATTACTATACCTGTACAGATGAGTCTCATAGAGCGGTTTTCGTATGAGTGGGAAACTGACCGTACCGTACCGTCGGACCGTGTCAGTACCGTACGTAATGTCGACAAAAACATTCGAAAATCCTGCCGTAACCGTACTGTGCATTGACCGTAACTGGTACGGTCAGTTTCCCACTCATACGAAAACCGCTCTAATGACTTGTAATACTGACTAATTGCACCACCAAGAGTTCTGCGAGGAATCATATGAATGTAACTTGATTAAGACGTTACCAAGGCGATGATCGAAACAGCAAGTGATAACATGACGAGTATGCGCGAGCCGCTGGACGGAAGTGGCCTCAATTACGGTTTTAACCTGGCTTAGGGCTATCTCTTTCATAAAGAGAGTCGTATATAGTCGACTTCCCCAAAGTTTTTCGGAGCATTACAGTCGAGTGCAGAAGTATACGAACAGCTAGAAATTATCTTTTCAAAATTATCCATTTGTCCAAGACAATAGAAGTTAGAGACATGCGCAGATGTTATCACTTGCTGCTGATGATCGAAACACATTTCCACTGGATGACATGGATACCGTGCACTTCACTTCACTTTATGATTATTGTGCGACCTCATGAAGATATTATTGCACAGCAGCGGTCAACTTGGCAACTACATTACACATGATAATCAGATCCTAAAAACTTTTGAAACACGCTATAGAAACGCACTGTATGGTGCCCGCCGGGTAATAAGTGTGAGCATGCGCACGCCGAGTAACAAGTGTGAGCATGCGCTGCATTGATCTATCTGTACTTTGTATGGCGCCCGCCGAGTAACGAGTGTGAGCATGCGCTGTACAGACCTATCTGAAACTTTTAGCGTGACATATTGTTGCGTTACAAACTACAGAGAATCCAGTTATTGCAAATTGTCCACTTGCATGTTTTGGCTTGTTGTTGTTGTTGTTGTTGTTGTTGTTGTTGTTGTTGTTGTTTTGGTTCTTTTGTTTGGACTTGCAACGCAACACCATTCGAGAAAAGTGCACATAAGTAACATCCCGAGGGGGACACCCTAAAAAGTACCAACAAAACACATAGACAATATTTCAATCAATCTGTAACCAGTCTAAAGGTACGACGACCATCCTATCATTTCTATAGACACAAAATTTAGACGTGCTAGAATCCAACATAAATTGTGAAATAGCTATGGTTCACATCCAAATTCCAAGCACTTTTAGCTTTTAAGTTATTTTTGGAGATTGGTACCCCTAAACATTTAATTACTTTTTTAATTTCTTTTAGTTAACATGTATGTAGTAAGACTGAGGGTACAATAAAGGGTGTTGTTGTTGTTGTTGTTGTTGTTGTTGTTGTTGTAAATCTTTGAGATAGAAACAACCAATCAGCGGGCTTGATGTGAAGTTGCAAAACTTGTTAGCATTACCCCGAGGGGAGAAAATGTTTTTGCGCCACTGCTGCCGTGGGTAGGGGTTCGGACAAGAACAAATGACAGGCAGCCCAGGCTCCGCTCCTGTTTCGGCATATGGCTAAATAATGGCGGCTTTGTGATCGCATCACTTCTGAGAAATAGAACACAGGGCTGTCGACTCTCCCGGATAAGCCGGGAGTCTCAAGATTTTGGACCGTATCTCCCGGTCTCAAGATTAGAGGCTCAAATCTCCCGGATAATGGCTTGAATCCTAAAATCGTGGCCATTTGAACTGAAATATCGTCTTCTTTCTTGAAATATCGTCTCTACTCCCCCCCTAACCCTAACCCTAACCCCCCCTCCCCCACTGAGGTATGAAAATCAACCTCGGAGATAGCGTGGTGTAGCCTCGCGTACGTTTAATTTGTCTTACTATGAGTCCTCCCCCCCACCTACTGCACTGAGCGTGAAAATCGACCCAATTCAGACCCATTCTAAGGAAAAAATGTTGATCTCCAGATACGAAAGCCTTGGGGGTTGACAGCCCTGAGAACAGTACTGCCAATACATTTTCTTGAACGAAAAGCCTTTCATGTCTTGAGATTAGAAACTACAAATGAAAATGAAATCATCCAGCCCTCTGTTTCACAAAGACCCACAAAGAGAGTATCCAAAACCCCGTCCGGGAAAACCGTGAACGACTTTCATGTAGAGGACCTTACAAAGCAAGAATCTTTTGACTGCAATCTCTTCTGTCAAGTATATTATATTTGTGCAAATTCTTTTCAGTCTAGGATAAAGATGTTACGTAAAACTTTACGCGGTTCGTAAGTTATTACGCGCGCTTTGTGAAACGGGGTTAACATCCGTGAGTCTGGGTTACCTGTGGACTGACCACCCCTCCCTAAGATAACTTTGATCATGTGACATGGAAGAGGGGGCAGGGTTTGCAGGAAGTAAAGACAGTAAAGAGGCACATTTATAGATCACACAATTTGGATATTTTCTTATAAAAAGTGGTCATGTGGAAAGCAGCAGCTGGTGCAGATGTTAAAATAGCCGATAATGGCGATGATGATGATTGGGAGACTGATCCTGACTTTGTCGTAAGTAAACTACAATGAACTGATATGTTGAGTTCGTAGTCAAGTTCTTGTCAAGCTTCAGCTCAATTCCGGTCTATCTAAAATTGTAGCCTTTCTTCATGTTAAAGGCCAATAGCGTTTGCTTATACGTTATAAATGGTCTCTTTAGATTCGTCCTTTAAGTATTATTACTACATGCTCAATGGATGTTCACTCAAGTTGGTTTTGTTAGTTCGAATCAGATTGCATCCCCATTGTTCATTAACAGTGCCATATTGTCACATACATGTACCTTTGGAAAGATTCTTTGAGCTTCAATGAATGAATGAAGAAGGAATATAACAACTCAATAAACTCTCCTTCACTTTGGTGAAATCGAAATATGACTTCAAAGACTCGTGAATGTTTTTACAAGAATGTTATATAAAAACATGAGGACAACAGTCACAAAACAACAGCTTTATTGTTTATATTAAACTATTTAAAAGTCAATTTATAGCGAGTTTATAAAATTTATAATCTCATATTTAATCTCATTTGCTGTACCAATGTTGTGATCATGATGTGGTTCAGATCATTAGACCTTACAGCATAAGATGCTGTATGATTTATTGACCTGGGGGTGGGGGGATGAATTGGTTGCCCCCCCCCCCCCCCCCCCCCCTCCTCTTATGAAGTCACGTCAACAACTCCCTAAAGGCCACTGCATACATTCCTGTACAGTCATTCATTTACTAAGATATACAAGAAATAAATAATAATAAATGAATATATGTCACTCAGTAGAATGTAATACTGAAATGCGAGTGCAGCCTACTACTGAGAGAACCTAAAAAAAATTTCAGGCTTTGAACGGGATTGGAACCCACGACCTTATATGGGTTAGCCCTTTGTATTCGACTATTTGCCTCAAGTAATGTGAAATAATAAATGAATATGTGTCAGCAGAATGTAATAAATATGAAATGCAAGATCAGGTTTGATTTCATGTTTTTTTTATTATTGACAAAGGGAGAATATATAAACATTTTGTGTGTCAATGTTGCAAGAGAATCACCTGCACCCAAGAGAAGACATACTTGGTCATACTTACAGGTGTAACTCATGTTTTCCTCTCTTCCATAGTCCCCACCAAACAAACAAACAAATAAACAAAAAACAAGAAAAAATCAATTGAAAATGAAAGTTAAAAATTAAACAAAATGAAAAGTGAAAAAGCAAGCTTATTGACTGCTAATGATTGATAGATGTATGTATGAATGTTTTTATATTTATTTGCATGGTTGCAGAATGATGTATCTGAACAAGAGCAAAGATGGGGAGCAAAAACTGTGGAAGGTTCAGGACATCAGGAGTCTTTAAAGTAAGATTTACACTGAATATATATAATATGTATGTATACATATAAATTATGTACTATGTACTAATAAGTTGAACTAGCAAACCAGATGGCAATGGCCGTGCATTTAAATGTTAAGTTGTTGGTTGGTGGACAGCTGCTAGCCAAAATTAACAAGTGCGAAAACCAACTCACAGCTTCATTAGCTGGTTATCAATATCTGGTTATAATTAAATATTTTACTATACAATTCATCAATGAACTAAAAAATCTTTTTTATACATTTTTTCATTGTTCTTAAATGAGCTATGCATGGTACATTCTTGAAAATGAGTCATATTGTGTGCACACTGATTTCATTATCCCTGCTCTTTGTAGATGGTAGATATGATTCCTACTCTAATTAAGCTGATTTTGACATAATTATCACTGACAATATTGTTATCATGATATTGATCAAGGTGCAGTTTTGGAAATGTGAACTTTTTGTAATGTACACATTACTGAGAAATTTCAGCTAGCAAAAATGTGATTCAAGCTTACCTACTAGATCGAGAATTTCAGCATACATTGTAACTAGTTCATAATTAAAACATTTTTTAATTATCATACGGCCCTGCTCGCATGCTTTTAATAAAACTCTGGGAAAAGATGGCATGAGGTGACATGGAGCCAAATGGCTTTGTACTTGTATGAGTGGTTTGAACAGAAAAAACCTGTACGGCCCTGCTTGTTTTTGTGCATGCTCTTACTAATCATTTTTTAATCACCCTTTTATCTTTCTAAGGATGTGTAATCTTTTTTCAATATTTATAATGTGAAATAAAGTGAATTGAATTGAACTTATGTCTAATGTGTATGTGCATGCATGTAAGCTGCTACCTTTCAGACTTTGCATGCACTTTAATATTAATATTTTGTGTTTCTTAGCATCAAAAACCTCAGGCAACAAGTGGAACAAGACCATCAAAAAGTCAAACATGGTATACTAGTATATACTAGTTATACTGACAGTGGTTTTGAGTGCAATACCATGGAATATCCCACAAGTCACTTGTATTTTCTAGTATATAGGCAAGTTAGAGTGTATACAAAGAAAACTACAAATTAAATGAGTGGAATATCTACAGTATTGCCACGAGAAACCACTTTTAGTATTAATAACTATTTTATCCCACACCATAGAAGATACGGCCAATTACCACAATGTCCCATGGGAAGAGACAGTTGAATACCACCAAACATACAATGGCTTTCCTGCTTTCTGATTGGCTGTATTTTTTATGGTGGGTGTATTATTTAATATGTGAGCTAAGTTTGTTTGATGTGTTGCTTTCTACCATGCCACAAGGGTTTTTTCTCTGCCCAGGTTCTCTGGTTTTCCTTCCTTAGCAAAAGTCAACACGTGAGTTGAGCAATGTATGCAAAATATTTAATGGAGGGGTAGTGACTGTGAGAGTATAGTGTCCCCCAATTAGTGCGCAAGTGCTGGATGACATTGGACACTTAAATATCAAATAATTATTGTTACTAACATTATTTTTGAAATGAAAGTTTTTATGCTGACCTTGTCATAAATTTCTTGCTTCTCTCCATGTTCTACAATATAATCAGATGAAATGGAATCAGGGTATCCTTTTCATATAAAGAGCAGATAACTGTGAAAACTAGTCCACGTACAGCCTGTATATACATGTACATGTATGGCATGGTGCAGTCAATACATATTTTAGAATGTTTTTATATGGTAGACACCCATCTGGTAAAGTACATGTATGTCTGAGTACCAATGGTTACTGTTGTTTGTTTGTTTATTTTTATTAGTACCTGAGTGTCTATTTATCATTTACAGAACTCTCAAATCACACTGTTCTGTACATTGTATGTAATTCTTTTATGAGCCAGGATAATATGCCCCTAATATGCTCTCATTGGCAATCTGGTACCTGAAATTTGGCTGCCTTCTTTATTATCTATAATTATTTGGAAAACACCAGCTAGTCCATGCAGTGACAGTACAGGCAGAAAACATACTCTATATTAGAATGGTTTGATAATGTGCATGCAATGATTTAATTGCTTCAGTGATGAGGCTGAGGTCTTCAAGTTTGTGATATATTAATAGAACGTTGAGCTTTATGTGCACAGAAAATGGCAGACGGCAAAGAGGATTAGGCAGCTTGCTTATTTTCTGCATCTGGTGATGTGCATTTGGTACTAACACATGAGCATGTCCCTCGGAATTTACTGCAGTATGCAAATTGACTCAGTCACATGCAGTTGATGTGTTGAAGTGCTAACTCCAGATAGGATACAAATGGAAGTGTGATCCTCTCTGCAATTTGCTGTTTCCCATGTACATGTACATGTATATGAAGCTTAAAGCTCTGACTTTGATATCAATATTGTAAACCAATTACCTTAGTTGTAGTTTTTCTTAATGAATATGAAGACCAAAAGCTTCTTATGGATATGGAGGAAAATTTGGTGTACAGAAAGACAGACAAGACAAAGTAAATGCCTTTAGTTAATACACTCTACATGTGAATTTGTATTAATTATTTCAATATACTGTTAGTAATATCACAATTATTGGTTAAATAAATATATATTAAGCACTTTTGCAGAGCCCAAAAGCTCAGTGAAAAAAAAAATGACTCACTGACAATTTACAATTGTAGTCATGTAGGGAGCATCAATTGATCCTACATGACTGTATATTTTTGAAGAGACACTTAATATATGTGTACACAATCTCATTGCTTTTCTTGTTTCTTTAGAGTACTGTAGGGTGGGACTATGAAGCTAAACTTGCCAAGCATGAGTCACAACAAGGTATGGTTCTAATTTAATTCTATAGTCTGTACATCATACAATTTAAAAATTTGAACATTTTCAAAATAATGAAAAAAGTTTGATTTTCAGTTCCCTTTGTCTGACAATCATGATTATAATTATGAATTTTACAAAGAAAAATGTGTGGACTGGACGAGTAGGCATGCCCACCAACCATAGATTTCATATACATACATCCCTTTTAATTATAAAATCTCTTGCATTTAAAATTTATTTTTAATTATAACTTTTAAACATTTCCAGCTGCATGTAAAACCAATAATTGGTTTTGATTATAAAAATTGCAGCTTGAAATGCTGGATTATAGATTTTAATAATTATTAATATTTATTGTTATCTCTGATTCATTGTAGATTATTCTAAGGGATTTGGTGGCAAGTATGGTGTACAAAAAGACAGAGTTGATAAGGTAATATGTAAATGTTGTAAATTGTTAGTCAGAGCAGCTTTCGTGTGGCTGCAAAAATGGCGTGGGTACAGCATGACATATTCACAGCAGTCTAATGTTTCTATGGACATCATGGCACTAAGATGGTCACAAAACAGTGTGGTCCATTTCACACTATATAACAAAAACCACTCTATTATAACTATTTTTATTTGTTTTTGGAACCTTTATTGGTCTATTTGACTGGATGCCTGCTTGTATATTTTGGATGGTAAAATGGTGTCAGATTATGTATGACTCTAAATGCTTCGATCTCGTTTTTACAGTGTGCAGTGAATTATGATTACGAAGGCAAAACAGAAGCTCACAAGTCAACTACAGGTACTACATTGATCAGCAGTCACAAGGATTTGGCTTGCATGTGTATGGTTTGGTAAAAGTATATTGATAGAAAGTATAGAATCTTTGTACCAAATCCCTTGTTGGTTGATGACTGGTGGTGGTTTGTCAGCCTTTTGTTGGTGACTGTTGAAGAAGTATTGACATAAACTCCACCCTCAAGGATGATTGACAACAAGAAAAATCCAACTGAAGTTATAGAGAAAACACGAGAGGTGATGCATATCTTGCTTTTCACTGTTAACAATTTATTATCAAATATTTTAACAGATTACTCCAAGGGTTTTGGAGGCAAGTATGGTGTCCAGAAAGACAGAGTTGATAAAGTGAGTAGCTGGTTGTTGGTGTTGTTGTTTCTTAAATTAAATAATAATTATCCTTAGTTAACACATTCACTATAATGGGCAGTGTTTAAACTATTAATATTTTGCACTTTGACAGTCTGCTGTAGGCTTTGATTATGAAGGAAAAACAGAAGCCCACAAATCAACCAAAGGTAAAGTATATATTCATTACTTGATTTTAATGTTGTACAGTATATAGTACAAGTAGAAGTAAAGCAACACTATTTCATGTCACTTGCTACATGACTTGTATAGACCTATATCAAAAATCATTGCATACCAGAAGCACAGCTGACTTGGTTAGACCACAAAGTACATTGTAGATGCAATTAAGTTTACATACTGTTTGGCTTTCATCTCAGTTGAATTTTTTTAACTCTATTTACTCATGAAGTTATCTGGTGGGAAAGCTACTGTACCTGTGAATTGTTTTGTTGGTATCTGTGCAGTTTTATAGCCTTTTAAGGGACCGGTGCTTTCCATTTAGTGGAACCATTCAGAACGGTCTGATTTCTTAGGACTGATTCCAACCACAGCTGGGAATTGACGTGTACCATTTAAGAACTGACTGTTCTGGCCAGCTGGTTCCACTAAATGGAAAACATCCTGGCTATAGTAAGTAATTTCTTTCTCTACATTGTATGAGTTTCCTTTGAGTGACTCACTTACAAATGTAGATTTGGGGCCTTTTGCCTGACAACTCTATTATGGACCTCTCATGTTACAGACAGTTCTTGCACTTTGCACTTAAATGATGAAAATCAATATTTTTCAGATTACTCCAAGGGTTTTGGAGGAAAATATGGAGTACAAACAGACAGAGTTGACAAGGTAAATCTACATAACTTAGGTCATCTCTTATTATATTTTCTCTCCTTGACTAAACCTACTGTGCATGTACAAAATGTGTATTACACGTTGATGTAATGCTTCAATACTACACAGTACATGTAATGTCTTCATGCAACATATTTCACCTTTATCTAGTAGAAACACATGCCTGGCATTGTGTGAGATTACATCATGTCAGCCTTCCCCCACCCCACCCCATCCCACCCCACCCCACCCCTAAATTTTCTAGTACAGCTGTAACTGTACAACATTTGTACACCACATGTGGTATATTCAATTAATTCTTGCCTTTACTATCAGTCTGCTGTAGGCTTTGATTATGAAGGGAAGACAGAAGCACACAAATCAACTAAAGGTATGTGAACAACTGTTATAATGGACTATCATTGCACCTTGAATTTAAACATTATCCTTTAAATCTGATGTGGACATTGTACAGAGGTGGTCATTGTACATGTAGAGAGTTAGGCATTGTAGAGAGGTGTATATTGTACAGAGGTGGTCATTGTACATGTAGAGAGATAGGCATTGTGGGGAGGTGGTCATTGTACAGAGGTGGTCATTGTACATGTAGAGAGTTAGGCATTGTATAGAGGTGTACATTGTAGGGAGGTGGGCATTGTACAGAGGTGGGCATTATGGGGAGGTGGTCATTGTAGAGAGATGTATATTGTTAAGAGAAAGTCGTTATGTACAGTAGAGGAAGGTGGGATTCATCATAGAGAGGTGGTCATTTTTAAAAAGTGGTAGGTATAATTGTAGAGTAGATTTCTATAAGAGATTCCATGGATTATCAGATCATACAAGATGATAAACTCCTGTAACCCAAGGTAACTGTATGTCAAACAACTGTTTTACACATTGTGTTCTATTTCTCATTTGTTTAGATTACTCAAAAGGTTTTGGAGGTAAATATGGAGTACAGAAGGACAGAGTAGACAAGGTAAGGATTGTACATTGTTGTAGTATATTATATAATAAATGGTATATTACACACACTCTGATTGGTCGAGAACCATGTGTGATTACAGTACACACATAGATGGCATAATTGAATCTTACATGCACTCTGATTGGCTGAAATATTTCTGCCCAATAAATATGATATAAACAAATAGATTCCATTTTGCCATGTATGTGTACTCTAATTGACACACAGAAGGCGTCAAAAGGTGTTGAGAACAACAGTCACACCACTTGACTTCATCTTGTGGTGTTCATTTTTGTTCTCACTGTATTTTGACTACATCTGTGCATTCTTAGAGTGCACATGCATGGCAAAATGGAATCTATTTGTTTTAAAAGCATTTAATACTGTAAGAAATTCTGCTTAGACCCAGCTGTCTCCAGTACCATTAAGCAATTATTGGATGAGGTCGAGTAGGATATGGGGAATTATTAAGGCCGAGGTTTGTGTTATCTGCCGAAGCCGAAGGCTGAGGCAGATAACACCGAACCGAGGCCTAAATAATTCCCCATATCCTACGAGAAACGAATTCAATAATTGTTTTATTATTTTTTGAAAATAATTCTTTCTCAGTTGTGCTTTGTTGACAAGAATACATGTTGTTGTTGGTTTTCCGCTTTTGGCATGAATCGCATAAATTAGCGTGACGTCATACCGCAAGCTAATTTTCCATATTCGAGAAAATTACGTCATAACTTCGAATAATGGTTTTCAACATTTTCATAACTCCAAATTTGGGCAGCTAGCCGGCGACTATGGTAATTTATCCGGTGGCTCTTAGCCAATCAAAACTCTTGAATTATTTTCAAAATATAATAATATTTGTTATTTGTAACAAATAATTTCATTGTGTGCTTTGTCAAGGTTTCATATCAGGGCATCTAAATTGTACTAGTATGGCATGTTTGATGTAGCTGTCATTATCTTTCACTGTTATTTTTGTAGTCAGCTGTTGGTTGGGATTATGAGGGAAAAACAGAGATGCATGATTCACAAAAAGGTTGGTAAAATGTAATGAAGCTGGTTGTTGGGAAAATGAATGATAAACCTTTCTGCTCTACTATGTCATGTGCTTTTCATGCTTTAGACTATTCCACTGGATTTGGTGGAAAATTTGGTGTCCAGAAAGACAGAGTTGATGAGGTACAGTATGCTATTTTTGGTATCAAAAACCTTGGGAATACTCAAAGAGTATAAGAAGTACATTGTAGATAAAGATTCAGGGGCGTATCCAGGGGGGGGGGTCCTAGGGTGCCCGTGACCCCCCTTTGAAAACAAAAAGATGATAGAAATAAAAGAATCTGACTGGAGAAAGATTGAGAAATTGGAAGTGGAAAATGGAAAGTGTGACCCCCCCCCCTTTGAAATATTCTGGATACGCCCCTGAGATTGATGCCTACCTGCCTTGGTACCCAACCTACCAACCCTACGAACAGCCTACTGAACAACCTACCAACAACCTACTGACACCTTACCCCAACAACCTATTGAACACCCTAACAACAACATGCTGAACACACTATCAACACCCCACTGACACCCTGCCAACAACATACTGACATCCTGCCAACAACCTACTGATATCCTACCAACAACCTACTGACATCCTACCAACAACCTACTGACATCCTACCAACAACCTACTGACATCCTACCAACAACATACTGACACCCTACTAACAACATACTGACACCCTACCAACAACATACTGACATCCTACCAACAACCTACTGACATCCTACCAACAACCTACTGACATCCTACCAACAACCTACTGACATCCTACCAACAACCTACTGACATCCTACCAACAACATACTGACACCCTACTAACAACATACTGACACCCTGCCAACAACATACTGACATCCTACCAACAATCTACTGACATCCTACCAACAACCTACTGGCACCCTATACCAACAACCTCCTGACATCCTGCCAACAACCTCCTGACACCCTACCAACAACCTAATGACACCCTACCAACAACCTACTGAACCATACCAACAACATACCGACACCCTATTAACACCGTAACTACACCCTACCAACAACCTAATGACACCCCACCAACCTACTAACATCGATTTTGGACTGTAACCAGTTGTATAACTAATAGTATAATAATATGGACACCTCTCTATAACGGACAAGTCAGCTGGAATCCTCATACATTTCCTTGTTAATGTAACGTCTATATTTTACAACATGGACACCTATATTATGGACGGCACTTTTCTTCGACTCTTTGGTGTCCGCTTTAAGCAGCTTACACTGTACTTGATAACAGTAATGTAGCTGTCAATAATTACTGGTGTACAATACAATACAATAAAGGTTTATTCCAGATGCAACTAAAAATTGTGTTTTTCAGAAATGATAAAGGCTTAAAGCGAGTACGTTACAATAGCAAAATAAATAATAGGCATCTAGAAAGGAAGTTATGAGGTTATCCCTATATGAAAACTCCCTGAAAACGCAACAACAAATATACAAGCAAGCGAATTAACTATAAAAATATACATTTGCACAAAAAAATTAAATAAATGAATATACATGTAATTAATAATGGTAATTGATTATAAGAAGAAGGGGAAAATCCTAGTGTTATTCTAATTGTAGTCGGCTGTTGGTTGGGATTACCAAGGAAAAACAGAGATGCATGATTCACAAAAAGGTTAGTAAAACTGAGATGAATGTTCTACTTATGGCAATAATTACATTAAACACTTTAAAACTCTTTTATATCCAACTCTTTAAAACAGATTACTCCAAAGGTTTTGGTGGCAAATTTGGAGTGCAGACGGAACGCATGGATAAGGTATGTACAGCGAATGATCAAATAAACCCCAAAGTGAATATCACAGTCATGTTTTTATTCTTTTTAACACACCTATGACCTATGTATAGCGCACTAGATTTGTAGATTGCAGTTCAGTGTACTACATTTTTGTGATTCACTGCAAGTTTATAACATCTTCTAGTGTTAGATAATTGACTCTGTAGATAGAAGATAGATAGATAACTTGTAAACCGTTAAACCGTATATTTGTAACTTTTTTTGTAACCTTTCTGTTTCTGTTAATTTTTTTTTTTTTTTTTTTTTTTTCTGTTTGTCACTTTGTTTTAAACAGAGCCCCATTCAAACCAGCTTTGCTGAACTGGGCACCTCTGTCTAAATATTGTTTAAAATAAATAAAATAAATAAATAGAAGGGCTTATTCAGATCGGGGGAAGGGGGGAAGTGAGGCTTCTTCGATCGTCGATCATTTACGTTATTATTTTGGTATCCGTGTTATGACTTTCCAGGTAGATTACACTATTTAATGGACAACGATCCTTACTGTTTGCCTTGTCTATCGTAGAGTGCTGGTAGTTATGACGACATGCAGGAGGTTAAATCAGAATATCGTACAGCTAAACCACGTGGAGGTAAAGTTCTTCCTTCACATTTACGTGTTAATCTTGTCTTACTTTGACTTGATCCAGTCAACTTTGTTGGTTTGCAGACTCTGGGTCGGCTGGTGGTTTGAGAGCAAAATTCGAAAACATGGCGAAACAAGAAGAAGAGGTAAGGCCATAATAACACATTTTTCTCCAAAGACTATATCTAAGGAATTCTGACAAATGAATTCTTGGACCTTTTATTTTACTTACCGGTTTCGCCGCCATGTTCATCTGCCTCCCTTCCCCTCACCTCTAAGTCATCTCGACTGAAGCAGACTATTCATCATAGGTAGGCCTAACGTAGGCCCAATTTCCCCTAAGAAAGATGTGATTGATTCTGATGAAAATGCAGATTATGCCACATGTAGATGAAGATGCAATCAACACTGATTCTGTACAACGAACTTTATGTTGAGAATTACTGTTCTAAGCTTTTCAAGTATGAGGGGATAAAATATTAATTAAGCAAAATTCCCATAAATGTTTCGACAAAATGCCTAAAATTCAATTCCAAATCACCCTAAATGGATTTCATCTAATGCTTTTTTTTGTTACACCACTTTAAAGTAAAGGAAATTTAAAAAAAACAAAAACAAAAAACAAAAACCGCGAAGCAGCACTAATGTAGAAACGTTTTTATGCCTCACCTGACCGTTTTACCCTGTTTTGGTGTAATAGACCTTTCCCGAGTTACGCCTCAAGACGAGGTTGGACTTAAAGCGGTCATACATTTATTGTATTTATCAAGTCCAGTCTCCACTTAAAACCATTGTTCATGTTCGGGAAAGGTCTATTAGTTATTATTCTGTCTTCAATGACACAGTAATTGAGGAATCGTCTTCCCCTACCACTCAAGTTTCATCTCAAGGAAACGATCTAACAGAAATACGTCTTACCTCACAGGAGGTACTCGATGTACTAAAAAGTCTTGATGTAAACAAAGCCTCGGGCCCCGATGGCATCACCCCTCGGTTATTGAAAGAAGCAGCTGAACAGACAGCTCCATCACTGACTATGTTGTTTAACCAGTCTCTCAGCTCTGGTATTGTCCCTGATGAGTGGAAGTTAGCAAACATCGTGCCTATTTACAAAAAAGGAGACAAATCTTATGTTGAAAACTATCGACCAATTTCACTCCTGTCAATAGTGTCCAAGATCCTAGAACGTTGCATCCTTGACAACTTACGTGATCATCTGATGACTTTAATCAACCACACACAGCATGGTTTCATTCCTGGAAAGTCCTGTACCACGCAGCTTATTGAAGTGCTTGATCATATTGGTGCCCTCTTAGATCAAAACAAACAAACGGATGCCATATATCTTGATATGTCCAAGGCATTCGATAAAGTTAATCATGCTGCGTTGATTAAAAAGTTGCGTAGTTTCAATATATCTGGCAACCTTCTAAAATGGTTTGATTCCTACCTATGTAATCGAAGGCAAAGAGTTACTGTACTTGGCGCAACATCCGCCGAGAGAAGCGTCACTTCTGGACTCCCCCAGGGCTCAATTCTTGGTCCGGTTTTGTTCTTGCTGTATGTGAACGACCTACCAAATGCCGTTAAAAATTCAAAGTGCGCTACATTTGCTGATGATACCATGATCTTTAGACCTATCGCCTCCACCCTAGATGTAAACTCCCTTCAAGAGGACCTGTCCAATCTTCAATCATGGTCTACAACGTCTGGACTTCATTTCAACTCTGATAAGTGTAAATACCAACGAATAACAAGAAAGAAAAATCCTACACAATCAACTTACAATTTGAATGGTAAAGCTCTCGAGACCACGTCCAGCGAAAGATATCTTGGTGTCTGGATCTCTAACAACCTCACGTGGGCTAAGCACACATTAGACCGATGCACCAAGGCCAATAGGCTACTTGGCTACGCGCGACGTTGTGCGAGAGAAATAAAGAGTTATAGTGTACGTCGAACCATCTACCTTACCATCGTGCGTCCTGCCTTAGGCTACGCTACCCAGCTCTGGTGCCCTCAATCAATCGACCTAATGCAGAGAACCGAACGCATCCAGAGACGTGGAACGAAATTTATACTAAATCTTCCTTTCATCTGCTCTAAAAGTTATAAGGAGAGACTTCTAGACGCCGATCTACTACCACTTACATATTGGCATGAGTTCTTGGATTTGGTCTTTTTCTTCAAGGCTATAAATGGACTAGTCAAGCTGTCTGATGAGGTCCTACCGCCAGTTAAAGTACAAGCAAGAGTAACCAGATCAAACTACAGAGATAACATGTGTTACCAAATAAGGAAATCCCGAACAGTGACTTACCAACGTTCGTTTTTTATAAGAACTAGCAGAATCTGGAACATACTTCCACAAGAATTAAAGGATCCCAACATCACCTTACATAACTTCAAGAAAATACTGTATGGTTACTACAAAACGTCTCTCACGAGTAACTATGATGTTGATAATCCGCGCACATGGAAGTCTATCTGCCCAAAATGTAACACGTGCAGAACTTTAAGTGAAACTATACGATGCTGCTTTTGAAAAATAACTGTCTATCATATCATATCATAATTTGTACAGTCATGTAATTGTTTGTTTGTTTCATGTTTATGGGGTCCCACAGTAATTGGTAAACCGTTGTGGGTTACCCGCCCCTAGGGGGGCAAAGTCTAATAAATAAAAAAATAAAAATAAAAATATTAAAAGGCCGCTACAAACTTCCCGCTTCCAGGGCCCTTCCCCTCCCCTCCCCTGACGTCCTAGATCCCCAAGGATAACTCACGGTCTAAAGCTCAACCAAATGTTGATAGATAACAATAAAATGTTAACTTGTAGGAAGCAAGGCGTAAAGCGGAAGAAGAGAAGCAACGTCGCCAAGCTAAAGAAGGACGGGAAAGAGAAGCTGCCCAAAAAAGACAAGAAAGGGTGCGGTTTGCTTTAATATTGTTTGTAATCAGTTCTTCTCGGGCCAACAGTTCAAAGCGGCCCTAATTACACGACAGAATGTTGGAACGCTACATATCATTGCATGACACATTCGTTACCTATGTTTTCAACCATTTCACCACTAGGAAGCAGCCAGAGAACGCGAAGAGCAAGAAGATGAAGAACGAAGACAAGCTGAAGAGGCCGAAAGAGAAGAAGAAGAACGCATACGAGCAGCTGAACGCGACGCGCAAGACGAAGAAGAGCGGGCACGGAGAGAGGCAGAAGAAGACGAAGAGAGAGCAAGAAGAGAGGTCGAGGCTCAGCAATACGCAAATGAGGATGCCGATGACTTGTATGATACTGCAGAACCAGTGAGACAAGAAGCACAACCGGTGAGATTGAATGCCTTTATTTAAATAGGGTACCTCTATCAGTAATTTACAAATCACTGCTATCCTTAGAGGCCCTAAGAATGACGTATTTACCTGATATGGTAAAACAAGACGCTCATTTGATCGTTCACTCGGCGGGCTTTCAGCCATCCTTGGCTGAGCATGCGCTATAGATACCTGTCTGCAGCTTGTAAGGTTGTGGCTAGATGGGATCCTCGCAAACAAGGTTTGGTTAGTTTTAGGGCTAGTTTAGGGCTTTGTTTTTACAAAGTCTTCCCTAATACTAACCCTAAACCTAACCCAAGGTACTTGAGTGTTTATTTCTACAAAGTCTTCCCAAATACTAGCCCTAAACCTACCCAAAAACTTGTTTGCGAGGATCCCACCTAGCCACGACCATTTTGTAACGGACGAAAAATGTGCATATTTTGGCTCGACCGGCTACGCCCACCATGTGATGACAGTATTAACTTGTAAACGTGTTTGTATGTAGGCTGCAGCTGAGGGAACTGGCCTCACGGTTACAGCATTATACGATTACCAAGCAAGTAAGTAAATAGAGTTCACCGTCTGTCAGTCGGTTCGTCTGTCTGTCTGCTTAGGTATTTTTCTGTGCATTCTGCCAAAATGTTTGTAAGTACAGTGGAATTCTACTTTTTGACACCACTATTAAGGTGGCACTTGTGTGGTCCCGAGTGTATCCTCTTCATGGAGATTACACTAAGTGTAATGAAATGCAATACGTGAATCAAGAGCCTCTTGTTTTGATACTTTCAATATTGACCTTTCCTTGAGCACAGATCGACATAGTAAGCCATCTTCGCATGTTCATTTTCGCCATCAAAGGACAAACTCACAAACTGCAACACGTGAACAATATCTTCACTTGATTCCGATGTGTCTGTCCAAATGCTTGTTTGTGTGTGTGTGTCTACGACGTCCCCTGTCAGTCCTTACTTATTTCAATTTATGACTTTGTAGCTGGTGATGACGAAATCTCTTTTGACCCTGGTGACGTCATTACTGACGTAGAGGAAATCGATGAAGGCTGGTGGATGGGTACATGTAACGGTCAACGAGGACTCTTTCCTGCAAACTTTGTAGAACGCAATGAGTAACATCTAGTCTTAATTTTTGTAGTTACCCTGCTTGGCTGATGTTTTCTAATTTAATTTATCTCCTCTACTAAGAGAAAAGGGAAATGTCCGATATTCTGTCAAGCACCAACTTTGTACCCAGAGCCTATGTTATTTTCGGCCTAATAGACCAAATCGGCTAACGTGTTGCTATGTACGTTTCCACCCAATTCAAAACCTCAGGGAATAAGATTCTTTGTCTTTTATCACGTTGAAATTTTTGGAACAAAAGTTCTTATTCCCAGAGGTTTTGAATTGGGTAGAAACGTACATAGCAACGCGTTAGCTAATTTGGTCTATTAGGAAGCACCACCTTCATTCTTTGCCGCAGGCCAAAAGTAACGCAGGCTCTGGGTTAAAAATGTCAAATGTCACTTCCTGTCATAACATGGTGTCACAATAAACGTCACTTCCTTTTGTATGGCGCGAAATAGTTGGCACGCGCGTCTTGCCAATTAGCAGACTCGCAAATAACCAGCGGTAAAGATAAGACGTTACAGGTGTAAACCGGTTCAAACTGGTATTATCGGGTTTCAAACAGGTTTTGTTTCATATATTTTATCAATGTTCTGGACGGCATTTAACATGTTTGCAGCTCGGTTTCCTTTAGCTCGAAGAGGAGCGAAGTTTAACAGGATACCTTTGCCAAGTAGGGTATTTTGTAGTCTGAAATATCTGCAAATAAACTACAATGCTTCAAAATATAGAGCTCAATTCAACAGTTGTAAACTCTCAGATTCGTTAGCAATTAATAATTTTTTCACAAAATTCAATTCTAAGGAAAATCACAAAAATAGCCAACGTGTAAACGAATTAATAAGTAAATAAATAATGATTGCTTTATAAGAAAGATAGTCTTTCTTTTAAGTTTACAAATTTTTTATAAAGTGCATACGAAGCGAAAAGTATTTTTGAAATCCCGATTCCAAAGTTTGAGTTGTCTTTGGAGTTGACAATTTTACAAGGCCTCAACTAAGTTGTGTCATTTGTGTTCTGTACTGGTCAGAAGAATTCCCTCCAGTTTAGTGAAAAATACCGTGAAGTGAAAAGTCATCATAGTATCGAAAGCTTATTTATGCCCAATGAATTATTGCTAGTGATGATTATTTTACAGAAACAGTATTTCGTTGATTCTTAACATTCCTCTCTTTATTGATACCGATATTCTGTAACCAAGATGGCGTCGTTTTGGTGACAGTACAGCTGTGAGGGCGTGTTGTATTTCAGACTAAAATTCATAAAACACAATGAAAACGCTTGTGTCGCGACCAACAACTTCAAACTTTCAGTTGGATTTTTTTTTTTTTTTTGATCCGCCAATCGTGTGAAGGGGCGGAGCTTAATATGCAAATGTATCGATCCACATTTGTCATGCGCCTTGTATAGTGATGATCAGAAAAACCCAAATCCAACTGGAAATTTGAATTTGTTGTCGGCTGCAATACAAGGGATTTCGAGGTAAAAACACTATTAGCAAAATTGATGTTGTAGCCTGGACTTAGAAAGAAGCGGTCTTTCGAATCTTCGTTACCAGGCCTACCGCGCAGCCAAATGGCTATTGTGAATTCGTTGTGTTACATAAATGATGCTTTCCAACGTAACAACGTGCAGTTGGAAAGCGTTTTCATTACGGTTCTGAGTTGATTGTGTATTTTCTCATGAAAATTCTATTATTCTTAGTTAACGCATCATTTAATATGCTAATACATTAGTATTTAAGAAGTCGAGTTGTTAAGAACTTTCTCTCGCTTGTTGGACAGCCTACACAAAGATAGTGACCAAACTGTGTTAGAAGTATCGTCATGATGGAACCAGTCTCAGATTTAACTTTTGCTGGGACCTCTTCTGCTATTCCTATTCTTTTGGTCCTGTCAGTACTCCTTCTGTTTCTGGTACAACAACTACTACGAGTGGAACTAGTACCTCCACTGTTCCTCCAGATTTTGTTGCTTTTCAACGCTTCCTGTCGTCTGAACTTCAGACTTTCAAAGAGGATCTTAAACGTCAAAATGATGAGTCAATTAACGATGCTGTTAAGAGAATGCGCTTCGAACAATCTTCTAGACATCAATTTAAGGTAGTTCCGGACCCTTGCTACTGCGCATTTCCCGCGCGCATTCGAGCGCGCGCACTTTTATTAGAGAGCATTGGTATTACCGTGGGGAGTCTGGGCACTAGTAAGAGAGCGATTGAAAACGTAGAAACTCAAACTTTAGTACAGAAAAATGATATGTTGTCATCCAAATATCGGAAAAACTTTAATCAAGAAAACTTGTACACTATGTAATGTAGGTATTTAACCTGAAACTTTTAAATTTAGTTAATCTTATCCATCGAAAAAGCCGGCGAGAAAATTGCTAAAATGGGTGATATTTGGTGTTCGTTTTCGGTGTGTTTTCTCTTTTGTGCTTTTCTAACTCTTGAAATAATACGGTGACCCCCTGTTTTTTTCTTTTAATTCAAGAGAGTACTTATCATTTTTTTGATTTAAAAAATAAAAATAGAACTTCATTGATTGGATTGTCGTAAATTTTCCACATTGTTACAGTCCGTACATGATTTCGGAGCGCGTAATTGGGTAGGAATTTGGTTCTAGAATGCCCTTTTAATCATGTTTGCAACTCATCAAACAATACATACGATTACAACTGCTAGATAAACCTCACATCTCTCTTTTGAGGCGGTCAAGGCGTTTCTCGGAAAAATTTTGTTCGCATTCTTCAGACCATATGGATTACGTACATTTTGCAAAAAATCGCGGAAAATCATTGAAAATACCACCTTTTACGACATCGTATAACTCAGAAACCAATACGGTGACCCCCTCTTTTTTTCTCGGTTTTTGAATTACCAAACAATTATCTTTAAATGACAGGATTTTAAAGGAAATTCATTGATGAAATCTGAGGCTCCGGAACTACCTTAAGTCAAAGGGCAACGAAGAACAGTTTCGCCACTCAGAAAAGGTCGCCGCACACGTGGACACCGCCATTCGTGGTTTAGAAACGGGAAAACTATTTCAGGTTAGAGAAGCCTTAGAGAAGGTAAGAACTTAATTTCTACAAGAATGAAGCATATCGTCTTAGCTGATATGCATGGCTGGGATTTTGTCACCGAGTATAAACTTGATCCCATTGCCGACGACGACTCGGATGAAAAACGAATTCGTAAAGTTTTAAAATCTGTCGAATCTCAAAGAGAGAAGAAGAAAGCGGAAAAAGCGAAGAAGGCGAACAAGTTCAAATTTGAGAACTCTAGGCGCAATGTCACTATGCGTAATGAATTTAGTTCTAATTATCCCGTGAATTTTAATTGTTATATTTGTGGTAAACCCGGCCATTTTTGGCGTTCTTGTATCTATCGTTCAAGGGTCTCTCCTACAACAGGAGCCATCCCAACTTTGCCCACAAGACCTATGCAGTTCCAGCCAGCCGCACTTCCTTCACTACCTACCATCGTTCCTCCAGCACTACCCTCAAAATGATTGTATCCTTGTTGAAGATCCAATTTGTCAAGTTGTAGATGTTTGCAATTCTGATGTGTTTGAGTGTCTTCAATACAAGCTTGCTTATGATGTCAATGATTCACGTTCTCAGTCAGTTCAAGGGCGTATAGCTGCTAACAAGGATTGGTGGTTTAAGAACTTGCAGTTATCATCTTTAGTGTTAGGTGTTTTAAATAATGAGTATTATCTTCCTTTTGTTTTCGTTCCGCCTAGTTGTTTCATTCAAAACAATCAAAGCGATTTGGCGAATAATGATTTTGTTATTAAGGCTATTGATGAATTACTAACTAATAGATGTATTGTGGAGGTTATGTCTCCTCCTTATTGTTGTAATCCTTTGTCTGTTGTTGCAGGACGCAAACTGCGCTTAGTTTTAGATTTAAGTAGATCAGTAAATCCTTATATTAAGCCCTTTAAGTTTAAATACGAAGGTTTACCTACTTTGTCTGTTATGTTTAGAGATAACTTTTGGTTCTTTACTTTCGACATAGAGTCCGGATATCATCATTTAGATATTAATATTAATTATTGGAAATATTTAGGTTTCTCTTGGTGTTTTTCAGGTATTCCAAGATATTTTGTCTTTAGAGTTTTGCCATTTGGTCTGTCTTCCGCCTGCTATTTGTTCACCAGAATGTTTAGGCCATTTGTGGCAAGATGGAGATCATTTGGTATTTTTGCCATTCTTTATATTGACGATGGTATTTTTGGTTGCAGGTCGTTAGCCGATGCGAAGTCTGCCAGTTCATTGGTTAGACGTGACTTAGAGAATTCCGGTTGGAAGTGTAATGAACAGAAGTCAGATTGGGAGCCTCGCCAGATTGGCGAATGGTTGGGTATTACCATCGATACTATTAGAATGTTATTTGTCATGCCCGACAAGAAGGTTTTAAAGTTAAAATCTAGATTGGCTAGATTAATCAACGATTATCCTAACCTTTGCGTTAGAGATGTTGCCAGTTTATGTGGATTTGTAATTTCCCTCGGTCTTGCTTTAGGTCCCGTTGCTAGATTGTTCACCAGACAAATGTATTTTTTTATTCAGTCTCGTCAGTCTTGGAACGACATCCTTCCCGCTTCCGAAGGTGTTTTGCAAGAATTCCAGTTTTGGTTCAATCACGTAGAAGCCTTTAATGGCTATCCCATTAATAGACCTTTGTGTTTCAGTGCCATTTTAACATGTGATGCCAGTGAATCTGGTTATGGAGCACACCTTTGCGTGTGTAACGATCGGAAATTTTGTTCCGGTATGTGGAGTGTATGTGAGCGTGGGAAGAGTTCAACTTATAGAGAGTTGAAGGCTATTTTATTGGCCTTGAAAAGCTTTTCAAGCTTTCTTACCGATGGTGGTAAGGTGAAAGTGTTTTGTGACAACCAGAATGTTGTTCGTATTGTCCATTGTGGCAGTTCAGTTGTGGAACTACAGCAGTTGGCTGTAGACATTTTTAGTTTTTGCATGACTAATTGCATTTCTTTTCAGGCGCAGTGGATTTCCAGAGACGAAAACCTCCTAGCCGACTACCTGAGCCGTATCGTGGATCCCGACGACTGGATGTTGAATCGTAGTCTTTTTCATTTTCTCTCTCACATGTGGGGTCCCTTCGACATCGACAGAATGGCGTGTCATCTGAATTGTCAGTTGCCTCGATTTAACTCGAAATTTTGGTGTCCCGGCACCGAAGCTGTCGATTGTTTTTCCCAGGATTGGGGTGGGAATTGTTGTAATTATGTTTGTCCCCCTCCTTACTTGATTAGTAACGTACTGTATCACATGCAGTTTTGTCGTGCCAAGGGAGTTATTGTTGTTCCCGAGTGGAAGTCTGCGCCATTTTGGCCTTCGTTACGTTCCTATGGATCTTGTTTTTCTTTTGCAGATTTCATTCAAGAAGTCACGTACTTACCGACTATTCCTTGCACGTTTTTGCCTGGCAGGGGCTCTTCACGTATTTATTCCCCTAACAAGTCTGTGTTTTCGGGCCTCCCGAAATTCAGAGTTCTCGCCTTAAAGCTGGATTTTTCCCATGTTTCTTAATTTGATCTAGACCCGCGCTCTATGTATTTCTTTTCGTTTCTTTTCTTTCATTTTAGATGTATTTCAAGCTGGATTTTGGAAACAAAGAGAAACTCTGGAATCCGATAAGTTAAAGCAGCTTGCTAATTCTCTTCCGTCTTTCGTCCTTCATTCGAAAGCAGAATCCACTTCCGTTAAGTATAAGAACGCTTGGTTGAGCTGGAAAAAATGGGAAAAAGAGAACTTTGGCTTGAATCAGTTTCCAGTATCTTCTTTTCACGTGTGTTTATATTTAAGGGAGAAATTTGAGATGTGTCATTCCCCTTCCCCGATCGAGAGTGCCATTTATGGCATTCGATGGGCTCATCAAATGAGTGGAGTGCCTTCCCCTACAGAACACATAATGGTTAAGCAAGTAGTTGAATGTTGTAAAAGATTATTGGGAAAGCCCGTTGTTGGCAAAGAGTCTTTGAATGTGGATATCATAGTTCAAGTTGTGGAGAAGTTTAATACTTCATTTGCTTCTCTGTCCAATCTGAGAATATGCTTTATTTTTGTTATAGCTTTTGCAGGATTGATGCGTTGTAATGAAATCATCCAAGTTCAGCGTAAGCACGTCAACGTTTTTCCTGATCACATGACGATTTTTTGCCCTCGACGTAAGAATGATCAGCATTCACGAGGTCATACTATTTATTTTGCTCGATCTGGTAAAGTGACTTGTCCCGTTTCCATCACAGAGAAACTCTTATCTAAATTGCCTTGTGATTGTGAACAACATTTAGTTTGCAGGTTATCTTCCCGTGGTACGCCATCCCCAAACCCTATCAGTTATTCTCGTGTTCGCGAACTTTTTCGCGAAACTCTTTGTCATTTTGTTCCCGACTCAGATCGATTTGGTACTCATAGCCTTAAGAAGGGTGGTGGCACGGCTTCATGCGCTGCCGGCATATCTGGTGATCTGCTCGATAAACATGCAGGTTGGAAGTCATCCAAATCTAAAGATAGTTCTATCAAGTATTCTACGAAGGATAAGCTTACGGTGTCTCGCGCCATTAATTTATAAGCGTATTATTGACTGAATTCATTTGATATTTTGTTTAGTTCCAGGGTGGCAGTTGTTCGGCGCGGTTCGTTTCTCGTCTTTGTTGTCTCGCGTGCTTGTTGTGCTGTCCACCAGGCACAAGGCACAGTCACACTCCACATATTGTGTACTAATTAATAGTTGCGGTTTGCGCAGTACGAAGTGTAGGAATGAAATGATGCTTTCCAACGTAACAACGTGCAGTTGGAAAGCGTTTTCATTACGGTTCTGAGTTGATTGTGTATTTTCTCATGAAAATTCTATTATTCTTAGTTAACGCATCATTTAATATGCTAATACATTAGTATTTAAGAAGTCGAGTTGTTAAGAACTTTCTCTCGCTTGTTGGACAGCCTACACAAAGATAGTGACCAAACTTGAGTCAGCCAATTTCTTATGAATAGTTTAGACCAATCTTGAGTCATTTTTCTATTGATAATAATTTGCTTTGAATGGAACTTTAGTCATTTAAAAATGAATTAGAATTTGTGGTTCTAGCCCTCGGAACTATACGTTGCATTCGGTCGAGGACTACGTTTCCAGAGGATTTTTTCCCACGAGGTTTTATCCTGCTGGTTTTTCGTAGCGGGCAGCGTAAAATACAATGTAATTTCTTGTTAGGATACATATATATTTTCTTCAATACTTTACAATTATCTCATATATTTATACATATTGCCTTAGAATCAATCAATTAATAATAAATGTAATATTACTATCAAGGTATTTAATAAACTGCTTGTTGTGCTGTCCACCAGGCACAAGGCACAGTCACACTCCACATATTGTGTACTAATTAATAGTTGCGGTTTGCGCAGTACGAAGTGACTGGAAGCAGTGAGGAGGCACCCAATAGCGTCACAAGGAAGATTTTTTGATAATCTGAAATGTGTACTATTTATTTCATAAAATGATAGATATCGATGCGAAATAACGTAATTACAACTTTAATTTGTCTGTTTTTGTGATAAGTAATTTGCATTATACACAGCTATAGTTAATAATAACCGCGTGGGGCCTGTTAACTATAACATATGCACATGAGATTTCGCTTGTCGAAAATAATTCAGCAAACTTCCAACTACAATTATCAATTTACCTTTAGACCTAGACTAACTCTTTTGGTAGCATTATATCAAACGATTCAACGACAAATGCGTCTTAAAGCAATATAGAAATCAAGGCTTTGTAACTAGAATAAATACACTAAATACGAAATGTTTACAAAAATTTATTGTATGTTTTGTACGTGTCGAATTCATAAACAGAAAACTTCAATTGTACACTGTTCCCGATCATTGAGGTCGATTAGTATCAAATCTGCACCAAAATGTCTGCTATTTAGTATGGTTTATATTCTATGGAAATTTTACGATTTATAAATCAGTTTTCATAAATTATTTTGAATAAATGTTAGTGGTATTAGAAATAAATGCTAGATGGTTACACAAAGTCGCGAGAAAGAAAATCATCGAAATCAAAAGTATTCGAATCTCCTTTGCTGATTTACTTCGACTACTGTGTAGCTATGTGTCATATATACGGGCTAATAATCGTATCTTATGGTAAAAGACCGTTATTTAGGTGCAATATTACAATACGCACTAACGTCAGCTAAGAAATGTGACGGGTTACAGTACACAAAATCGCACTGCGCTTCATTTCTATTTGAAATTAAATATATACTCATGCAGATCTACCTTTATTCTTTTCCCTACAGTAAAACATATCCTCCTTCTTCACCATCATTAGAACAAATTATATTTTAGAAGCGCGTTACTGCTAACAATAAATATTTATCTTGCCCAAATGGCCGAATTTGGTATGCGTTTCACCTCACTGCTTCCAGTCAGTGTAGGAATGAAACTAGACATTTCTTGTCAATAACAGCCCCTTGTCTTTTATTCAAACATGATTTCACAATGATTTAATTGACCACATAGTTTATTGCGTATGCCTTGCATAGTTTACTGCTAATTTACCGGTGTCCCCTTTCCCGTATCTACAGCACTGCTGCCACCATTAATATAATTCAAACTATTTACGAAACTCCTCTAGTCATTTTATATTGTAGCAAGAAGCAGATCGTCAGGATTTTCGTCCGTGAATTTCAAGCTTGGGAACCTATGAAAACAATGTCGATTATGATTAGTTTTAGATTGAGAGAGAGGATTATGATTAGTTTTAGATTGAGAGAGAGAGAGAGAGAGAGAGAGAGAGAGAGAGAGAGAGAGAGAGAGAGAGAGAGAGAGAGGGAGAGAGGGAGAGAGAGAGAGAGGGAGAGAGAGAGAGAGAGAGAGTCTCTATGGAAATTTCAAAAATGATGTATTTAAAGATAGTAACCGCGGACGCAACAAATTTTCGCAACCTGCAGCATGGGTTTTTGTTTTGGTACAACATCTGCCATACTGGAAGGCAAAAGATTGTAAACAGCCTCCAAAACAAAATGACCTCAGCCAGTCAAGCTTGACTTGACTTTGTTTTAGATGTCCCTATGGCCCTGTTCACACTACAGCATTAGATCGATCAGTTCGATCAAGCTGGATCGAACTCAGATCGATCTAGAACTGTAGTGTGAACAGGGCCTGAGTGTATTTTGCCCTCCAACATGTACGAGCCTGAAACAAACAAGGGCACTAACTTTTGAGACACCCATTAAATACCATAATTTGCTAACCAAGATGGTTTTCGCGACGTCGTTAATTTGCAGCCCATCAATAGTCCAGTTCCGAGATGTACTTCACCTAACTGCAAACATACATTTGGAACGGAGCTAAAGCTCATAAAACTTTGTCATGTTACGAATGACTTTACAGTCTCTCTTGATTCCTTTGTATATAGTCAATTGAAGAAACGTTGTCGGGTCTAAAAACATAGAACATAGAAGCTGGGACCGAAATGGTGCGTGGGATGTCAATAATAATATTCTGATTTATTCATTTCCGCTTTGCCTTCGATGCAAAATACCAAAAGCGTGTTCAGGACCTGGGTTGACGGGCCGTTTGGCTTCGGTCTTTTATCGGTTGCAGCTTAAATGAATAAATCAGAATTAATTACTGACATCCCATGCACCATTTCGGTCTCAGCTTCTATATTTTTAGACCCGACAACGTTTCTTCAATTGACTGTATGTGGCAGGTGAAGTATATCTCCGCTATTCACCAATACTGATGGATTTTCTCTGGATGCATATAAACGTGCTAAAACGCATTAGATTTATATCGAAGCATATACTGCATGTATTACGGTGTTCTTACTTGTCATCCGTTTGGTGAGAGATCGTTTCTTCATTGTTTTGGGAAAAAGCTTCATCCGAAACTCTCCTGGTTTTCTTACTGGCCGTCTAGCTTCCAGATCTCTGCCGGACTCGTCCTCAAGTGTCCGTACGCGTCCCCACCTTAGGCCGTCCTGGGCATGAGTAGTGCTGACAAGGAAGAGGATAACCAAGCAAGCAATGGCGAAGACAGTGACGTGACTTGGCGCATTGTGGTGATCTGAAAATTCCAGATATGAGTATTTAGCAATAATTCCTGGTTTGCACACCATTCCCTGCAGAGTGAATTGAACAAAAGACATGGCAGCCATGTTGGTGGTTTTAATTTTAACCTGATTTTCTTCTGTCAGTATCACCACCATGTCGGCCATGTCTTTTGTCTGTATATTTTCCTGGGAGTGCTTGCAAACAAAGAACAATTATACTCATTGATGAATAGTACAGCAATACCAGGCAGTTTTCATAGGGACGATGATGTGTGTGAAAGGCCTGCTGTGACAACTGTCAGTGCCGTGAAATCTATAAAAAAATTCGAAATTCCTGCCGTGTTAGTTCCGTTTTCACAGACATACGAAAACTACAGGAGTGTTTTTGTTTTCTCATTCTAATGTCTCACAAGGCACAGTTGATCACACAACGGTCGAGCTGCCGCTTTTGCTTTTACGTTCTGTTTGATTAAAATAAAGCTAAGGGCTGTGACATTTATGATGAACAATACAAAAATCAGATCAGTACGCAAACAGCGCAAAGTTTCAGAATTTCCGGCAATATTGGCGCAACTACGGGAAAGACTACCTCATATAGAATTCTGGAAGATTTAATGACTAAATATTTCGATACACTCAGTGATTTGATTGTAAAGCAGACTGTTAAGATCAAAAAGCACTTTTTTGAGCAACAGCAGTACCAACGGGTAGCGCCTTAATGCATTCAGGACGATCGAACATAACGAGCCTCATGCCTTAGAAACCGCAAAATCTCCGACAGATCGGTAAAGATTCTTTACCCATCTGTTGGGGGTCTAGCTGATCAGAAGCAACAACTCATTTATAGCTAATTTAACATGTTTTTGTTACAATTTTGCATGAAATAGTATTTTGGACTAGTGAGAAACTTGCTGACCCGAAATAAGAATATTATTCGTGTGTTTTGAGCAACTAAAGCTTTTTCAGCAGAACAGCAGGACCTCTTGTTTAACAAACATGTCATACTTGTCAATTGACACCATCTTTTGCCAAAAACCAGGCTTTCATTCAGAAAAGATTACAACAACAAAGCTCTTCAAAACTACGAATAAATCGCAAACTCAAAAAAAAAAAAACTTCCTAAAACTCTCGTCCAAGTTGTTCAGATAGACTTAAGTAGAAGACTGCTGAATTTCAACAACCGGCCACCGTAAGCGAAGATCTCAACAGTACAACGACTATAGAAGTACATCAATCCGAAGTCAGCGCAAATTTAGATTTTATATTATAATTCCAGTTCTGTATAAAGACTGAGGACTTTATGCTAATAAAGCTATTTTGATTACTGAAACGAGCTTCAAGCACTGTTTTCTAACATATTATAGTCTTTTTCAAAATTCGAATAGCTAGGTGGACCAGCTAGGCATAAAGAAAATATTTATTTTATACACCCGAATCACTCAGGCAGTGCACTTTCAAATAGCCAGGACTTCATGCTGGATGGACCAGCTAGGCACAAAGAGAATCAGTTCTTTACACCCGAAGCACTCAGGCACCGTACCTAGACTACCTACCAATTCAAAGTAGCCAGGACTTCATGCTGGATGGACCAGCTAGGCACAAAGAGAATTTCTTTACTCCCGAAGCACTCAGGCACTGTACCTACCAATTCAAATAGCCAGGACTTCATGCTGGATGGACCAGCTAGGCATAAAGAAAATATTTCTTTACACCCGAAGCACTCAGGCAATGTACCTACCAATTCAAAGTAGCCAGGACTTCATGCTGGATGGACCAGCTAGACATAAAGAGAATTTCTTTACACCCGAAGCACTCAGGCAATGCACCTACCAATTCAAATAGCCAGGACTTCATGCTGGATGGACCAGCTAGGCATACAGAAAATATTTCTTTACACCCGAAGCACTCAGGCACCGTACCTAACAATTCAAAGTAGCCAGGACTTCATGCTGGATGGACCAGCTAGGCATAAAGAGAATTTCTTTACACCCGAAGCACTCAGGCACTGTATCTACGAATTCAAATAGCCAGGACTTCATGCTGGATGGACCAGCTAGGCACAAAGAGAATTTCTTTACACCCGAAGCACTCAGGCACTATACCTACCAATTCAAATAGCCAGGACTTCATGCTGGATGGACCAGCTAGGCATAAAGAGAATTTCTTTACGACACCCGAAGCACTCAGGCAATGCACCTACCAATTCAAAGTAGCCAGGACTTCATACTGGATGGACCAGCTAGGCATAAAGAGAATTTCTTTACACCCGAAGCACTCAGGCAATGCACCTACCAATTCAAATAGCCAGGACTTCATGCTGGATGGACCAGCTAGGCATAAAGAAAATATTTCTTTACACCCGAAGCACTCAGGCAATGCACCTACCAATTCAATAGCCTTGTCGCGTGTCGATCGAGCACATCTCAATTTGGACGCCATTGCCGTCTCGCGAGAATTGATGTGGATTTTGTAATTATATTGCAGAACATAGAAACTTTTTACCACATAAAGTACTATTCAACATGTACCAAAACATTTGAGGGTTCTTTTGCTCAACCACTCTATTCATAGTTAGGGACCGATCCTCGAACGCTGCTCAAACATGACCGAAGATGAATGGACTTATATTTCAATTTTGCGCCAAAATCCTGACGTAGCTCCCAGAAATAACACGGAAAACCTAACTGCGTTTGTATGTTGTTGACAGAATAATCCCTTGGCAAAGTCAGAACATAACCGCAATTAATCAGATTATGACGTCGCTCCGTAGCAACCAGTATCCCTGCTGTTTTAAAAATCAAGTCGGCTGCGGCTCGTTATGACCGATTCTTTAATTTGTATTCACCTTAGCTACCGTAAATGATCTAATGAACGCAATAGTACTAGTCCGTCTGCTGATAAGTCAAATAAATTGATTGATAGTATCGTACTAAGTAGTTCACGTGTGGCTGGGGAGGGGGGGGGGAGCGTTTATTAGACATGAGGCGTTTGTTAGAGAGGGGCATTTATTAGAGAGTGGGCGTTCATTAGATCATTTACGGTATTTATAGAAACTTTATCTCAGTGTCACTTTTTTTCAATATTAATGATATAATTAATAGGTAAGTGATTACCAATTTAATGATCGGTACGCGGTCGTGCAGTTTTGTAATCACTCGTATGATTTCGGCCCAAATTGCACTCCACTCAGTTTAATTACCATTATCAATAATCAGTCTTCGGTCGTCCAAAATTGCATTAAGACTATCCGTTGGTTAAATCCTTAGCCATATGAAAAACTTAAAATGTTGTAGCCCATGGCTATTAACTTTTTCTACTGGATAAAAGGTTTCTGCACGCTATGAAGTCTTTGTACCACCGCGCTGTCTGCAAGACAATTGCTATTTTTATATGACACAAGGACAGGTGTTATTGTCCAAAGTCGTCAACTCCATGACTTCAATTTTTTGAATGCATCCCACGTGTGGGAAACTAGAGTTAACAATTCTAAAACAATATTATCCGAGATGCAGCATATTAATATTGAAAGACCTGGTCCAAAATGAAGATCCAGAAGCCACGATTATTTCTTTGATTGCATAAAAGGCCGATGAAGCACTAATATTTAACATCGGGAGTTTCAGTACGAAACTGGTCTCCCAGGAAGCCACACTAAGTGTGCTCCTTCGCCCCCTCTCTGCATCACTACTCCATATACCTTATCTAATTGTATTATTCTGATTATAGAGGAAATACAACCAAACTCGATATATTTGCAAAGATTTAAACATGTTTTCTTTTCCTGGGTGCCTTTTGATGGTTTATTTTGTTTTATGCACACATGTTCACTGGCTCTTTAGCTCTCTCAAAGAGAAGTTAAAACCATTTTTCACTGTTCAGTATACACCTATTTCAAAAAAGGTTGTCACCGCTAAGAGCGATAGGCGATAGGTAATAGGTCATTCCAAGACCGCAAAGCACTATTGATTTCTTAATTAAGCCATCCTAAACCTTCCTTTACACTCTTCCATCAAATAATTGGCTATTCATATGTAAATCAATTAGAAATCAATAGTGCTTTGCGGTCTTGGAATGACCTATTACCTATCGCCTATCGCTCTTAGCGGTGACAACCTTTTTTGAAATAGGTGTATATGTCAAATCAATTCAGTTACCATATCAGACCATAAGCTTTTGTTTTTCTGTGCAAACTGAGCTACTAAGTGAAAACAGTTTCACAGAAAATCCGTAATGTTTAGCTAGGTACCTAATTGTTGTATTGAATAAACCTTTTTAACATCTGGGTTTTGGATTGATATGACTACCCGTTGTATAAAGGTACGGTAATACGAGCAACAAAATTACTCAACTTGTCTCGCAACATCGTTAATTGCCAAACGAGTTGAAGAGCGATGTTGAGCGTTTTTCCACCCAAAAACAAACTTGTCTTGTAACAAAATAGTTTGCTGCAAGTTGAGTGAATCCTGACTTCTGATTGGATCAATTAATCACGAATGCGAAGGAAGCGTTTTCGCAGTCGGCTGCGAGACAAGTTGACTTTGGGGTGGTAATAAGCGCAACATCGTGAAATTTTGTTGCAAAAAGTTGAGCGGCTGTCCACTTGCTGCAACAGACTTTTTCAACTTGCAGCAAACTATTTTGTTGCGAGAAAAGTTTGTTTTCGGGTGGATTTAAAAACGCGCAGCATCGCTCTTCCACTCGTTTCGCAACGATGTTGCGAGATAAGTTGAGTGATTTTGTTGCTCGTATTACCGCGTACCTTAAGATTCAGTGTTAACTAAGCTTCTGAATAGAATGGTTAAACTTCTGAACAAACTTAATCAATATGAAACGACAGCATGATATGATAGCTCAAAATCGATTCATTCACTCATCTTACATGATTGCTGCTTACCTGAAAACAGCGTACCAATGGAGTAGTCAGTTGGCTAGATGATACTAAAGGTACTCGATGTAAAGCCAAATCTTATATCGTTAACTGGACTTGCGCGAGCTGGAAGCAGCTGTCATACGGCACAAGCACAGGATATTAAAATGTGATGATAACGACTAATTACGACTAATTACGACTAATAACGACTAATAACGACTTCTACTAAAATCTTTTAATAATAAGCCTTGAGGGGGTTTAATGTCTGTAATGTCTGTCGAGAAATGCTTTCATGTATATTTTAAAATCGCTAACACGGCAGGAAAAAGGAATTTGCACTGTAGTTCGATATATTTGCAAAGATTTAAACATGTTTTCTTTTCCTGGTGGTTTGAAAGTGGTTAGCGCTAACCCAGGGTTAAATCTAAAGAAAACCATTGGCGTTAACCCAGAGTTAAATCTAAAGAAAACCATTGGCGTTAACCCAGGGTTAGCACTAACTTGCTGACCAACCGGCCCTGGTCAAATGTCTTTTCATGAAATATAATGATATGTCATGGACAAACGTTTTGAGAATGACTTAAGCTTTAATTTTATACAGCCTCCTAATCTTCGTAGCTCGCTATTGCATGCAGCAAATGATCAAACTAGACAACTACGACAACTGTACTATGCATGCTCCAGAATCTTGTTCTTCCTATAGAGCACCCAGAGCACACACTCTCGATGTGGTGTTAATTGTTGAAATTATTTTTGTTTTACAGAGTCTCACATTTGCGTGGGTAATAAAACAGCTAAATGTCCGGCTCTGTGCAACTGCGAACTTCTACATCAGAGAACGTCAACAACTTTGCTCTAAACCCAGCTATCAAAATCAGTTGTCGCTTGTAGAAAGGTTTGAGACCAAGTCAACTTCAGTTCCAGTCTTTATTTAATTGTCTTCACAAAAAATAAAAAAAACTATCAAAAAAGATTAACAATACAGGACAAACCTATGCGCCGTAAACAGCGCAAAACTAGTAATAATAAACATGGAGAACCATTTGGTATGGTTCTCCATGTTTATTATTACTAGTTTTGCGCTGTTGTAAAAATTGAAATATGGGAAAAACGATTAGCGATAACAGTATAAAACAACTTTGCTCTAAAACAGCCATCTAAATTTGGAACTAGTTAGATTTAAACATGAAGATTTAGATTTTGAAGTCAGTACAATGAAGAAAGTACGGTGGCCCACAGGGGCAAAACACAATGCAAAATTCCTTTGAAAACACAACAAAGTTTTATGGAACACAACAATCTTTCACAGAACACAATAAAGTCTCGTGGAACACAACAATCTTTCACTGAACACAACAAAGTTTCGTGGAACACAACAATCTCTCACAGAACACAACAAAGTTTCACAGTGCACAAGTCTTTCACAAGCAACTAAAATCTTTCACGGGGCAACACTCTTTCACAAGCACAGCTGCCACAGGCTTGCCAGTCTGATTATCTGTGGATTATGTCTAGTAACGGTCATTTCCAGGTTGAAAGCTAAATATACCCTGTTAGAAATGCTCTCAAAATGACTGATTTTTTCAAACATCATGGCAAATATTGAGTTCAAAAATAATTAAAATTAACTCAGGGATAGCTTGTTACCTCTTTCCCTCATCCCTCTCCTCCCCTCACCCCTATTTGCGTCTTCAAATGGAACGTTCTGGTGTACGTCGATCAGGTGGCACATACAGCACAATCGGAGAACAGTGAAAACGATAACCTGGTTTTCACTATCGAAGCAAGACAACGCCAAGCTCGTGTTTTCACTTGTATAAAAGTAGCGACGCAAGCATAAACGCTAGCGCAAAAGAACGGAAGGTTTTATTTTTCTTGCGCGGGCTTGCATCGTCTTGCGTCGTCTTTCGCTGTCTTTCGTCGTCTTGCGTTGTCTTGCGTTGTCTTGCTTCGTCTTGCGTCGTCTTGCGTTGTCTTTTGTCGTCTTGCGTTGTCTTGCGTTGTCTTGCGTCGTCTTTCGTTGTCTTGCGTCGTCTTGCGTCGTCTTGATTCGTCTTGCGTTGTCTTGCGTCGTCTTGCATGCGTTGTGTTGAGTGTTGAGTCATCGTGCGTGGTCTTGCGTGGTTTTCCGTTGTCTTGCGTAGTCTTGTGTTGTCTTGCGTCGTTAGCGTGAACCAGACATTATGTCGTGTTTTATCCCACACCATAGGAAATACAGCCAATCAGAAAGCAGGAAAGCCGTTGTATATTCGGCAGTATTCAACTATCTCTTCCCATGAGACATTGCCATTATTTGCTGTATTTTCTATGGTGTGGGCTTAGTGTAGGATAAAATAATTGTATGTATTTGCTACCTGACGCATAAAATCAAATCAAAGCGATTTGAATTCATGCTACGGGGACAAATTCTAATGTAAGTCAGGAATTTTGTAAGAAACGGTTTCCAATTTTATTATTCAAGTAGGTATTTAAAAGTAAAAATATTATCACTTGCGAGAAAAAACGTCCAGACATTCGAAAAAAGAAAAGGAAAAAAGGAAAAAAAGAAAGAAATTTGTAATGTCTAGGAAATGCACCCTACAGAAACAATGCAGTGAGATATATGAATAATTATAATTAAAAATAAAAAATGAAAATGAAATTTATCAGATCGAAAATATTAAAAACACCAAACATTTAAAAACAAGTTCAAAAAGATGTAATTTTAACTTAAAGCTTGGGAAAGAAACGGAAAAAATGAAGAAAAAAAGAAGTCAGAAAAGAACCCGGCGTCGACGAGGATCGAACCTGTAACCCCTTAAAGAGCACCCCCCGGAAATAAAATAACAGACTGAATGAATAATTGTAAAAAGAAGAAAAGAAAATGAAATTTTGGGACGATTCTCCCGAGACATTCTGAGAAGCTGAGACATCGAATCGACTTACGTTACGGATGAAGATTTCGGCCCCATCCACGCTATCCCGGTGCTACATATTACAGTTATCTTAGCCCGAAGGCCAGGGAGGGAGACGATATCCGGACCCTAATCCATACCTTTAGATATCACCTTAGACCGCTGCGCTACCTAGACACTTAATAAATTTAATGACTAATCGGGGTAGTCTATTCGGCGAAGTTTCATTGTAATGCTAATACTCCCCAGGGAAAGAAATGAACCAATCAGAGTCCAGCTATCAAAAAAAATAGCTGTTTTGTAAATAAATAGAAAGAGAAAATAAAAGAATAAGTTTTCAGGAACATCGAGCTTGTCTGCATTGTTTTACTTCATCGATTTGTCCCAATTCCCCAGGGAGATAGAAGAACCAATCAAAATCTAGTCGATTGAAGAGGGACCAATAAATTTCCATGATTATATGTTAAGTATAGCAAGCTTCAAGCCGTTACTTACGCGCTATTACTTATGGATTTTTATTTCCGTTCCAAAGTGAAATGATCGGCCTCACTGAAGATGTTCAGTTGGAATCCACGTTTCTTATTTCAGGAATATCCCTAGAGCTAATCAGATTAAGACATCAGCAAAGGTAAGTTATTTTATAAGTTAAGGAAGTTAAGGTGATTTAAAATTTGGATTGATACTTTTAGCTCATCGTTTCAAAACAAAGCTCGTAGTTGTTTTACATGTACACGTTTGTTCTTCAATATTAACACCAAATTTGTTAGTTACATGGTCGATTTGAGTTTAATTGTGTAAGTAGATGAAAAATTAAATTATAACTGATCTCGTCAAAATGTATCCCCGAAAACTCCACAGAAAATCTCGTAATGCAGAATGCCAAACTCGCGCAAGTTTATATATTGTCGTATTCAAAATATTGGGAAATACCATTTCTGCGTAGATACTTAATAACACAAAAAAGTAAACCTTTTAAATCTTTCATAGTGCTTTCATTACATGATGAAATCTTTCAAGTGATTCACTGCTCTGCCTGACGAATTATCTTATACATAGTCTCATGCGACCTGTTTTGGGGCTATTGTTAATGGGGCTTACGTTGCTTAATTTGTAGAAACCCAGAAAACAAGATGTTATTTTCCCTGTAGCTTGTAACATTGTACACAACATGCATCGTGCGTGTGTCTGACCCTGCAATAGGTGCGCGCAACAGTTAGAGAAGTAGAAACGAGTTCTTTTTCTGAAGCCATACCAACAGATCGCTCAACGTTTTGCGCAACAGCTACAGAAGTACAACCGAGCTTTTTCTGGGGCATTGCGCGCGCCTGTTGCAGGGGTTAACACACGTTCTGTTGCGCGCAACATTGCAATAACCTTGGACTACTTAAATTGTTATGAGTTGGATTTTGGTATTTCGAACCTTAGTGGCTACCATTTCCAGAGCTAATGCACACATTCCAAATGGCGCGGAGCTTCAGTAACGAAAATGCGGATAAATTTCGACGATTTTTTTTCGTTCTTTAATTTTGCTCAAGTAAGCATACGTCTGTTGTGGGCAGGGCCAGAGTTCAAACGTCACCCGAACAAAAATTCTTACACATGTTCTAAAATAAAACACTTATAATCATAGATAAAAACAGTTTTCTGATAAACGTCTTTAAAGTCCGTATGCTTTTTCCTTGTGCTTGTCTACTGACACCTATCGTTTCCTTGACAGCCTAGATATAGGCATAGTCTGGATTTTAACCTTCTTCTCTGCATGGATGGACTGGATGGAGAAGGTCGAAATATGGCACTATGCATTCTAAATGATGCATTATTTTTAGCAAGCAGCGCTATTAAACGTTTGATAGGTAAAACGGTTTTCTGATTTACATCGTTAACGGATGCGACACAAAACGTGGTTTTCGTTTTCGTGACAGCCTAGATATGAACATAGTTCGAATTTTAACCCTTTTCGATCTCTGAATGGAGAAGGTTGAAATCCGAGTACCATGTATTGTAATTGCTGCATTATTTCTTTAGCAAGCGACGTTATTAAACGTTTGATTAACTTACCATTTATATACAATATAGAACATAATGAGACTAATACAATTAGCAGTGTTGTTCGTCCACTTTGAAGCTCCATGTCCACGGACCTGAAAAATGTTCAACCAAAACGACATTAACATATAAATCTGAAAGAAATCTCTCATCCTCATTAACTAATTAGTTGCTTGTGAAAGACTTGTGTACTGTAAAACATTGTTGAGTCTTGTTGTGTTCTGTGAAAAATTGTTGTGTTCTACGAAACTTTGTTGTGTTCAGTGAAAGATTGTTGTGTTCCACGAAACTTTGTTGTGTTCAGTGAAAGCTTGTTGTGTTCTACAAAACTTTGTTGTGTTCAGTGAAAGATTTTTTTGTTCTACGAAACTTTGTTGTGTTTTCAAAGCAATTCTGCATTGTGTTTTGCCCCTGTGGGCCACCGTAAGAAAGCAACCTCAACATCCTGTCAGTTAGTAGCGATCTTTAAAAAAAACAGTACGTTGAGTCAACAGGGTCCTTTTGATTGATCACTGTTCTTTAATTTGCCGCGGATTTCCCGTCTTACCATTAGGTTGAGCATGTTTGAGCACACTTTTCTTTTCTTCTTTTGATAGTTTATTTTGTTTCATACACACATGTTCACTGGCTCTTTAGCTCTCTCAAAGAGAAGTTAAAACCATTTTTCACTGTTCAGTATATATGTCAAATCAATTCAGTTACCATATCAGACCATAAGCTTTTGCTTTTCTGTGCAAACTGAGCTACTTTCTAAGTGAAAATAGTTTCACTCGATGGATTATAAAGAAAGTTTTTTTCACATTTGGGAGTCTAACGTTGTCAAGTGAAGGAGCCCTACGGGCTCGTGCAAGTTTGATAATCTTTGAAAAACACACTCGTGCAAATGAATTCCAAATTGAACTCGAAACCGTATGATTACCTACACTAATCGTGTTTAGACCTAAAATCTGCTTAATTATTGACTAATGACTGGAGACCGCTGAAAGCAATTGCCGCAGTGACACATACGATATAAACTGTGCGTTTTATGTTTTATTTTTCATGAAATTTTTGTGGGGACAGTTATAAGATTTTGAGTTTTGTATAAGTAAGTTAAGTGTTTGAAATGTTTTTTTTTATTGGAAAATTAAACCAATAAGCCCCCCCAAAAATGTCGGAACAAAACTAACGTTTTACAATACTAAATTTATCGCAGGTGAAGTTTTACCTGATATACCTTGCACAAACATGAATCCTTTCAAAATCATCAAAATAGAAGCTGAGACCGAAATGGCTGCTGGGTAAACATGTGATATTCGTATGTTTTATCTATGGATTCGCTACATAATCGTGTTCAGACTACCATTAAGAATTGGTCTCAGTCGTTGTTTGAAACGTCCACGTACATAGGCTTCTTTAAAATCATCTAATTAACAGATTTCTCAAGGTTCATTTCGGTCTCAGCCTCTATGATATGAAGGGTCCGATGTTTGTGCACATAGATATAAGGATAAAATCATGCCGCTTGCTGTCACGGCATTTTATGTTCGCGAAAATTTCATGTAATAAGGTAGTCGGTTGTAAAAGAAAAAAATAGCTTTCAAGATAAGCCAGTTCAGAATCTTTTTAGTGCGCATGCGATTTTATCCCGAACTTCTCAGCTTTTTTTGTTTAAACCTTCTTTTGTTTTTCATCAAACAACATCCTCGGGGACCCAGGGCGAAGGAGGGGAGGGAGGGGAAGGACCGGTACATCACCGAAAAATGTTGCTGCAATCGTTTCCTCGCAATGGTTTTGAGCGATATAGGGTATATTGCACGCGGCATGCAATGGTTCGTGCAATGTGTTTCGCAACGCCATTGCGAGACGAGTTACAAAAAATATTGCAATTGTGTAACAGCGCCGCGTCTTTAGAGGACAAAATAACCGAGTGTATCGTGTCAAAAGGCTGTCTATTGTTGTGCAAATTACGTCAAACGTTCTCCTGGCCACTGGTAAAACTATACGAGCTATGGACCAGAAGAGCCGAGTTCGTGTCGCCTGTGCGTGCATGGGAGTTGTTGTTGCTGTTTTCTTCTTTTCAAAAGCCAAATATAACTAAATAATTACTCCAGACAATGAATAGACCAATAAAAAAGAAAAATAAAGAGCGTGACAAGAGGAATTCAATGAACCTCTTGCCATGAACGTGAAAGAGAGCCACTAGAGCTTCTTCAGTGGCTAGTGACATGAATTAGCATTCATGGAGGTAGGACGTGCTTTATCAAGCTCCGGCTTAAAAGCTGACCAGCTTCGTGAGGAGCTAAAATATCATGGTTTATCAACAGTAGGTAAAAAGAAAATCTTACAAAAACGTCTTGACAATCATTTATCGACTGAGATAAGTCTGCAGACCACTAGAAATCAAGACGATGTATCACGACTCAACGAAGAAAATAACTGTGGAGGTCCCGAAGTTAAGGAAAACTTCTCTCCTAGTACAAATTCTGATTCTGTTGAAGCCCAACCTGATAAATGTAACTGCTCCCAAGCTCTTAAAGCCGAAATTCAGTCCTTAAGACAACAAGTTACCTCTTCTGTACCAAACATCTTGCCTCTTCAGCCTCAAATCTCCCGCCAAAACAAGATGGCTGACACTACCAAATATTGTAACGAAGGTATCAAAGGAATTGGTCAAGACACTGAATCTCAAGGGGTCAAAGAGGAAATTGCCAAAATCTGGAAAGCCATACATCACTTAACATGTAAAGATGATACCATCATCACTCTAGAACGACAAAATCTGGAGATGAAAGCTACTATTGAATCGCAAAGAAAACACATTCTAACTGTTGAAGAAGAAAGAGACTCATTAAGGCTTGCCATCCAATTGTTAACCAAAGAACTCAGCAGTGTCAAAAACCCTACAATTAACAGCAATCCAAAGCCAATTGTTATTCCTGATAATGTTGAAAATGAAGTGCCTCTCTGTTCCAAACTAGATACACAGAAGTTGAGCAATGCTACTGTTCATCCTGTTCATCCCCGCAAGTCGAATCCACAGCAACCATGTAAGAAGGACATTGCCCAAAGAAATGAATCTACTTCTAAGCCGCTTAAACCTGTGACTGTGTTGATTGGTGACTCAATAGTACAACATATTCAGGGATGGAAGCTCTCGAACTCAACAAAAACAAAAGTAGTAGTGAAATCCTTCTCAGGAGCTAATTCAGAGGACATGGAAGATTACTTGAAACCCATCCTTCGCAAAGAGCCGGATAACATAATTCTACACGTTGGAACTAATGACTTAAAGTCTTTGAATCCAGAACAAATTACCAACTCAATACTGTCGCTGGCAATGCAAATCAAAGAAAACTCACCTGAATCTCAACTATCAATATCTGCTATTCTACCTAGAACTGACCAAGATCTAAGTAACAATATCTCGAATGTAAATAGTTCTCTCAAGGTATTATGCCAGCAGCACCATTGGCACTTCTTAAGCCATAGCAACATTACTGTAAATCACTTAAACAAAAGTGGTCTGCACCTGAATAGGAAAGGTAACTCTATTTTATTTGATAATTTTAAATCGCATGTTAACCAAAAGTTAGCCTAACATAATTATCGAAGTAACAGATGTCACTGTCGATGGCAATCCAAACGAGTCTCAAATTGTTGAAAAGGCTGGGCTAGATTTCTACCTTCCAAAACTGAAAGGATTTAAAATTGCCTCATTGAACATTGTTAGCCTTCTGAAACACTTAGATGAAATTAGGTTGAGAATGGACAATCAAGTCCTCGATGTACTTGCCCTGAACGAAACTCGCCTCGATTCAACAGTTACGGATAATGAAATTGCCATCGATGGTTACACTGTTATTAGAAGAGATCGAACACGATTTGGAGGTGGTGTAGCAATGTATGTACGTAACACAATTGACTACAAAGCACGCAAGGACTTTGCCGATGAAAACCTTGAATTTCTCTGTCTTGAATTTAGAAAACCAAACATGAGACCATTTCTAATAAGTTCTTGGTATAGACCCCCAAATTCTACGGTTGACATATTTGATAGATTTGAAAGTATCCTAGGCAAAATTGAATCCGAGGGTATTGAATCTAGTATTATTGGCGATTTGAATTGTAACTTTTCAAACAATAATGACAATTGCACGAAGCATTTAAAAGCTCTATGTCAATTGTATCAATATACTCAGTTGATTGATAAACCTACTAGAGTTACGGACAGTTCATCCACTCTTATTGATCTTATTTGATTCGAGTTTCCTTTTTTGTAATATTTATGTCGCTTTCCGTCCCAGGCAATGCGGCTTCATGCGACGACAATGGTGCGTATCTGGCTTCCTTGACGCCATTAAGTGCCAACTGAAGTTCGTTCTCCCGAGAATATGACACAGAATATGCCGAATTCACAATGCCGATCGATGAACAAATGTGCATTAGGCCTGGTAACGAGCAAGTGAGACTCGAAAATCCTCATTTCATAAAAAACATGGCTGATTCCAAATATTATAATAATTGAAAAATAAAAAAAGCAAAAGAATTGATTTTTTTCACTTTTTTCTTCTCCTTTGTGTAGCAAAATTGTTGTTAGAGCCTCGATTGAGAAAAAAGCGGCCTTTCAAATCTCATTTTCATGTTGTTCGTTACCAGGCCTACCGCGCATTTAATATTTGCAAGTCAAACGTCATTATGAATTCGATCGGTGTATTACATAAACTACACATTTCTTGTCAATAACAGGCCCTTGTCTTTTATTCAAACATGCTTTCGATTCACGATGAATTGACCACATAGTTTATTGCGCGCGCATGCCTTGCAGTAATTTTCCGCTGTCCCCGTTCCCGTATCTACAGCACTGCTGCCACCATTAATAGAATTCAAACTATTTACAAAAGTCGTCTAGTCATTTCAGTTGTAACAAGAAGGAGATCGTCAGGGTTTTCGTCCGTGAATTTCAAGCTTGAGAACCTATGAAACAATGTGGATTATGATTAGTTTTAGATTGATTCAAGCGGAGAAAATAAAGGAGAGAGAGAGAGAGAGAGAGCCTTTAGAAAATGTCAAAAACGATAAATTTCAAATAAGTAATTGCTTAAGATTCACTTTATCATTTTCACCTAACTCTCCCTTTCTAACCCCTCAACTCTTGAAAATGATAATGATCGAATGATGATCGAAGATGACGTACAGTAATGTATTGCAGATAGAAAATGAATCGGCAGAAGCATATCCGCAAACTCGGTATAGAAGAGAATATGTTATGTAAAGTGTGCGCGTACAAAGCACTTTCCATACGGTGTTTTTCTGTGTTTAAATCCCATATAAGTAATTCATCTACATAGAGTAGATTTCGTATGACTGTGAAAACGGAACGTTTGCTGCACCGCAAGCTTACGGCAGAAATTTGGAATGTTCTTCTCAGTCACGGTACGTACCGCACGGTCCGTTTCACACTCATACGAAATCTGCTGCTCTAAGCACGCACGCTCATGCTGTTTAATGCACTGTATCTTTACATACAGCACTCATCTTCGGACATGTGGCTCCGTCAGTCCGCACGACCGGAAGCTGACCCGAGCCGGAAATTGAACTCGGGTATCTACAGTGCTTTCATGATTCCTGGCCCAAAATCTGTAAGTGATGTAAAAACCATGGGAACCAAGCAATAGACCCTATTACAGGGTCTCTCAAAAGTTCGTGCCCATCATTTTTCATTATCTCATTTTGGCTAATAAAACAGTCCTTTCTGGACATTTTGTGAAATATTTTGTACTCAGTTCTTAGCTTAAATGGGCTTAGAAGTTAGACAATATTCATCTGCATTTTCCTCTCCAAACAGGCTGGTTTTAAATATGCGCATTTTCGTATCCGCCATCTTTTTTATGATTAGCAGTCTTGAGATTCCCGATCATTTCTGTCCATTTATGTTCAGTAGATGACGAACACAAACTAGATGAATTACAAGCTCAAAGATTTATACTTAGACCGTTTAATTTGGGTTGTCTAGCTGCCAAAGAAAATTTAAAACTACTTGAAAAAAAGGAATTCTTTATCATGCATGCATGCATGCAAAATCGTGCTAACGTTTGAGAACCCTGTAAATATCATTTGTTGACCAATATGGCTTTCGTCATCCGAGCTGTACTTCACCTGCCAACAGACATGCAATTAGAACGGGACTAAAGCTCATAAAACGTTTAATTTGTCTTGTTATGAATGAATGAGTTTTATGCACGTAGCCTCGTCTTAATTCCTTCAATGTATGTGGCAAGTGAAGCATACACCTATTTCAAAAAAGGTTGTCGGGCGAGAGGCTTCAAGCCTATGCGACTAGACCGCAAAGAAGTATGGGTAGTTGAAAAAGTTTACTCTCTTGTTGGCTTTGTTCTTCATTTTAAGCATCAATGAATAATGGACTTTGTAGTATAAGCTCAACACTAGCTGGTTGAGAATTGTCGTGTTGATATTTATGTGGTTTCATAGCTTTTAGTAATTCCTACCCATACTCCATTTCGGGTGAGTCGCGTAGACATAAGTCTATTTGCCGACAACGTTAATTGAAATAGGTGTATCTCTGAGTACCGCTATATATAACCATCAAAACTGATTGATGGATTTTCTCTGCATGAATGTGCTAACGCACTAGATTATCTATGGAATAATATCTCATGATGTTCTTACTTGCAATCGGTTTATTGAGAGATCGTTTCTTCATTGTCTTTGGAAAAAGCTTCACCCAAAGCTCTGCTGGTTGTTTTACTGGCCGTCTAGCTTCCAGGTCCCTGCCGGACTCGTCCTCAAGTGTCCGTCCCCATCTTAAGCCCTGGGCATGAGTAGTGCTGACAAGGAAAAGGCCAACCAAGGAAGCAATAGCGAAGACAGTGACTTGGCGCATTGTAGTGATCTGAAAATTAATCCAACTATATTTAAAGTGGGTTAAGATTCGTATCTGATTTAAACTTAATTTATTTCAAAATCCATCAATCATTTCAAAGTGCGTCAATCATTTCAAAGCACGTCAATTATTTCAAAGTGAGTTAGAACAATTTACAGTACAAAAATAAAAAAATGAGTTCGCAAACATCGCCAAACCGCAAACGCCTGCATGGGAGGACCATCTCATTTAAAATTTTAGACCAACTAATGACTAAATATTTCCTTCGACATTCTTGAAGCTGCTTAAATGAATCGCAACTTGAGCAGTAATTTGATTGTGAGGATTAAAAAGTACTTTTTGAGCAACTGCTGCAAGGACTGAACCAACATTAATCCCTTAATGCATTTTTGGACGACCAAAGACCAATTCTTTAATTTGTAATCACCTTAGCTATTTATCAGTAGAAACTTTAAAAAAGTAGAAAGTTATTGTTTTAAACTTTATATAAATAGCGAAGGTGCTTACAAATTTAAGAATCGGTCTTCGCTCGTCCAAAATTGCATTAAGACTATCCGTTGGTTAAATCCTTAGCCATATGAAAAACTTAAAATGTTGTAGCCCATGGCTATTAACTTTTTCTACTGGATAAAAGGTTTCTGCCCGCTATGAAGTCTTTGTACTACCGCTGCCTACAAGGCAATTGCTCTTTTATGACAGAAGAACAGGTGCAATGGTCGAAAATCATACACTGTCGTCAACTGTCAGCGGGAAACTAGAGTTAAAAATTCCGAAAAAAATATTATCCGAGATGCAGCATATAAATATTGGAAACCTGGTCCAAAATGAGGATCCAGAAGCCGCGACTTTTTTCTTTACATAAAAGGTAAAGCGTTTATACTTAACATCGGTAATGTATTTCAGCACGAAACTGGTCTCCCAGGAAGCCCAAAAGTGCGTTCTGGGTTAACGCTAACTCGCTTTCGAACAACCGGACCTTGGTCAAACATATTTCCGTCATCAAGCACATTGATTTGCCATGGACAACCTTAGCTTTTTAAGAACGACTTTAGCTTCAATTTTATACAGCCTCCTATAACTAGACAACTGCGACAACTGTACTATGTTCCAGAATCTTGTTCTTCCTAGAGCACACCCTCTCGATGTGGTGTTAATTGTTGAAATTATTTTTGTTTTACAGAGTCTCACATTTGCGTGGGTAATAATAAAAACAGCTAAATGTCCGGCTCTGTGCAACTGCGAACTTAGATCTACATTAGAGAACGTCAACAACTAACTTTGATCAAAACCCAGCTATCTAAATCAGTTGTCGCTTGTAGAAAGGTTTGAGACCAAGTCAACTTCAGTTCCAGTCTTTATTTAATTGTCTTCACAAATATTTAACTATCAAAAAAGATTTTTAGGACAAACCTATGCGCCGTAAACAGCGCAAAACTAGTAATAATAAACATGGAGATTTTTTGGTTTTTCGAGTGTTTTAAGTTCTACGTTAAATGCCAAATTTAGAATTATCTGGAAAGCATTTGAAGTCAGTATTAATACTGAAGAAAGCAACGTCCCGTCAGTGAATAGCGATCTTTTAAAAAGACAGTCGAGTTAACAGGGTCCTTTTGATCAACCACTGTATACATGTTCTTTAATTTTCAGCGGATTTCCTGTCTTACCAGTTAGGTTGAACATGTTTGAGCACAATTTTCTTGTCTTCTTTTGATAGTTTATTTTGTTTCATGCACACATGTTCACTGGCTTTTTACTACCTCTCTCAAAGACAAAGTTAAAAACATCTTTTTTGCTTTTGTTCCGACAGTATGTCAAATCAATTCAGTTACCATATCAGACCATAGGCTTTTGCTTTTCTGTGCAAGCTGAAATACTTTCTAATTGAAAATAGTTTCACAGAAAATCCGTAATGCTTAGGTACCTAATTGTTATATTGAATAAACCTTATTAACATCTGGGTTTTGGATTGATATGACTACCCGTTGAATAAGATTGTTAACTAAGCTTCTGAATAGAATGGTTAAACTTCTGAACACACTTACATTAATCAATATGAAACGACAGCATGATATAATAGCTCAAAATCGATTCATTCACTCATCTTACATGATTGCTGCTTACCTGAAAACAGCGTACCAATGGAGTAGTCAGTTGGCTAGAAGATACTAAAGGTACTCGATGTAAAGCCAAATCTTATATCGTTAACTGGACGCGCGCGAGGAAGCAGCTGTCACACGGCACAAGCACAGGATATTAAAATGTGATGATAACGACTAATTAGACGCTTCTACCAAAATCTTTTATTAATAAACCTTGAGGGGATTTGATATCTGTAATCGTGTTTAGTCTTGCACACGATGAGACCTAAAACCTGCTTAATTATTGACTAATGAGAGGAGACCGCTGAGAGTAATTGCCGCAGTGACATATACGATATGTATAGTACGTTTTTTCATTTGAATTTTTTTGTGGGGACGGTTATAAGATTTTGAGTTTTGTATTGAGTAAGTTAAGTGTTTGAGATTTTATATAGTTATGTTAAACGAACTTTTTCACTGAAAAATTAAACCAATAGAGCCGCTTTCGTATGAGTGGGAAACTTACCGTACCGTATCGTAACTGTACCAGTATCATAGTTTCTGTAAAAACATTCGAAATTCCTGCTGTAACTGTATCGTATCGTAACCGTAAAGTGTTCCCACTCATACGAAAACCACTCTAATCCAAAAAAATATTGGAACAAAGCGTTCTACAATACTAAATTTATCGCAGGTGAAGATTTAGCTGATATACCTTGCACAATGCACAAACATGAATCCTTTCAGAATCATCAAACATAGAAGCTGAGACCGAAATGGCTGCTGGGTAAACATGTGATATTCGTATGTTTTATCTTTGAATTCGCTACATAATCGTGTTCAGACTACCATTAAGAATTGGTCTCAGTTGCTGCTTGAAAAGTCCACGTACATAGACTTCTTTAAAATCATCTAATTAACAGATTTCCCAAGGTTCATTTCTGTCTAGATCTCAGCCTCTATGATATGACGGAAGGGTCCGATGCTTGTGTAGAAGGATAAAATCATGCCGCTTGCTGTTTGTAGTAGAGATTTCATGTCAAACTAACAGGCACAACAAGAAGTACAGTATTCATTAAAATAGTTATAAGTCGTGTGAGGCTAATGAGTCTAAAATACACTCATTTTAGTTATCAAAATGTATACAAAACAGTGGCAGGAAATGGTGAACGGTAAGAAAATCTAATGTCATTTAGCTAAAGAACGAACCAAGGGATAACACGCTCGCTTGGTGTCGTGTAATATCAGTCATGATACCACGGTTCCTATGTCAAATATCTTAAACAAAAAGTCCTTCGAATGAAAAGAAAAAGAAAAAATAATGTAGTTTACGCCGGGAAATCAGAACGAATTGATCAAAGTATAAAAGCTGTGTCAGTACAGTTGTGTAATTTAGCAAAGTACAGTAGTATATATAAGTAGTAAAGTAGGTATGCTTTTTATGCTAAAAAAATATAAAAAACAACAACAACACTTTTTTTAAAAATTAAAAAAGTCTAATGTAATTTACCAAAAAAAGGAGAAAAACGATCATCAGTGCATAAACTAACGCCACATTATCTGTTTGTGTTCCATGTAATTTACAGTAGTAGTAATGGCACTAGTATGTACATGCACCTTAATTGCACAAACATTGACCAAACGTCATTGAACATAAAAGCCTAGACCGATATAAACATCGTGGGATATCTGTTGATTAGATGATTTTAAAGAAGCATGCACGTACACGTACGCGTGGACAAAGACTGAAACCGATTTTTTTTTTTTTTTTTTTTTTTGTATTTAAGAGATAGACGATTAGCAGTGCATTCATAAGATAAAACAAGAAGATCAAACTACCCAGGGGTCATTTCGATCTCCGCTTCCATGTTCAGCGATTTTAAAATGTTGACTAGAACATTTACCAGTAGTTCACTAACCTTAAAGTCCCTATGACATATAATTATGGCATCTTTTTTCATATGTTCAAACTCAGTTCTTGTCAAATAATAATATACTGAAGGTCTTTTTATCTTATTTTTTAACACTCCATATTTTCCAAGATATAATGGTTCCAAATTTCAAAATGCAAATGAGATGACGTAAAAGGAGGCAACACCACCAGCTTCTCATGGCTTTTACCAAAAGAGGTCTTTAATTCGATACCGAGATTTTCACCAAACAACCAAGTTTTACCAATGGAAATCATTTCCAAATGAAAAAATGAGAGTATATTGTAAGTCATCTTTGTTTTTGTATAAATGACGACTCCCTTTACGTCATCACATTTGCACATTGAAAATTGAAACCTTTATATCTCAGAAAATATGGGGCGTTAAACGATAAGATAAAAAGATCTTTGCTGACAAGAACTGAGTTTAGAAAAAGAAAAAGATGTCATAATATATATCATAGGGACTTTAACAATGGTCACCATGTGATAAGATTAGCTAGATAATGCTATAATGAGACCTGGACCAAGTGTTTGTGCAATTAGCTATTATATACCTTGTTATTAATCGAGCGCAATGGCAGTAACGTAAACCACTGCTTTATGGCTTTAGCGGAGGGGAAAAAAGTGAAAACGAATTCCAATAACTTACTTTAATTTATATAACTATGACGTAATTTGACCAAATAAGGATGAGAGAACTATAAACAAATATGAGGCCGTATTGCATAATTGAAAACTGGTTTGCCATATTTTCACACAGAGCAATTGGAAAATAGGGGAGCCTAAGAAGCATTTATATAACAAACGAATTTTGTTCGTCGCTTTATCCCCAAACGTACCCTTAGAGCGCTCTTTCGGTTTTCGTGAACTACTTGAACGATTTTGTTGAAAAGCTCAGAATGACTCTGTGAAGCCACAGAAAGCATTATGGCAGAGCATCGTTTTCACTAGGTCAATGTTACATTCTTAAATTAACCATTTGAGTTGGCTAATGCAGCGACAACGAAGTTCAGCGTATTTTCTTGCCAAAATAATTCATATATTTTGAGTCATGGTCCTTCGTGACAATTAGTTTACTTGGAGAGGAACAGGCATTTCAATATCCTTCCTCCTCATTTTAATGCCATTTTTCTTCCTCCTCCCTAATTTTTTCGGCCATTTCTCCTTCACTACATCTCATAATTGTTTTCCTCCCTCCTCCCAAACCGATTTTTCTGCCTCATTTCTCTCCTACTTTTTGGGGGCTATTTCTCCCTCCTCCCTAAACCGTTCCTCTCAACCTGAGAGCGTTTAACGCATTTTTACTGATGCTCTCTTCGCTTTAAAAGCAAAAATATGCTTATTTTTTCGACCTTTAAAATTTTCGAATTTGCATAACGTAACGTAAGAATGACAAGAAATTGCCGTGCTCCAAAAACTCATTCTGATACTCGAATTTCGTGGTACCCCTTCTTAAATTGTTTCATATACCAAAAGGATCATCTGTGCGAATTTTGGTGCTTGTACGCTATTTGCAACGATTTTTTCCCTAACAGAACGGACTATAGACGCGGTGTGTTCTAAATCACTTAGTAATAACTGACGCACTTTGTAATAATTTTGACGCTTTTTGAAATAGCTGACACACTTTGTAACTTGACGCACTTTGAAATAAAAATTGAATTGAATAACCTCGATATTTGTAAAAGTGCAAAGTTTCAGTTTATAGGATGAATAAGAGAAATAATGACAGTAAATTTAAGATTAGATATTTTCTTACGATTCGTTCGGAAAAGCGCGTTGGATGGCACGAGCTTGCCATCCAACGCGTTTTTCCAAACGAATCTTAAGAAAATATCCCATCTTAAATTTACTGTCATTTCTCCTGTATTACATCTTATGAGCTGAAACTTTGCACTTTTACTAATATCGAGGTGCTCTTTCACATTTTGGAGTTCATTTTGATGGTGCTGCTTGAATAAGGGGAGATAGGGTCATGTGACCTGTTAGTGCATATGGCCTATTGAGCTGAAACTTGACACAAGGATGGCATAGTTGGTTAGTGCGCAGCCTTCGGTGCAAGAGGTCCAGAATTCGATTCCCAGATCTCACATCCTTGTTTCAACTTCTTTCCTTTCTGTGTAGCTTTATTAAGTAGCTTTTGAATACCCTTAAAACGGAGCACTGATGGAGAGAGGGGAGTAAAATGAACGCACCGTCGACCTCAAGTTTATCAATTACTCAAATTACTGTCACGAGTTATCGACGTAAAATATGGTCGCTTTACTTTACTTTACTTCGAAATAAAAATGAAAGACGCTTTTTAATAATTTTTGACGCACTTTGAAATATAAACAAAAGCTAACGCACTTTGTAATAACCATCGTTACAATTTGTAATCGCATTGTACTGATTCTTCATACTCTCTAGGGATGGCTAGGGTCTAGTTTTCATTTTCTCTACAAAGATTTGCTATTTAAGGGAAACAGAATCAAAATTCACAGAGTAAGAAGACGGGAAGACTGGTCGCAACACCAACCGTCTCTCCTCTTCCTTCGCACGCCTAATAGGGCCTTTCTCCCCTGTCACCCCTCCCCTTTCCTCCAATCTCTAACAACTGACGCACTTTGTAATAATTTTGACGCTTTTTGAAATAGCTGACACACTTTGTAACTTGACGCACTTTGAAATAAAAATTGAATTGAATTGAGCTGAAACTTGACACAAGGATGGCATAGTTGGTTAGTGCGCAGCCTTCGGTGCAAGAGGTCCAGAATTCGATTCCCAGATCTCACATCCTTGTTTCAACTTCTTTCCTTTCTGTGTAGCTTTATTAAGTAGCTTTTGAATACCCTTAAACGGAGCACTGATGGAGAGAGGGGAGTAAAGTGAGCGCACCGTCGACCTCAAGTTTATCAATTACTCAAATTACTGTCACGAGTTATCGACGTAAAATATAGGTCGCTTTACTTTACTTTACTTTGAAATGAAAATGCAGACCCTTTTTTTTGATAATTTTTGACGGACTTTGAAATATATATATATAAACAAAAGCTAACACACTTTGTAATAACCATCGTTACAATTTGTAATTGCATTGTGCTGATTCTTCATACTCTCTAGGGATGGCTAGGGTCTGGTTTTCATTTTCTCTACAAAGATTTGCTATTTAAGGGAAACAGAATCAAAATTTACAGAGTAACTACCCCAGGAAGACGGGTCGCAACACCAACCGTCTCTCCTCTTCCTTCGCACGCCTAATAGGGCCTTTCTCCCCTGTCACCCCTCCCCTTTCCTCCAATCTCTAACAACTGACGCACTTTGTAATCATTTTGACGCTTTTTGAAATAGCTGACAAACTTTGTAACTTGACGCACTTTGAAATAAGAATTGAATTAAATTGAATTGAAACTTGACGCACCTTGAAATAAAAATGCAGACGCTTTTAATAATTTTTGACGCAATTTGAATTATGTATAAACAAAAGCTAACGCACTTTGTAATAACCATCGCCACAATTTGAAATTGCATTGTAATTCTTCATACTTTCTAGGGATGGCTAGGGTCTAGTTTCAATTATGTCTACAAAGATTTGCTATTTAACTAGGGACTTTCTTCCTCTGTCTCTCCCCTCCCCTTTAATTTTCTCCAATCTCTATCGTTCAGTAAATATTTGTACTACAGTCTGTCAATTGCAGGTTTATTCATGGTTAGTGTTCATAAATTACATGTTTGATAATGAAGTGGTCCTGGTTCTAAAGAGTAAAATTTCTGTTCATCTCCTTGGTCGTTATCTAAAGCGTAAATTCTGAAATAAAGAAACCATCAATTAATTTGGGTTTTATCACGAGTGGGCTTCCTGTGTCAGTTATACCTCTGTTGTACTTTCGCTTGAAATATTGTTTAAACATTCTGAGTTCGTCCGCGGCGATTGCATCGTTGACGTCTTGGTCTGTGGAGTCCACAGATTTCTTTCCCCATCTCATCCCTTGCATATGTTGTTGAGAACTAATCGAGATCAACATGAAACTGACCAGTAAAAAAGCGAAGAGAGTTTTGTTGACCATCTATGAGAATTAAACAAAGAAAGAAACAATAAAATGGATGGATTAATAAATGAATGAACGAATAAATAATTACAAGAAAAGAATGAAAAGCGACAGATCAGGTGGTTCGAAGGCTCGAACATCGACTGCAAATTACGCGAACCCATCGGCATAAAGTTAATACAGATTGAAGCGGATAGATAGATGTAAAGATATATTCTAATATTGAATTCGTGCTGACCAGAAACTCACTGACAAACTCAACTGGTCAAATTAGCTGTGGCAGAAAATTTTACAAATACAATAAGTAGCTTTCACTGCTAGAAACCGTGATATATTTGCGGCCTTGACCGAGTACAGGGCATTTTAGTTCAATATTCCTGATTACATGAAATGTTGCGTCATGTTAATTTTGCGATTTTGGAGGTAGTCCTTAAAAGTTGCGAGTTGACAAAAAAGGCGATCACATAACAGCTTAAAACTTCACTCTGTAAATATTGTATTGGTCATAATTTTAAGGATTAAATCTTATCTTTCATAATTCAGTCATAAATATGCCAGTGACTGACACGGCATTTCATGTTCGCGAAAATTCCATGTAATAAGGTTGTAAAAGAAAAAAAGGGCTTTCAAGATAAGCCAGTTCAGAGTTTAAGAATCGTTTTCAGTGCGCATGCGATTTTATTCCGAACTTCTCGCCTTCTTTTGTTTGTCTGAACTTTCTTTTGTTTTTCATCAAACAAAAGAAGGTGAGACATTCGGGATAAAATCGCATGCGCATTAGAAACGATTCTTAAACTCTGAACTGGCTTATAGAATCAGTAAAAGTTGTCACAAAAATAATTATGCAGTACTTGCTCACTCTGACTCTTGTGCAAATCAGATCCTGTCAAAAGACTTTCGTGTAGACTAGTTAATTATATAAGCTAAGGAGTTTCTGAAATCGAAAACATTCTCAATTTGGATTAACGTTAAGGAAGTCTTTAATGAACTGGAGAGTTTCTCAATGAAAAATCTATTGTTTACAAGAGCCGTATGGCGGAGATAATCAATTAAGGATATTTGAAAGCAATTAGCCCTTAAAGAGAAAGTTAATTGAAAGAACACAGACACAAATCGTAGAGAAAACGACTTGTATTGCTTCACCGCACCGGCACGCTTTGAAAACAAGCTTTCTTAAGCTAACTTATTTGTAGAAAAAGAGGAAAAAGTACTTGACATTTTGATTTTTTCCTGAAAGCGTAGATTATGCATTGACTAGAGCCAAAAACGTCTTGAGCGTAAAAGTACGAAACCAAAACAAAGATACAAAATTGAGCAGTGATCCTGAGAGAGAGAGAAAGAAAAATAAAAAAGCACCTTGACCGCACAATTTCTCTTAAAAGCGAAGAATGTACTCATGATAAAATCTAATGGTAAAATTATCATGTTTCAACCAGTAAAACCTTATTACAAACATCCAAGCTTTCGGACAATCGTCCATCGTCAGGGAATAATGGAAAATCTCAAGACATTAATGCAGGCAGAAATAATTGAGTTCAAAATTAAGAAATCATAACAAAAAAAAAAAAAACGAAAATAAATATTAACCGAAGCCTGACTATTTGTAGAAAGAAAAAGCAATTTGATATTTCTATTTTCTCGACGAAATGTACTCTGGCTACAAACCCAAATACTTGAGATTAAAAGTAAGAATTATCAAAAGAAAAGAAAAAAATTACAATTAATGAGCTAACTCAGGATAGCCAATAAGTTCATATATACTTTATATATATTTTAGTTGTACTTTAAAGGGGGAAATTTGGCAATAGTGGATCATGACACTCTAACTCCTTTTCCCCTCAATTGCGTTTGCTTCCGTCGTTTATTCCTAACTTGTCTTTCCCCTGTCCTTTTAGGTTGCAAAAGGAGCGAAAACTATTTTGTTCGCATTATATTTCCTTCAACTTCAGTATTTGGGTTCGGAACAGTTCTTTTCTGTGCCGCTACAATTGGGGCGTTGCAACAAAAAAGAAAATTGATAAAAGCCTATAATGTTAATGTTTTAAGAAAAAGTCCTTAAAGTAGAACTAAAAGATTACCAGAGAATCGCAGATTAAAAGAGGAAATTGAAGAAAAATATTTTCCTTACCTTTATATTTTTGAAAGCCTGAATCTAGCTTCGACCTGTCCTGAAAGTTCTCCGTGTTGTAGTCAAGAGAAGCGATCGGTGCATTTATATACGTTAACGCGCTAATCACACACAAACAGTACATCAATTAGATAACAAACAATCACTTATCTGCCTGATCTATCTAATGGTAATGCTATTGTCACTCATATCTCTGTCAGTACCAACGCACAAGCCTTTCTATTAGCGGAATTATTTGCTAGATTTCCTTGTAAATTGTAAGACGCTTTAGTAATTTCTTCGTTAAAACTCTCAATTTTTCTCACAAATGAAGGAGAAAAATCAATGTATTCTTAGAATTAATTTGTTGGTTAATCAGTGTGGGTGGCTTAAAGGTTACCGAATGTGATTACAAGTCGTTCATTAACGCCTTGCGTGAATTCTGTTATCTAGATGAAGGTATAACCATGAAGTTATAGATTTGATATACATGCTCTATTATGTCTCCAGTCGTTTGGGAACTACATAAGTGAACTAGCATCGTTATATACCAACGTCAAACATCGCCAGCCCACTAAGCCTTTTACTTTTGAATGTTTCATCAACTTTGTCAAAAGCCTTGAATATGAAGTTGATCATTTTGACAAATAATGTTAAGCTTTTTAAAATGCCACTTAGATCTACCAAAATATGTTTTACCGTTTTAATAGCGAGTCTAATTCTAGTTTAATCTTAGCAAGGGATTTCAATTTCCTCCCGGGACAGTCACAAGAGGAAGCATCTACTTAGATGATATTTTTTCTATCAGTTCAATTAAATTCTGGCTTTGTTTGCCGGTTTTTGTACTGTTTACGATTACTTCTTTCATTTTTAGCGACATTGAAAACACATTATTTAACGATTGAAATCATTAAATGCTTTTGTAGGAGACATAAGCTTACAATAATCAATAATGGCGGAGAGTTTTTTTGTTAATTCATCAAATCGAGAAATTCTCAGCAAACGACCCTAAATATTAAGCGTTAGAAATCAAAGACAATATTTCGGGTTTTTTTTATTCATTTGTTTGTATTTTGATGGAAGACTGGTATATTAGCTAGCCACTCCAACATAAACCCAGATCATGCAGTGATACAGTTTTATCGCTAATTCAACCATTAAGATCTGCAAATTCCTTTCTTTAAGATTATCATGATATCTCGACTTCAAATCGTCACTTTCCGTAATTTCAAAATATTTTTCCTCGATATATTCCGTGTGTAAAAGAAAAAACGCTTTTACCTATCTCAATAAAGTCGAAAATTTTAAAATACAAGTCATAATCAACAAAGAAAAGATGGTGTCTGAATCGCCCCCCAAATCTTTTCCCCTATTTGTCATTACTGTAAACTTATTTCTATCTCAAATGTCTTAAATGACGGTGAGTCGCCTTTCTTGTCTGCGTTTCTCGTTAGCACAGTCGTAATTGTTGTGTTTTTTTATTTTAAAAGCCGTCAAGAATTTTGTCACATATCAAGGCAAGTGTCGTTTTGGGCATTAGGTTTCAGCTTGTTCCAGTCGTATTGTGACGAGGGCCTTTTTCAAATGAGACATTGTAATCTATCTTTTCTAAATAAACGGAAAATGCTTCTTTAGTTTCTCCTTCCAGGTTTTAGGCTCGACACTTAAGGAGAGTCAACATCAAATCCCATAAATTTTAAAAGCACGTCTTTCGCCTATGTTTGTACGTTAGGCAAAAGAAATACGCCATTTTAATGTAGAAAAGAAATACGCCAGTTTAATGCGGACAAAAGAAATACGCCATTTTAATGTAGAAAAGAAATTAAATACGCCAGTTTAATGCAAGAAATACGCCAGTTCAATATGGACAAAAGAATTACGCCAGTTTGATGTGATCGAAAGGTCTCCACAGTCTCTATTTTTGAAAAATTCGTTTTTAAATTCATCCGAATTAGTGCACACATACCCTTTATGAAACATTCCGGCATTCACTGGGGTAGGAAATTTCTTTCAAGTACATAAAACATCTCTTAGTTTGTCATATTCGCTAAATTTAAAGCTCAGAAAATGTATTCTGTACCCGATCAACATGGCAAAATTCTCGTTTTAATCCATATAGTGTAGATTTCGTATGACTGTGAAAACGACACAGCACGGTCACGTACGCACGGTTACGGTAGGAATTTTGAATGTTTTATAGAGATCACGGCACTGACACGGTCACGGCGCGGTCCGGTTTCACACTCATATAAAATCTGCCCTAATGCGCAAGATCATGAGTATGCGCATTGCTGCAATTTGAAGAGGTTTTATTATTTTTTGATTTTGATGACGCATGGACGATCTTTTTGAACAGAAACTCTAAACTACACGATAAAAAACATTCATAATTTTACCTTTTTGGTAATATGAAAGCTACAGCAATTGACATGGGTATGCGGAATAAATTTGGATTTTGTTCCTTGTCGGATGAAAGATGGAGTATAGAATTTTCATATTAAAAAGTCGAAAACAATTGACCATGAAAGACGGGTGTTTTTATCTAATTTTATGTGAAATGTGACATTTATTGGCGCTGATGGCGTGGTGTTGCTATGGTAACCTTACGTGTGATTATTTTCATGTCAAAGGATTTCCTAAGCCATGATCTCATATGGCTTGCTACACTGGTGTCGTACTGGGTGTACCAATGTGAATGAGCTAGCTATGAAACGCTTTTTCCTATCTGTGTTAAGCCGATACAAAATTATATACTTCAGAAAAACATCAATCGTGCATTACCGAATCGGTAGACCTTTAAAATTCCCTCCACAATTTTTTTCCTCGTCCAAAGGAAGAACAGCTTCAAATAAGACTAGTTTAACACCAAATCATACAAAATCTGTTCTATTGCCCCGCTGTAATTATTACGTATCCATGACCCTGGTCGTTATAGCAACAGGTATTACTTCGATTTATTCCACTGTTAAACGACCCTCCCCCGCCCCCTGACGAATAGTTATTGTTATCTCCACTAGCACCCCCAGAGTATCCACCTCCTCCTCCTCCACCACCTCAATACCATAAGCCCCTCCGCCCCCTCCAAATCCTCCAGGGACCGTGTTTCTGTAAGACCTGCCTCCTGTTCCTCCATTGAGAAAGCCTTTTCCACCTTCTCCTCCAATAGCTAGAAGACCCGCCAAAGTTAGTACCGCTACGACCGTCTGAGTAGAATCCACCTCCACCACCACCTATATAGGAAAAAATGGAAAGTGACAATTTGACAATTTTAACTTAAAAATTAAAAGCAAAGCAACCCTTCATTGTCTTTTTATACCATACACAATTTTGTTATGAGATATATTGCATCTGGAGCTGCTGTTTAGCTCCACTGATGACTTATAGTACAAATAAAAATGGTAACCCTTACCAAATATTGACGGTGCTTGGACCACCTATTTTAGGGACGGCACCGGTATAATTGGTATGGGTACAATTTTTATCCGTGCCGTACCAAAAGTTAGAAGAACCAAGGGAAAATTCTGTTGTTTTTAATTACTCCTCAAATCAAAACAGCTCTAAGAGTTTTCAGTGTTTATCTGATGTTAATCGCGATGTTGGTCAAGACAAGATCAAACGTTTAAAAAGTCTATGAATTCACTTTCATCATCTGGTACTCCAAGAATGTAGCGTGTTCTCTATATAAGATGAACAGAGAAACACATAAAAAGGATTTACTGCCTGGGAAGTTTCGAACAAGGTCCTCCAATTAAAAAGAATTTGCGTCTTTTAGCACCATAAGTGTCATCGAAAAAACATCATTTCATTCTCCAGCAATAGTCCATGTTTGTACCTGAATTGTCGGAGTCAGCCTGTGTTGCCCCGTGTCCATCACGTCCTCCCGCCCAGTGGGTTCCTCCAGCATTAGCGTTACCAGATGTAGATGTACTAGCGTCAGCATTAGAGTAATGCCTAGTAGCACTTTCAATACCAGCTCCTCCTCCAGCAACAATCAGGGGGGTGTTGTCATTCTTAACAACAAAAGTACCCCCTCCTCCACTGGCAGAACCTCTCTGAGTAGAAATACTACCACCTTCTTGTCCCACGAGTATCTTGATTGCTTCTCCTTTGGCCAGTGTAAATGTGCCAATCATACGAGCACCTCGTCCTCGGAAGGTACGAGTATTTCTTTGGGTGTCATAACCCCCACTAGCACCAACAGCTTCTATTCTATACGATCCAGTGTTTTGTACTATCCATGTCTGTATTCCAGATGACACGGTAACCTGTCCTTCGTGATCTTGACCATCGTAATGGCTGCCGACAGACGTTGGGCCAAAACGACCTGTTGCACCAAGATTTGTAAATTTGGCGCTGAAACTAGTAACTGTTTGAAAAGAAAATGATTTCAGTTATCATGACTTATTTATAGGATCGTGTTCAAAATCAACAAACAACTGTTCAAGTCTAACAGTTATTTTAAGTTAAAGTAAAATGGAACACAATTCATACCAACTTCCAGATCAAAGTATTGATGTACTTTTCCAAATCTGTTGGATGCTTCACATGTATATCGCCCAGCATGGTCTGGTCTTATACTAGAAATATTTAGAATCAAACGTCCACCAGTTGTAGATGACAGTGTCGTGCCATTATGTTTCCAAACTATTTTAGGACTCGGAACTCCAACAGCGGAACAGGTTTCTATAAAAAGTGATCCTTGTGTTCCCCACTTTGTTCCTGACAACCACGAAGCGATGCTAGCCGGAACTAAAATTATAAAGTTACATCAAAGAAACTTTAAAAGGACTGGTCTGCAGCAAGAGAAGATAAGGCAAGAGATGGAATCGCGCGTATTAGGTTTTTGGACAATCATATGCTCCGCGTTTGATGTTATTTTTAGAGTAGATTTGGTTGGTCAAGAGCGCGCGAGCTTTCGCATTGCCTCTTTTCTTCTTTTTCCTTTTCCGCGTTGCCTCTTTCTTTTTTTCCTTTTCAAGAGGAGGAGTTCACGGAGGTTTTCTCGTATTTTTGACTCATTATTAGCCGCCATGTTTCCCGATCCTCCGCTTACATGCATGTTCACATCTGCACGGTCATGGTTACGAGGTTCTAAAAATAGCATCAAACGGGGTATATGTTCTCTTAGCTACGCATTTTCTCTTGTTAATAGTGATAAATTCCGATGAGTACCCATATATTTATCACATGGGAAGATGGAAATTATGAAAAATGCAGGGCCGTTAACGTTCCTAATACAGATATGACATACAGATACTGACGTAACCAACTATATTTCAAAAAATGCCGCTGTCTTTGTTTTTTTTTACACAGAGCTATCGTTTAACAGGGGTATAGGCAGCCCGTGGATCAACTTAAAAATGTCATTTAGATCAATAGATATAAATCATATTTTTCTACCTGGAGGTACAACAGCCAAAAATGTAGCCACTTTTGCTTTACCAAGAAGGTTTTTAGCTGTGGCATGATAAAGACCAGCATCCTGATGGTTGACGTTTGTCAAAGTCAAGGACGTCTTATTTTGATGATATTGCTTGAGTAGTATACCATTCATAGTTTCGTCCATTTGACTGATCGCAGGAGGAAATGCAAAGACTTCAAAGGCAAGTGTTGTGTTATATCCTCGATATCCAGTATTCCATGGAATTAGGGCCTTTTAACAATTTTAGGAGCAACTGAAAACCATGAAAAATAAACAGAAGCACAGGTCAATAAAGACCTGCTAATAGACCTTATTCGTTTGCCTCTATGTTTTCCATTAGGACTTGATTGAACTGATTATAGGAAGGCGAGCTGTCCCTGGTAGCCAGGGTAACTCTTTTGTTTTCTTTTCCTGCGTCAACTGATAGGATTATGCATTAAAAGAAGTTTATCAGTTTATCATGAATAATTAGAGAATCCAAATGGAAAAAAAAAGAAAAAAAAGCTGATTCAATTCTGCTCACTGGAATTGAATGGGTATCTCCATGTCAGTATTAGTTAGCCCTTTTGAAATTGGTAAGTTGACACGCGCGTTAATTTTACTGAATCAAGGGGCTCTTTTCAGGAACGTCATCTCACTTGAAGTTGTAGTAAAATGTTTGTAAACATCTCATTTCTGTTGTACTTGATTAAGGTTTTTCACCTTCTTAATTTGTTTAACAGATGAAAGTTTGAAAGTCTGCCCCTCAAATCAGCTGTATATAATTCAACGCTATACCGTAATTCCGAAAGAGGAATACATCAAGAGGTTTTTGTTACAAACCTTGTACAATTACTCTTGTTCTCTTTGTAACTGCTCCCAGTGTATTTTTAGCCGTACATACGTATTCACCTCTGTCCTCGTACCTCACATCAGATATAGTAAGACGTTGAGACTTGTACACGTATCGACCGCTTGGTAGAGAGTCGTTACCTTTATGCCAGGTAATTACAGGTGCTTGGGAATCCCTGTGGCTCTGCATCGGAAGATTTAGGATTCTGGGCTCTCGTTGAATTGTTGTCACTTGCTTTTGGAACTGCGATATCACAGGAAAAACTACAAGGTGACAAGAAAATGCAGAATTAAGGTGTTCGGACATTTAACGTTGCTGAGTAACGGTTGCTATGCAAAATAGATCTAGCGGTTATTATGCAAAATGGATCTTGCTTTCGTGATAGTTGCACGTGCGGGCGTATTTATATAGAGGGAACAATTTGATGTTTCGGTAAGCGACGCACACCTGACATAGAGGACCCATTTTAGTTCTTATTGCGCATGTGCGGGACATTTTACTTCTGTTTTTTAAGCTATATATAGTCTTTGGCGGATTTCATCCGAACGAAGTGTTTCTTCAATAATTAGTTCAATTACAGCCATTTCTTCAAAGCCAAGCATGGGATTGGCATGAAATTAAGAATTACGGAAATTGTTTGCATTTTTCGTTCATTTGCGACATTCAAAAAATGATAATTATATTTGGAGACTTACATTTAAACGCATGTTTGGCCTTATACAACCTGATCTCAATATCTATGTGATCTATTTCAAATTCTGCAATATGCATTACTAAAGGACATTATAGCCTTTTGCGCTGTAGTTATGATGTCATGTGATGACGTACACCCAAAGCGTCATAAAATGTGAACGTTCTCTCAAGGAAGACAAAATACAAAATGTAAAAGTAATTTGACAATTTAGAGGCGTTTTAGAGCATTTTCAAGTTAATTTTCCTAGCAACGGCAAGTTTTATGTCAGTACACCATTAACAAATACAAGTTTGCTGTGGATTTTATATAAATTAAAAAGAAGAATATAAACGAACATTAGCCGCATTAGAATGCATTTCGATTCAAAGTAGAATGCACGATAGACGACTTTCAAAAATGGCGGGCTCATTGTTAACGAGAATGAGGCCAGAAAGGCCTCCAAAATCATCATGGCATCAAATGAGTTTAAGTATATTCTGTAAAATGGAAGAGGAACACATCGTCGATCTTCGATAGAGATAGAAGTGTCGCCACGTTTATTTTCTGCTAACAAGGCCTTTGTGGCCTCGTTCTCATGTACTAGGCCGTCAATTTTGAAAGTCGTCTATGTAATAAACAGAACACTACCGTTAACTGTAATGGTTGCCTCTGTTGTTCTTGATCCAAGCACGTTTGATGCAACACATTCATAGACCCCTTCATCGTGTTTGGTAATTCCAATAATGTGTAAATCACCCAAGACAATCCTAAATACACTGGGCATTGGTCCTCCATCTTTTCTTTGCCACGTGATCAAAGGCGGAGGAACACCTGAGGCGCGGCAACTAAGTCTTACGTTGTCATTCTTGACGACCGTGATGCTTGATGGGATTGTAGTAAACTGCACATAGACTTAGAAAAAAAATAGACAGCAGGGCTCAATTGTTCGAAAGTAGATCAGCGCTAACCCAGGGTTAAATCTAACGAAAGTCATTGGTTTTAACCCTGGATTAGTACTGACCCACTTTCGAACCGAACTGCGCCTGCAATAGGCCAGGTTCAAAAAGGTTGAAACTGTGTTAAAATTGAATGTTTTTCAGCTGATTTACTCTTTTCTTGTATTAAAAGACTTTTAGCTCCCTCCCTCCCTCCCTCCCTCCCTTCCTCCCTCCCACCTCCCTAACAATGTTGTCTAGTCTTTGATCCCTGGATGTTTCGGTCACCACAGAACAACATTGCATTGGGGGGAGGGGTCAGTATAGCCTGCGCTGCTGTCGGTCTGCGGTTGCGAGAGAAAAAAACAATCGCTGACTTCAGAAAAGCAGGGTAGAGTTAGGTAGCTAAAAGATAAACCGATTTAAAAGCTACCGAATGCGTTTAACTTTTAAAGTTTTTAATGCATGACTATAACAGTTTAACGATACTTTAATCATTATCGAAATCAGTCGGAGTACCTCGGACTTGAAGGTTCATTCGATATCTAAATACACCCATGACGTTTCGAGCCTCGCAGAAGTAATTTCCTGAATCGTTGGCTTGTAATGTTTTGATAACCAACGAACTTTGGGTGTAGGGATGTTTCTTGCTTTTACAGTGCATTTTGGAGTACAAAACTGAAACGAGATGACATAAAGAATCATATCATTCATTTACAAAATGCATTCACGTTAGAATATCGAGACATTTTGTGAATTACAAACAAAGCGAAAATGGTTTCACGCGCACTTTAGCGAAAAAAAAAGTTGACCAATTGATCAATCACGAAAATAAATAGCTTCAATCACCTTGAACACTTAGCGATGGTGAATTTCGATGCCCGTCATAGTTTTAATCAATTCATCCCTTACCTGAAGGAGCAGTTACATTGTAGTTTTACAGAATAGACGATTATTTCCAGTAAGCAGAACATTGTCACGGTACCACTGTGATACGTGCGTGAGGATTCGCGGTTGCGTTACAGAATAAAGTAGCTGATTGTCTCTCAGTAAAAACTAGGGTTTGAGGACTTGAATAAAACTTGGGAGCAGCTGATGAAAGAATCCATAAAAACAAAATTCGGTTAGGAATTCCTCTATAAATTACAGTATGAAAATATAAGTGAATTTGGAGTTTCCAACAACTTGGTATGTAATATACATACTTCACAAAGATGTTCCTTGGTTTTCTTGTATATTACATATTGTATACAATAACCAAAATGCATTATGGGCTATTGTAAATGTGCAATCAATGCTGTAACAGAACTGTTTTCTTTTAGGTGGAGCCTCGGCAGACGTTTTCAAAAACTTTCTATCCCACCTGTGTCCTTTAGGTGTGAAAAATTACAAAAAAATCAAATCCACAATACATTTCGATCTTGAACTTGCAATTTGCTAAATAACTACGAATAACCCTTCCTGATTATTAGCTATTTCAAAAAAGATTGACGGGCGAATGGCAAATGGCAATCGACGATCGGTCATTGCACGACCGAAAAGAAATTTGGGGTAACAAGGATTGCTTCATTTTCATTAATTAAATACCCAGGCAATGCCGGTACCATACGGTAAAGACCTTATCGTCAATAGACAATTCATATCTCCGCGCCGGATAGCGGTCTAACTGCGTGACCACAGTTCCTTTCGGTCGTACAATCACCAATCGCCGATTGCCATTCGCCGTTCGCCCCGTCAACCTTTTTTGAATATCTATATTAACAGCACGGAATGTACTTAACATACCAAAGCTGTCTCCTGCGCAACCTCTTGGACCAACGTCACCCTTTTCACCACGCTCTCCACGATCTCCTTTAGGACCTTTAGCGTTATATAAGGTATTACGTCTTAATGACATTACGTCTCAATTACTCAATGATATCTGACCTATTTCAAAAAAAGGTTGTCGTACGAGAGCTCTCAAGCCCACGGGACTAGACCGAAAAGGGGCTAGTATGGGTAGTAGCAAAACTTCCCTTTTTTTCCCTTTGGTATTGACTTTAGCATCAGTAAGTGAAGATCTTTAGTGTATAAGGTCAGAGCAAGCTAAATTTGAGTAATCGTGTGGGATTTTTGTGGGTTTATAACTTTAGTAATTTCTTCCCATACTCCCTTTCGGGTGAGTCGCGTAGGCTTGATACCGACAACGTTTATTGAAATAGGTGTATCTATTACTAGTACTGTAATTGCAACTTACCTCCGAAATCTCTTTTAGATCCTTTCGTTCCTTGCCGTCCTTTCATTCCTTGGTTACCCTTGTCACCCTTGTTCCCTTTTGGTCCCATGTCACCTTTGATACCAATGACTGTAACATTACCACTAAATCCCTTCTCACCACGAGGACCAGGGGGTCCATGTTTACCCATGCTGCCTTTTTGACCAGGAAGACCTGCCAATAAGTAACCGCATAAGTAAGGAATTTGTGAAGATTTCATAGTATCAATTCTTTTTGATCGAGCTTCCAAAGATCAGATAGCAATATCGTGAATCATGTTAAACATGTTCAAATTGGAGGGGGGGCTCAAATGGATATCCAACAGTAAAAGGTTAAGGTAAAGAGTCCTTATTTTACGTCGGTAGCTCGTAATAATTACAATTGTCTAACAAGCTTGAGCGGGTCGAAAAAAGTCGTAACAAGTATGTGATGTCACTGGAAATCGAACTCGAAGGCCGCCCACTAACGAACTGCGCTATCCTTGCTCCTATAAAGTATTCTAAATACTGAAAAAATAGTTGAAGGGGAATTGGTTTGTGTTCAGTCGACATAACGGGATTCCCAAGTTAACACGGTTCGAGATAGCGGGACCCTAGTGTATTTTCATTAGCTCTGCTGCTAGCAATATCATCATTGCCGCGGTAAACAGATTGAATTCACGTTTAGTTCTTTAAAGTCACGTCACCTCTTGCTCCTCGTTTTCCTGAAATTTAAACAGAAATGACAATGAGTGGAATCAAATAATCTAAAAAACTTTCATGAAGCAATTAAAACTCCAAAAATGATCTGAAGAGGCAAGAAAACAGGCAAACCTTTTCTTCCTCGTTGTCCTCTTATTCCTCGTTTACCGGGAGGACCTGAGAAGAGAACTTTAGTCAATAAAAACAATCTGGAAACAACTTAATTTGAGTTGAATTTTAAAATTTCTCCAAAACCATGTTGAAAACCTGATGGGGACGTCATTCCAGCGTTTGTGTTTCAGCAAGACTTGTCCTGCTGTTATAACCATAATGGATCCGTTTTTAATACTATATATACAGTGAAATATACTATTTCAAAGGTTCGTAAGTGTTACCCTCTGTTGGTTAATTGACAGCCAAACTAAGGTTGCCTCAACGAACGAGCTCATACAGATGCTATTTTTTAACCAATAAACGTACCTCGACACTGCTCACAAATATTCAGGTTCGCCATTGATTCGCCTGTGGTGGCCTAGCAGTTGATAAAAGGTGGTTTGACATTATATCACAGTCATAATTGTTAGTTTACTCGTATAAAGACATATCATAGATATAGCTATTTCAAAAAAGGTTGACGGAGAGAATGGCGAATGGCAATCGGCGATTGGTGATTGCACGACCAAAAGGAAATTTGGGGTAACAAGAATTGCTTTATTTTCATTAATTAAATACCCAAGCAATACCGGTACCATGCAGTAAAGACCTTATTGGACAAAGTGGTCGATAGGCGATTCATATCTCCGCGCGGGATAGCGGTCTAATAGCTATATATTAATGGCAAGGCATGTACATGAAATACCACTTTTACCGCATAAAATGTTGGAGCTCTTGCGCTTACAATTTTGTATTTCCAACTCTTTGGGAAAATTTTAGTTCAATTTTGGTAAATAAAGGAAAAAAGAAAAATCGAAATCAGTCTTTATTCGACGAAAAGAAACTATATTAAAGTGAGTTAAATAGCTGTTTTTAGTTAGGTGTCCAAGTCTTCTAGCGCTTGCGCACTAATTTGGGGACACTGTACTCTCTCACACACTACCTCTACATTAAGTATTTTGTAAATAATCACTCCACTTACATATTGATTTCTCATACAAATCACCAACGAGCAATTGTTATATGGAATGTTTCTTCTTGATTTTCCAAACATCATCATTTCAAAACACTAGAACCCCAATATCGCGAACCCTGTTTACTCGAAAAATTTACTAACTTGGAATTGACTCAACTTACACTTACTAACTCAAAAACCAGCCAAATTCCAGCAAGTCATTTAATTTCAGTCACTATATATCGATCCCCTCTCTATCTCGCACATTTTCTTAGCTTCCCCTGGGAGTTCGCGTTAGCGGGGTGTACTTACTTTAACAAAGCTACGCAACATGTCCAGGCATGTCAAAACATCCTTTTCCTTGTTCTGAATTACAAGTTCCTTTCGTCGTGAATTGGTAACGTTTTGAAAATGGTTTTTCACCGTCGTTGAGTTCATCTTGTTGCCTTGTTGTGACTTCAGAAGCCTGTCTCTTTTCGTTATAGAATGACCAGCTTCGAGGCTCGATTCAATAGGGGGACTTTCATCGAGTTTCCTGTTCGATTTTTCTTGAAGAGTAACTTGGTTTTCAAGTTTGTCGAATCTTGTATTGTAAGTAAGTTGATTGTGAACCACTACTATCACAAGCCCAATCGACACACAAAAGTGTAGGATGTGAAAGTACTTGGAAAGCAAGAAGGACGAGTTTTTAGTTGGTTCCATAGCTCCATTCATAACACGACAGCCCCGCCAGTAGAATCTGCATGTATTTTTCTCATCATAGCAGGACGTCACTGGAAACTGAATCTTCACAAATGTATTCACTTCCGCAGTCACCGGGTCATTGGCTCATCTCACTGAAACCCTTGGAATGACGGACATTCGAACGACGGAACATAACACACTTTCCCGAAATTATTTCTTTACTAAGAAAGTCACGTGATGCATAGGATCACTCACTTTTTGAGACAATAGCCAAGTGAGTCAAGTGATGCCATTACACCGGGTCATCTCCGGCTCAAATCCTTGTAATGATCGATATTGGAACAACGGGCATTATGAAAATTCTTTCTTTAATATAAAGTCACGTTCACGTTTCACAGGAAATCGTTGGCCCATTTTACTCAAACCAATGGCCCTAAGATCTACGTCGACGGGAACGAGGACAGCGATGACAGTCACCGTCCTCAGCAGAACGTCAGTTGTTGCTTTCTCTCGTTCTAGCGAGGACGGCAACGGGAAGGACGACGGCGCGCGCATGTAAAACCGTTTTGAAAACGTTCTTGCGTCATCGTCCAGCGTCGCCGTCCTCGTTCCCGTCATGGATATTAAGGTCGCCAACTCCCTTGGAAGATGTCCAACTACAGCGTTGTCTAAGCGGTCTACAAATAAAACGTCTTTTCGCTGCAATAGCGCTAGCGTACAGATCGTGAACGTCAAAGCTATGTTCAAGAATAGAAAAATCGCGAAATTTAATACTCGCGAAATATAAATATGGCTTTTTTTTCGCGAAATTTAGTACTTGCGAAATTAAGTGAGAATAAGGTACTTCTCGGATCTACTGAATGCACACAGACCAACTCTTCTGCTTCGTTCTTAGTACGACAATTACATGATGTAGCTTAATGCATGCATTTAGAAGAGTTTTTAATGTGTCCTCCGTGGTTTTAGAACAATCTAGTTCCCTAAAGATTTATGTTCTGTAGATATTTATGTTCACGTTCTGTAGATTCCTTCAAAATTGCTGGGTTTCATCCAATCCTTTGGGAATTCAGAAGACAATAGAGCGGTAGCCATGTTGGATGAACAAACAAGTGACGCTAATGCGAAATCTTTTGTTGAAGCTGCCGTGACGTCAAATGCATTCAGGCTGCGCCCTCAGCTGACTGCAATATATCCAATATTGCTGCCGGCTTCAGTAACTGTCTGATGTCCACATGTAGATGATCTAAGTAAGTATAGGACGAGTGCAATGTCTGTATAACAATAGATAAGTGTCTTGATGACTATTCAAGACCATGATCAAGACACTCCATGTCTTGATCAGTGCTTCCTCCGATTTCCAAACACTGCACGAGGTTTTCACTGGAACATTAACCTAAGTATCAGGCCCTTTAGGGAGGGGAGGGGAGGGGAAAGAGAGGAAGGGGACTAGAGAGGAGGGAAGCTCATGAATTATTGAGGATTTGACAAAGAACTCGCACTGTATAGATTGTAGTTGTTTATTATCTATTAAAGTACATGCTAGTACAGGGCTATACTTTTAGTATACACTCTTTTTCTACTTTTGCTTATTAACGTTCATGTGAACGCACGGTAACATTATCAAAATATTATACTGAATCAAAATGCGTAGAGAACTCGGAAAAGAATATCGTTTGATTGAGGGTTAGGCATGGGTAGAAATTGTTTCACATGTCCATCACTAAGCAACTAACACATGATATGAAAGTGTATATATATGGTTAGCTAATTGTATTGTTGTTCCCAGATCGAAAATACAATCAAAACGACTTGGTTGCCGTCCATAGGGCACAATTCGTTCAACCGTGGAAAACTGGCACGAGTGCCAATTAGTGGTATCCGCGAACGTTCCAAATTTTCTATCTGGCAACGATAATACAATAAGGCTTATACAGGCAATCTCATTAACGTTGTCCAGCTGAAAAAGACATTTCGACGACAGTCAATGTCACGTGTTTCATTAATATTCATTTCTCGCACGAAATTTGGTTTGTGTACATGGAATCCACAACTTCAGAGCCAATGAAGGCGAAAAACGCAAAGCAAGTACTTCCTCAATGCGCTTGAATGAAACTTTAACTGATGAGACACTGATATTTGCAATAGTCCAAACGTCCTATCTGGACAACGTTAATAAGATTGTCTATATAGACTATAGATTATATAATATATGGATGTATAGTTGATTGGCTAACTAAGATAATTACTATTATAAACCATGTTTACGTGACGCCATATTGGAATGAAACCGTAATACAACTGAAGAAGGAGTTACCTAAAACTCTGTAATAGTTGCTTTCCAGTGGCGGTCCAACTGGTTTACTGAACTTACTAAATGATTACTTGAAACTCTGGGTGCTTTTGATTTTGCTCGATAAACCGGTTAATTAAAGTTGACACGTGCAGACAAACAGGTTTGTCAGGTCAAACTGGTTGAACTGGTACGAAATACAGCCATACCAGTAAAGTATTCTGATAAACCGGTTGGTCAAGTCAAACTGGTTGGCCCCTACAGGCAGGGCAGTAAATCCATGCAAAGGCAGCAAATCCATAAACCGGTTAGTCCAGTAAAATGTACATCACCTATCTATTCTATATAATTCACGGTAGTCCCTTTAAGCTTATATGATTTGGACACCGTTTCACACATTTTACTATAAACTCTAGTTTAACAAAGAAACTTATTCCACTTTGTGGTTATTTGATTATAAATGGTCCCGCCTAGTTAAACCCAGCACACCATAAAACAAAAATGCTTACAAAATAAAGGACTACATTAAAGAATATATATACAAAAATAAGTAGTGATTATATGACTACGCCAACCATTTAACCGTACAATAGCGATAGCACAAATACTCAAACCAACAGTCGTGTACAAAAACTTCTGAACTCAATCAAAAATTCACTTTTGTCCTTCTTGATAAATACAAGGTTTTCGCGTTAATTCGAATAGCCGTCTTCTTGAGACACACTTCACTTGCCACATACAAAGGAATCAAGACGAGGCTATGTGCATTAAGCTCATTCGTAACAAGACAAAAGGTTTAGCACTTAGCCTCGTTCTAAATCCTTTGCATGTGGCAGGTAAAGCATATCTTGAAACTGGCTTGTATTTCCATGAAGCATCGTTTGGTTTGCATTGACTCGGTGTTCAAACAAGTGCAAGTATTGGCTAACCGCTTTAAGCCTGGTTTACACTAGCGACACATATGTAGTTACTTGTGTAAACCAGGCCTTCTTTGTACGGCAATTAACTTTTCAAAAGCTGATTCACTTGATGTGATAAAACCATCCAACGTAAACCGACCGCGGTAAATGTTTCTGCCGTTCAAACGGAAAAAAGAGGCGAATTTAGGACAATGTTCCCGCTAAAACATTTATCCGTCCCGTCCCACGACGGTTTACGACGGGTATCCCTACCTCTTGGACAGCTCTCACGTCTCAAGTGAAAATGCAATACGTAAACTTTCAATCACCAAAGGGGAAATCCAGACTAGTTTTTAAAGGATTTCATACAAAGACATCAAATGAATAACACGTTACAACAAACTTTTTAGTTCTTTAAGAAGCTATGTAATGTTTACACTTACAGTTCTATAAAAAAACGTCTATCAATATGAACGTGTTCATGTAGCACCCACAACAAACGGCTGCTTACCAGGTATGCGAACGCTCTCAAAAACTATTTTATGAATCTGTAGTTTTGAAAGATTCTCTAGTATCTATAGGTTCAGTTTTATTGCTGGGTTTTGATAATTGGACACACTAGGAGAGCATAACTAAGGGAATGAAACACATGTCACAAATAACCCAAATGCACGTCAACACGTTTTATCAGGGCTTGCGTAGCTCTCAGTCTCTCAGATATGCTCTCCTGGATACAGCCAATTTAGGGACACGCTCAGTATACCTAAGAAGAGCCTAACAAATGCTTGCAGCTAAGTTTCACTGAATCGATTTTTACCTGCTAACTTTTAAAGTGAGTTAGGTAAAAAGGTTTGAAGTCGTTTAAAAGAAAATTTAAAAACGCTACTCTAACCTACGATGATTTAGTCTTGACATTAACGAAATAAAGCATCACTGCTATGAAACTTCAACCTTGTATACAGATATAACAAAGAAACCAAAAGAAAAAAAGAAAAAGAAAAATCTAATGAAACATAAAAAATCTGAACAAAACATAAAGTGCCTCCGAGGTATCCACCTCTATGGCACTAGCCGGTCGTCCCTACGTCATCACCTGTCAACATTTTTTCGTAACGTCTCTTACGTCATCATTTTCTCGTCACTAGTATCACCCGTCTCAGTGACCGTTGACATCCTTTTTAGAGAACGCGGCAAAATGTATTGCGCATGCGTGCCTTCTGAAAGACCTGAACCTGAACCAAATTAAGTCCCAAAAATTAATTTAAAGACGTGGTAGTATATTCTGCCACCTGCCTTTTTTCACCTAATGCTTTCCTATTTTCAAGCTCAAAAGTAAGCTCAAATATATGATATGAAAAAATCTGGAGATAAAAAGAAAAAAAGTAACATTGCTTGGGATTCTTGTAGTCAAGAGGCGGCCCTCGAAATCTTACGCATGCGCAGTCGTTTTGCCGCGGTATCTCATTTTTTAATAAGAAGTACAAGTGGCAGTATCGACATCTGCTATTTTTGATGGAACGAATTTCATCGTCGTATTAGTATTCGATGCTTGTCGATGAAATATCTTAGCACTGAATTAAGAAGTACATGTGGTAACGAACCCATATTGGGTTATAGTAATAATTTTATATTGCTTAATCAAATGGATTACTTTAATAATCCGCAATCTCAAGGTCGTGATCAGCACATTGTGTGCTTTCCGCTTGATCCAATCATTATACCTTGTATATCATTAGAAATCAAATCACGCTTCTTTAACTGAGACAACTATTGGTTGTTCATAACTACTAATAATATCTTCTACTATTGATCTCATTCAATATAGCAGGTCTACCACTACAATTACTAATATCTATTTCACTGTACCTACAAATAATTATTTAGGGCCTCTTGTAAACTAAACTATTTGGCCTTTTAAGAACATGCTTACCCAAACTCTAATTAAGCTACTTATCTTTCTTTCCTAGTCCTCCAAAGGACTCTGAGAAGGATCTGTCGAGGCTTTCAAGACGGTTGGTAAACTCTGCTTGGATGCCTTTTAGGTTGACCCGAAATTGCGGCGAATTGGAGTTCCCAACATCACCATTTTGATCAACTTCACGGACATCACGTCCATCAGACTCGTTTGGTTTGGATGGTCTCGCGAAGTCTTTATTGTCCCCGACGCTCTCCTCTTTTTCCCCTTTGACATCGTTCGGCTCTTTTGCATTCTGTGTACTAGAGGGAGATCCCTTGGGTGACAACCGCTTGTCTTCGTCTTTCTTCGCATCAGCAGGGACGTCCTTGGAAGTGTTAGAATTTGTATCAGGATTTGTTGCATCTGGACGGCTTTGGTTTTGCCTCATGGATAAATCCGACATCTGTCGGTCATTCAAGCCTGAGGGAATTTCAAAATGGCTGTGACTTGGGTATGGAAACCCAAATGGGAATTGCATCTGAAAGTAACGCATCCTATCAACCGGTGACATCAGCGCAGTTTGTGCAGCCAAAAGCGGATTCATGGGTGAACGTAGCATGTCTGGTGTGCTTAGCCATCTTCTCATCGCAAGCTGGCTAAACTGGTCACGCCCCATACAACAAGGATTATGAACATCGAAAGGGCTGCGAATATGAGGGACATCCATGCTCGACATGCCATCAAAACGAGGAAATATAACATCTGGGTACATGAATTCTGGGAATGGATAAAAAGATGGAATTGGTAAGTGCATTCCACCGAGATTCATCAACCCTCTTGCTGCATCGAGCCTGCTGTCATAGGTACCCAGCGGTCTCCTAGACATGCCTTCGCCTTTAGCACTTTGATCGTCTGAGTTCGATTTCGTTTCTTCGCTCGACGGTTCAGTTTGGTTTTCATGTTTCACTTCTGCAATTGATGGCAGGGTTGCGTTACCAAATCCGTAAGGGTGATTTTTACGCATTAGCTCGTAATCGTTGGGATGAGGGATATCGGAGGCATCAGTAAGACTTCGGGAACGTTTTCGAGCAGCTTCATCGTGATCGTTTTCAGGAATAGTAAAGTTCCTGGGTTTCTGAATCATACTTTGTAATCTGGCTTGACTAGCGGCGTACATACGGTCCCTTCCCTCTGCCTCCAAACTAGACTTTGATGAGTTCGATAAGTCACTGATATCACTATGCATCTCTTGATCAGTTTTGATGGTACCCGAGAGTGGTGATGGATGACCTGAATCTGAAGAAGCAGTTGGCGATGCCAAAGGGCTGAATGGAGGGCGCGTGTTTGGATACAAGAAAGGTCCAACATGAGAAGGACGCATCATCGAATGACTTGGATAAATACTGCGTCTGTAGAAACGAAATAGAAAACACACTTAAATACGTTGATATATGGACGCGTAGGATATAACGATAAGAAAGCATAGATAAGAAAGTAGAGCTCACTACATCGAATCTGATTGGCTGAGAGCATACGGCTAATTCTCGATAACATGTGAATACCCGTTGTGAATATCAGTTGGATTTATACTGTCAAGTTTATTCAATGCCGTCACAACCTCGTTTCCAGGTTGTTGTTAAAAGAGGTTTTTGTATCAAAATGACGGCACATCTTGCTGAAAATAAAGATTCAAAAAACACCAAAAAGCAACAAAAGCGAGCGTAAAAACTCTAAAACATTATCTGAGTGAAAAGAGCTCGAGGAGCCGGAATCTAAGACGGCCACCATTATGAAAAAGTTTTGTTTCACTATTTCACTACTCACGAGAAACGTACTTGTTTATATGTTTCGTACAAAATGTTTAATAAAACAGTGATTGAATTCGGTTTTCGTAGGATATCATAAATTATATGCAAGACCTGGAGTCTGTATTATCCCCCTCAGCCTACGGCTTCGGCAGATAACACAGACCTCGGTCTTGATAATTAACGATATCCTGCTCAACCTCATCCAATAACTGCTTATTATCAAGCTTAACATTGCCTTACGTTTGCTAAGGCGCTCTCTTGTTAACTGAATAATTCTATCTGACCTCTTTTGGGAATACAATAAAGCTTGCTCTTCGCTAGCCTCCTCCGCAGGCAACCCTTCATGGGATTCAACCTGACCGAGGGGAATTGGCCCCCAACAAGAATTGAAGGAGCCTCAGTTCCCTCTCGGTCATAGGAGACAGGAAGCCCAAGAGGAGACGCCTGCTAAAGAGGTTGGGTCTTCACAAGCGACATAAGCATAATCAACCGCATACGCAGACCAGTAAGGTAATGATCATTGGCAATGCTTGTCTTAGAAAGAAGACAACGACAAGTTCAAACCCATGTGATAAATGCAACACTGAGTTTACGTATGTTTCTTATTCTTTTCGAAACACCCACAAATACAATCCTAAATTTAAACAATTGTTACCTGCTTCCTAAAGGGTCGCTTGAAGTCCTTTCGATTCTTTTCTGCGCGGTTATAGCAACTTCTTTTTTAACAGACGAACTCGACGAACCATTGGTTAAATTCTGTGCCGGAGAACAAATTGCAAACAGTCCGTATTCTACGACGTCATTGTCTCTCTTACGTGTCTGAATCGCACGTAGTCGCCCACATAAACGAAACAGCTGTAAATAAATAACATCAACCTGAGTATAGTGTTAGAATGAAAATGTTGTATAGTATATTGGAATGAAAATACAAAACTCGAAGTTTCTATAAATACGAGTACGAATATTACTATTTCCCAAATGCAAACTTAGCAGCATTGTGAGTTAAATTTTTTGCTGTATTTACTAATTTTACAAAATGTGATGATTCGTGAAACCCTATATCAGGGATAAATCTTGAATATTTTTCAAATACAAAAATTGTACAGCTTGGGCTACCTGTGGTTTACCGAATGAATTCACGCTGTTTTCTCGGAGTGCAAGTAAAACTGTGATAGTGTAAACTCAAGGCAGCTATATAAGGTATACAAAATGCTGCAAGTTCACCAGAGATGAACAGTAGACACTAAGATAATTGTTTATACTTTCGGTTTGAATAACGTTTTGCACGCGTGTGGACTTATTGTCGACTTTCATGTCCGAGCTGGGTACTGGGTACGAGTCCCTAAATTACGATAATCGACATAAGACCCATATAGCCAGAAAGACCGCATCAAGTTATACAAAATCTTGAAGTTTGCTGTTCGACGGGTCAATATTGGACGACTTAAATCCAATCAAATATGCCAAAATTTACAAACTGAAAGTATATACAGTTGTTTTCGTATGAGTGGGAAACTTACCGCGCCGTACCGTGACGGTGTCTGTGCCGTAATGTCTATAAAAACATTTGAAAATTCTGCCGTAACCGTACCGTGCAGTGACCGTGCCGTTTTCCCAGTCATACGAAATTGACTCTATTGGTTCTAGCACACAACTATATTATGGACGATTATGGACACTTTTCTTACACTGAATACGAGTAATGTGATACCCACCTTGTAAAAGCCTCCACCATGGTTTAGAGTACACTTCATTCGACAAGTAAACGATCGGTTTAGCTTCTCCATTTCACTGACATCTGGTTTTTCGTTATCTGTTCGCCCTGACAGAGAGTCTCTCCGTCTAGATGTCTCAGTTTCAGCCTACAATGGATCAACGTATATTCCATGAATTACAATTCTAATTTACAGTAGTGATCACTGTGTAGCCTTCGTAGCAAGCGTTACTTTTGGAGGAAGGGGAGAAAGTCATGTTTTTCTTTCGTTGTTTATGCTAGCTGTTTCCGTTTTTGCCGTGCGAAACGTAAAAAAGGATCATAACTGTTCCGTACCGTAAATGTAGTGTACCGTAAACTGTGCTGTACACTGTACACAACCGTACAACTGTTCCGAACCGTAATAGTTCATATCATAACTGTACTGAACTGTATACGTACTTAATATATAATTCTGAGTACTGGCTCAGCTGTATGCTAACTGTTCCATACCCGCTAAGTGTACCGCTACGTACCGTACCGCAACTCTACCGTGCCCAAAATGTACTGTACCGTAACTGTAACGTATCGTAACTGCTCCGTACCGTAATTGGCTCAGGTGTCTATCATCGGTTCCTCACTGGCTGTATTAATTCGGTGCGTAACATTGACCGCACCTTTCATTCCCTTAGGTTCCCACAAATACGAAAATTTGTTCGATTCATTGATTGTACAACGATCGACATTGACACAGGCAACCCAATACATTGATTGCTCAATGATTGAAGCCGGTAAACAGTTCCCATTAATTCGAATAAAATGATTTCGTGGAGGAAGTTTACCTTGTTATCTTTAGAAATACTGTAAGGCCATGCCAGTTTTAACTTCACTATGTCTTGGTCATCGATGTGTAGGAATTTAAACATGCTTTGATGTATGACAGCAGCCTATTGGACGAGACAAACAATGCTAGTCAGTAAAATAGGCATTGGAACTCAGGGCAATGTTGATCAAAGGAGGGTTAGCACTAACCCTGAATGAATGAATGAATGAAAGAAAGAAAGAAAGAAAGAAAGAAAGAAAGAGAGAGAGAGAGAGAGAGAGAGAGAGAGAGAGAGAGAGAGAGAGAGAGAGAGAGAGATTATTGGTGCTGTACACATAGGTCTCACTGAGTTTCAAGTCATTTTCAATAGGCCATTTGCATGATGGCGTCATATACTACAACTACCAGAATGCTTTGCACACTTTCTTTTGTAAAGTAATTAGTGCCAATTGCTCTACTATTCTCAAATGGGAATAAAAATCTGAATAAGAAAAAAAATTCGTAGAGCATTCTGGTAGTTGTAGTAAAATGACGCCATCGTGCAAATGGCCTATTTGCACTGATTTTGATCCAAGTGCTCTATGGCCGACCATTACGCGATGTATGAGTCTTTTTATGGGGGTGGGGGTTTCGGGACGGCTGACACTGCAAAGGTAAGTCTAGAATAGGCGTATTCGAAATAGGTTCTATTTTCAAGGACGAATTGAAAGCGAATTAGTTGCAACACTAGAACCCCCGACTCAATAACAATAGGGTCAAGAACAACTCCACACTTCACTTAGTGGGAGTCTGAGCGCCAGTTGATGTTGACATGCAATGAATTGTCTGTTGATACGTCTGAAAACGCACTGAGTTGGCTTAACATGTTCTTACACGTCTTAAGTCCCAATGACTTGGCAATTTCCGATTTTTTTGGCAACACGTAAGAAAAGACTAGGAACAAACAAATTTCTATGAAGATCTCTCCCATATCTCTCGCAATTGTGTTTTGAAAACGTCAATAGAAATGGACCTCCTTAGCTTACGTTCACTTTTTATGGATTTGGGATTGCGTGTTTTGAGAAATATCAGGACACGTGCCAAGTCCATGTTTTCAGCGCATACTCAAAATGACAACAAAAGCCATAAAATTCGATTATATCATCCTTTCTTTACTGCGGTTTTCAATATTCTGTGAACTCTGACCTTCAAACAGTCCGTTGGAATTTGGTTATTCGCTTCCGCCCACCAAAACAAAATTTGCCTTTAGACGATATATAAAGTTATACTTTCATTTTGGTATTACTAACTCTTCGTATTAGTGATTTTTAGCCTTTTGGTTGATAAAAGCAAAAACGTCAATGAGCCAAAAGTCACAGAACAGAAGAATAATTACCACAGTTGGAAAGAGCACATCAAAACTGGTAAAACTGTGAATTAGTTTAATTCAATAAAGTAAGCTTAAAAAACTCTAAAAGAAATCGAAATTTTGTATGAAAATATTCGTTGGTAGGCCAAGAGATGCCTACCAAAGGTTTTCATACAAAATTCACACTTTTCAAAAATTAATATTCTCGTTTTTTAATTTATATCCTTCAAACTTCACTCTTTTGCTAAGTTTAACATGCTCTTTTCAGCTATGGTAATTACTTTCCTGTTTTGCTAAGAAATCTAAAAATACCTGATAATAGCTCATTGGAGGATGGCGTTTGAATGTCAGAGTCCGCAGAAAATCGAAAACCGCAGAAAAAACTACATTACCTGTGAATAACCGAGGAAATCCCGAACGTTTTCCGATACGTAGAAGAGCTGTCCCTCTTGTGTAATAACCACAATAAAACCATCCAAAGCCTATGGACAAACAAAAAATCATCAACACTCATCGCGCAATGCATGACGGGTAGTTGAAAATCGCAGTTCTTGAACTCTTTCTTTTGAGAGGAAAAATTTCGAGAAATATTGTCAATGAAAACAAAGAATTAACTAGAAGGTAAGCTATATGGAGTACATCCTTTTGTTAACTACGCCATTAAACTTTCAATTTATCACAGTTTATGAAATAATAAGTTAAGTACAGTGCAAGCTAGTTTTGAGGTGTCTGCATGCAGGTAACTTAAGTTTTAATATATATTAGACTTATTCGGCTCACTCAGTTGAGAAATAAATAATTAAATACTTGTCTAATACTAATAAAAAGGGAGTCTATTAAATTGTGTGCTAGAATAACGATAAAGACAGCAGTCTGTCTGATAATTATGCGAGCAGCACTTAGCAATTTTAATATATAGCAAGAAGACATTTGCTAGGCACACTGCTAATTTGTGAAATATCGTGCTAGATAAAGACAGACAGTCTGTCTGATAATTATAGCTCTAATTGTCTTGAAAACCCAAGCCTCCAGCGCTGTTATACAAGAGAAGGGTCAGATAATTAATCCCTTGAGCTTATTAGGCTTAATATCAGATGAAAAGAGTTTGCATCAAGTGGTCTGGAAAGGATTAAGATATCCAATACTATAATATACCAGTTAGTTATTTCACCATACTAGCATATACCTTAAGTATATTTGCTTCTAAATGACAATAAGTACCGAAGGAAAAAGCTTTTAAGTGGTTTAAAAATAGTGCCGTAATTGTGTTAGCTTCTACACAGATATAGAAATCCAAGCATTGATAAAACAATATCCACCTCAGTGCAGGTGTACACTTGAGTAACTGCACACTGATCTAGCTATAACATAATATATGAAGACAGCCTCCACCCCGTCATTGTTCTGGAATTACATACTCCAGCTGTCCTGTCCAGTTAATAACAGTGACAAACCAACTGTTAGTCACTGTTATTAATTATGATCGAGCAATACACGTTTAACCAAACAATACACATAAACACTAGGTACAGCCAAATACAGTATTTTGAACCATTACTAATAACATATTGAAGATGTCCCTGTAAAGTAACTGATGTCTAATCAAATTCTAAATCCTCCTAGCTACATTTTTTTCAATTCAATGTTTTGATCACAGGTCACTTAGTGTTTTTACATTGCTGTCTTCAATTATGAGATGATTATTGGTAAGTTGCAGACAAGTAATAATGTACATGTGGTTTACAAGTTATACTTCAAATTATAAGTATAAATGCTGTCACATTGCCAAGGTACTTCAGCATATAGCCTAAGGGTACTGATTGACTATCTTATACACAGCTTTGTAGATTAGTTTCAAGGACACCATATTTTAAAGTGGCATAAAGACCCTACACTACTGTACATATTTACAATACATGATTGTGCAATTACATTTACCAATAAACTAGACAGTGTTTTACAAAACCATCCATGATAAAAATAGGGAAAACGTATACTATAACTTTTTTGCCTTGAGTGACCTAAAATATTGATATACGACCTGCAATCCTTTCTAAAGGAAATGAGCTCAAGTGTAGGACAAGAAAAACTAATCTCAGTTTCTTATAGATTATTTTAAGTTTATAACCTTGACGGCTAAGCTTAGAGGTTTAAGATTAACAAAAGTAAGCTGTGAAACAAAAAAGATTGATATATCAAGAGAAATTAGAAATATATATATAATTATAAGATGAAATAAATATGGCACTCTAGAAAGTGTTATTAATATGAGATTAGAAGGAAAATCATTCCGGTCTTATCAATATGTCAATCTACAGTGCATACCAAATCACTTCTGTACCAGTTCACCCTTGCCAATGAAAAAAGACTATGGTATTTGGCTAATTGAATACCACATTAAAGCACTTTTAAAATGAAACCATTAAACTCAGCATTTGTTATTAAAGTATAAGGCCTTAGGTTCACCCTAACATAAGCATAGAAGTGCAAGCAACATATTACTAAGCAGACTGTTGTGATTGCACTTTTTCAGTGAAAATCCCACCAAAAAGCTGTTTGTCTTTATTTGCACCTTTATGTATTTTGATTGATCCTTTAAGCCCACCACACACGTTGAGAAATTACATGAGGAAACTGCCACCTGAAGCACTTAGCTCAGATGATTTCTCACCAGAGACCTTGCATCTTAATGGCTACACAAGGCCAAAAACAGAGCAGGTAAAAGAGTACCCAGTGAGAAAAGTGCCTCGGGTGGCAGTTTCCTCACACAGTTTCTCAACATGTGTGGCAGCCTCCAAGCTGGTTTCCTGAGGACCTGCATGCAGTAACAGCAATGAATGCCTTGTGTGATTCCATCAAATGAATAAACACATACTCAAATGTAACATATATAACATATATGAGACCAAATGGATGTGCCTCAATTACCAAGAGACACAAGTGTTACTGTATACATGTAAATGACATTTTTAGTTTAAGACATGCGTTGTCAAGGTTCAGAATGCTCATGTTCCTCTATAACATGTGTCTTAGCTAAAAGTGGCATTTATACAGAGAGGCTCACACCTTATTTAAGTCACACCTTACGGCTCATTCACATAAAGACAAGTTGTTCCTGCGGTAGCACGGGTAACTCTTTTGTTTTCTTTTCCCTGGGGGACAAAACAAAAGTGTTATCCCTGCTACCAGGGACAACTGACCTTCATGTGAAGGAGCCCTTAGATAAGATGTGTTGTATTTTCTCTATTATATGTGTCCTGATTGCCTGGATTCATGCATATTGCCATAAAATCAAGCAAACCACAAAATCACAAAAACAACAGATTCACAAAATCAACACAGTAATTTTTTAGTGGTTGTTGACGTTTGTCTATATACTTTGCTAATTGGTAGACCTAATCAGCTTGACCAACTAGAAATAAGAGACAACTTTACTTCTGGAACAAGTATTCTGATGAGGGTTATTTTTCCTGGGAGTTGAAAACAAGCAGCAAAATATTACCTCTAAGTTTCCATCAGCATGAAAAGGATGAAAATAAAAGTGGAAATGAAATGACAAATGATGCAAAATTGTATCTTTGCATACTATAAGATGCCGAGTAAAACAAATGGTACTAACAACACATAATCTATATCAATCAAAGCACAAACTGGCTTTCAACAAGATCATGTATGAGTACTAGCTCCATTCTGTCTGGCAACTTGTAAAAAGTCACAGATTAACAAAACCACTTTGTAAGATGACAAAACCAAAATATAGCCACTTTTCAATATGGTGTCAGAAAATATCAAACTGGAGGAACAAAGTTACAGGTCTGCTAATGGAGGAAAACAGTTCAAATTTCTCTCAAATAGTGTATATGAGTGTTTTCTAAAACCACACAATTCATAGGAAGGTTGTCATATGTTTGTTCAAGTTCTATGTTGTTTTTAAAGTATATATCACGCCACCATGACTAATGATTTTATCTAACTTTAATTTGGTTGGATTATTTCTGATCTGTCAATCACCTGTGTATAGCTGACTCAATAAACCAGACATTGATTTGCACAAATTGGCAGTTAGAAAAAATCAAGGTCAGAGAATATTAAAAGTCACAATTATATAATAATATTTTGATGTAAAATTGTTTTCTAGTGACTAGGGTTCTCATTAAGTTTTTGAGTAGATGGCTAGAATGTAAAAGTTCACCAAAAAGGAGGTGGTTCAAAATTGGCTAAAATTTGAAGTAGCAGTTTTTTAGCCAGTTGCTGGCACTTAATGAGAATCTTGACTGTCTACATATTGAACTAATCCAGAAATATGAGAAAAATATTAATGTTTCCCAACAGAAAATTATTAGATACCATTAAGAATCAAATTTGTTTTCTTGGTTTTTGCAATCCACGCTAAAATAGCATTTAATTTCTTAAACAAAAGAAATATGTCATTTTAGTTTGGAGAGAAGGCCTAACCTTAGAAATTACTAGATTCATTTCAAATTTATCTAAATTGATGTGGACATAGCTTAAGTGGAATTATGTATTTTATTACTTACAAGAGGGGCAATAAAATGAACAAATTTCTAACCAAGTCTGATCCCGAAACCATTATCTAAAACTATTTTATACCAATATTAAAAATATTGTCTCTTACAAAGTGATGGAAGTATTAGCCCATGATTTAATGGCTGCTGGCTTTGTTCTGGTAATTTGGTCAGTTCTCTTTATGCAAACAAGCACAAGATGTTGACATAAAGAAGCTTCATAGAAACACATCTGAATAAATTACCAGCACAAAACCATGAGGATTTATTTTTGCTTTGGCTTGATCCATGTCACTTTGAACACAAAGTTTTGATATCAGTGTTTATATAACATACTTTTTGTCTTTTCAACATATAAAGAAAACAAGAAAATAGCCAATAAACATGTATCAAGCACTATCTATAAAAACCAATAGACATCTGATACAAACCCACAGGGCACCCAACAGCTCAAAACCTTTCCACCCCACTGAGATATTTAAATTTTAAAAGATAACTCTAAACCATAGTTTACTTCACAATCAAGAGAAAAATATGATGTTATCATTATCCTCTCTTTCAAGAACTTAAATATGGTATAAAGTTTTATCAAAATAGAATTCATTATGTTACAAAATTGCTGGTTAACTTGAAAAGAGGCTGGAGTTTAGTGTTTTCATTAGAATTTTGTGTTACCTCAAGTGACAGTTGTGAAAATAACCCATTGCCTTCAAATTCCCGAACGAGGTCTTCACAGGTTTCTTCCTGGCCATTTTTTCCATTCACTAAGAAGAAGAAAAACACCTTGTGTGATTTCAGACAATTTTGTCATGTCTGACTGGTACGAAACCAGTCAGATTTACATGTACCATCCATCTACAAACTACAACAATATTTCTACTGACATTTTTGCTGTGCAAAGATTGATTTAATGATAAATATGGTTGAGATTAATCTTCAAAGACTGATTGACTGTAAAAAAAAAAAAAAAAAAAATACAAAAGAATGACTAGAAAATACGTTTTTATTTATAAATTTTAGCACTCAATTTAAATCTACATTTAAACAACATCTTGGAAAAACAAGTTGGTTGTTTTGACAATCGTGGCTTACATGTTCAAATCACATGGAAATTTTCTAATGTTCCATTATTTCAAAGAGAATAATTTACGAAGGCTTTAGCGAGGCTTAAATTGCCCAGCGACGCGTTACATAAAGATCGAATTTACATCAATTTCCAACAATGTCCAGATACAATATGTGTCAAAAAGAATAATGTATTTTCAAGAAGCACCAGTTTTTTAATTCAATCTACAACATGTTCTACACGAGTCATTTATTACACCACAAATAATAAGCCCGAAGCAGGCTGTGAGTTTGTCGGTGAACGAAAAGATTTTTCGTCACAGGGGGCATGCCTATTCAATAAGCAAGCGTTCTTAGGCCACAAGAACTTGATCGACAACCAATGAACCTTAAAAACAAATTCGAGATTCTATTTTCAAAAAGATGTTGCTCTCAATCTCTATGATGATATTCACGTTTCTTCGGATAACAAGATGTAGTTTTCTTTTATTGTTGGTGTTAAACCGAGGTTTAAAAGCGGTTTTCAATACTGCGTCGGCGAGATGAAGATGTCGTGTCACGCTAGTTGACAAATTGTAACTCAAAACATTCAAATGATTTTCCAGGTTCTCAGTGTCACTTTTGTATAAATTGAAATAAATCTACGAAAAATGAAAGGGTCACAAAGTTATTGGTGCCATATTAGAGTGTCTGCTTTGCGTGAGCCAGGATAATGAATATTTCGTTGGGCTGCGTGACAAAATATTGCACGACAACTTGGCCGCGACCGAAGGTGTGAAGAATAAAAGTATTCGACAAAGCTGCTGTTCGCATTCACGATATACTCTGCTATCGAATTTTTCTTCTGGAACCAATAAATCAAGCTATTCAAAACTAATCTATGTAGAATTGTACACCAGTCTACTCGTAAAACATACAAATTATTATCTACCACTGTGACGAAATATATTTCGCCAACCGTGGCGCGCCAGAGAGTAAACACATCTTGCTATGAATATCGCGAAATGTTGAATTTTTCATCAAACTAGTTGAAAATAAACTACAATTCTCTTTTGCACAAGAGAGGTAAATTTGTAATAGTGTATTTATATGTAGTAAATGATATTTAGTACAAGCAGAGCTGAATCGTGAGAACTACAGGAACGCTTATGGCGTCTTAATTTCCGTTCCCATTGCAATGTGTGAAGTTTGGTCTAACAAAGCGACACGACAGCTTCGCAGACATCATGTACCAAGATTCTTCATGCAAAGCCAAATGTACAATAAAATATCGCATCTATTTTGAACAAAATACTCGATATATTTCACAACTCGGCGTCACTGATGAAAAGTTACCATTCATCGAATCAAATATCGCACAAAACACGATTCGAGTTAGTGTTTGAACATTACACGAAAAAAAAACTAAGTCTTGTAGTGTCGCGTATACTACCTTTTGGGTCGAATTTCCGTAGTTTAGCTGCAGTACATGCCTTCTAAGAAGACATGGCCCCTTACATATCGATTGAAGCGAAGCCATAACTTCTGACCTTTCTAACCTTTCGCCCAAAGAATACAAATAAAAATGCCAAAGAAAATCTTCCTTGCCTTAGGTTTATTTACCCGGTTAAATTGTCTAAGCCTTGTTGAGGGATCGAGCGGGTGAACGGCGTAGAAGGTTTTGAGGAATAAATGAACACTAACAATACCGATGTGGTAAACCAAGGCGTTCAAGCTCTGGTGGAGGGAGACCAAATACTCGCTTGTACGGGAACTCGAAGAAAAAAATAGCCAAGAATTCCTCGAATTTTGTTTAGAATGAAAATAGAAGAAGAATTGAAGTCTTTAACACATTGGGTGCGCGAGTCAACAAAAACGTTTCAATCATCACAAATACATATTATTTCCAGACGTCGAGAAAGGCGAAAAGTATTAAATCAACTTTGAAGCGGTCTAGCTTACCTTGGAAGAAACTCTTAGCCCTCAGATAGCTGACTGTCAGTCGAAGAATTGAGATTTTATCCAACTTCGTCACAGTTTCCTCGGGAAAAGGTAACAATCGAGCCAGGTTATCCAACTCCGCATTTAGACGGTCTCTGTGTCTCTTTGATGGATTGCCAGGCCTGGAAATGTATGGTAAGAAAGATAGCGAATATAAATACAAGTTGAATTTGGTAGCCGTAAAGAATGTCTTTTGTGCCTGTTGAACTTCAAAAAAAGGATTTTACGAAACCAGAAGGTAGTTTAGAGGTGAGAATTACATACAAACATTACACCAACACGACTGGGATCGTTTCGCTCTCACGAATTCGCAAACTTTCGCTCGATCTGACACGAAACATAAAATCTACTTTTACGCATCAAAACAGACCCGTGAGTTTTCTTCTTCCTCTTCAGCTTGCTATTCGAGTTCATACTCTCTACTTCGGAGGCCGCCAGCTTTGCGAAAAGCCTGTAAATGCCAGCCACAAATTGGAGTCTGTCTTGTTTAAGGCAAAGATGCCCAACGGAGTATTAAGCCAAGACACGAGATAACAACACTACAAGGCCAGTCCATCCATTAGTATGAGCAACATATTAATCTACAACAGCATTGAAATCCCGATCAAACGAATACAATAACGTTGAGGCCCGAAATATTCGTTAGTTATAAAACTGAGCGCTTTTGGAAACGTTAAACCAAGTGGTTTGGTCATAGACTTGACTTTAGGTTTGGAAAAGCTGATCAATCCATTCGAACCCCCAGTTCAATGATTGACACTGCTATTGTCTGTTTTCTCGTATTGATTGTCAGCTCAAGTAATGATATATTCAGGTCTGGAAGAACATCTCTGATTGGCTGTTACACACTTTGTCGGCTCTATAATTGGTTGTTTCTGAACCGCAATGATAATTTATTCAAATTCTACACGCTCTCTGGCAATACCTGGACGACAGGGGCTCTCTATATTTTGCATGAGAATATAATGATGAGATGCATCTCGCAACCCATTGTTTTTTAATTCTCAGAGGTCACGCTGAGAAGTAGGGAATGGCGAAAAAATAACCCCAAACAAATGTTCATGCTATTCAGTAAAATAGCTTTATTTTCGGTTAAGATTTCCCCGTCTGTGGATAACACGTGCATCTAACTTTTCATATAGAATTGCCCTCGAGACGTTATTTTTTTATGCTAATTTTAAAAAAAGCATAATAAAAGAACAAGGCTCACGCCAAACAACAAGCATAAAGGATCGCCAAAGGAGTTTTAATTTCTAATTTTGATTCCAAAAAGAAATATCTCTTTCCCACTACTAAAGGACTAGCACTGTGATTTATTTAAGTTTCGTTTTTTTCTCTCTTTCATCATAGAGGCAGCTGCAAAATTTCAAACACTGAAATGTTTTCTTACATAACTTTCTATTTGCTATGAGTTGCCCAGACTAGTTGTTCTCGTCTCTTTTAGAGCGAAATATGCGTTAATAATGATTGTAAAATGCTTAAGTTATCATTTCTGTGGTCTGTTGTAACATTTTTGTACATTAGTACTTTGATCAGTTAAAGTATTTGAAATGGATAAAAAGGCGAAAAATCTGACCAATACCACAATTTTATATATATACTACATATATGTATAACCGATAGTGATAAGATTTGAAGCCGTCCGACGAATTTCTATGACAATAGAACTTTAATTTTAAGCAAGAGACACTGCCAGACATCGCCCACGTTGGAAAAAGTGAATAAATGACGGAAAAATTAATCAAAAAGTTCTTGCGTTTTTTCTTTGCCATCAAATTTACTAATACGTGGAAGTTTTTTATATTTTTACGCCAAACACTCTTGTATCCGTTCACAGCTCTGCTGACATGAATCATGAATATTATTACACACACGAAACATAAAGGGGCGTGAAAATGAAAACACTTTCAACCCAAATTTTTCATATTCTCTTATTTCACGAAAGCTGAAATTTATGGCCGATATAATCTTGACAAGTTTATGGTCAAAAGAACCGATATTTTCCAGAACGCCATCAAGGGCCTTCAATCTAATGTTGTTTGCAGGTTTTTTTTCTCGACGTGAATTATTAATGCCAACCATTTCCAGACAGCCAAACCATCGATAAACACTTCTCATGCACGAAAGCAAAATCTCGGGTTTTTTGATTACTTTGATGGCAAATTTCGCCCAAATACTAAAGAAACGATATTTAAAAGATGTTTTTGGTACTTTTTTAAAGTAAAAAGGCGTTTGGGGCGATTTTTGGGGCAATTTTTGGGGAGTACGTGACACTGAAAGTGAATATTACATTGTGGCAATTGATTGATGTTTGAATATAGAATATTGTCCTTCTCTTTGAGTGCCGCAGGGACCAATCACTGTTTAGCTTTGTCCGTTATTAGGGATATGAATGTGGCCGCATTTAGCGGTAATGAGCTTGAAAGGACCAACTTCGAGAGTGGATTTGCTATGGTTGAAGTTTGTAAGTAAAGGAAAAGCCATCTTTATCATAAAATATCGATGTTCCATGAAATTCGGGTGCGTGGCAGACAGTGTACCGATGGTAGTGGAGTCGGCTTCCTTTTCATCGTTTTATCAATTTCATTAATCGACATTGAATTTATTGTTACAATTACTATTTATAGTACTAGTAAATGTAAAAACAATCAAAGTCAAGCATTTTTCTTTATTAAAATAACAAACTGAAGTAATCTATACACCGAAGTGATGTTATACAAATATTATCCCTCTCAAAGGTAAAACCAAAACAGTGCACTTCAAGTGTCAATGAAGTATTTCAATATCAATGAATAAACACTAATACTTGGGAAATACAATTTATTGGCTAAACCACACACGAGAGCACAACTGGTAGGGTGGAAATGAAAATCTGTTTCAGGCTACGTCCTCATCATTGATGACCGATATGGATAAATGGATAAATATGGATAAATTTGAAAAAAAGTTAAATAAATACATTTTCAAGCTAAGTTCGCTGAGCCACAGCACTAACAAAGGACACGTTTATCTATTTACTTAACTTCGGGGAAACAGTTTTTACTTGTACTTGTGGGCATAAGATTTGATAATAAATAGGAGAAGGGCATACTTTACCGAATATTTGGGCCACAAACTGTGCTAGTGGAATTCCACTAGCTGAGCATGGTCACAGTTTGTGGCCGAAATATTCAATAAAAATATGTTTCAAAACCTTCTCGTCCTCCTATTAATTATAGCCACTCTTACACTGTGTAACTTTAGTTTTTCTTTGGCACGTTTCGCAATGGCGTATAAACGTAACTGCATTGCGTAAAACGAATGGAGCAACATTTTGTACCATTGCGCTGTGCAATATCCTCTGCGATGGTTCGTGCAACTTGCTTTGCAACACAAGTGGCATTTGCTTGGATATCGAATGTCCCCGAGATTTATCTCATCAGTGAGATAAACTGATTAAAGTGGCTGAATGGAAATGGTTCGAATTAAAGTCTAGAACGATCTCGATCCTGATCAAGGGGCGTGTCCTTTGTCAAAGCATCTCTTTAACAAGTTGAAGACGCTTCTTATCTTAGACAGTATGAATGTCAACCTCTCTCTGTACTCTTCTTAGACTAACTCGTCCTGTCTAAGATTCATCATTTATACTCAATGTACATGGGACATTCGGAAAAAATCAAATTAAAAACTCGGGTACGAGATTTATGTGCGCGCTATCTGGTTGTCGTAGTCGTGCAAATTCAAACTTTAGATTCAAAAACAAAAGAATGAAATTAAATCAAATCAAATTTTTTCTTCGTTTTCTCTACCGAAAAGTGATCGTAAAAAGATTTTTACGATTCATGGTGATAACTGAAATACCTGCTTGCCGGCATAACAAGAAAGAAAGATCACTAAAGACGATTGTATTGAGTGTTCTTAACATAAAAGGAATATTTTGATGAAATGTCTCACCCAAAAACTCGAAGTCTAGAGTATGACTTTTGTTACAAACCTCGTCGCCATTCACGCGACGGCCACGAATTTTTCAAGCTAGCGTGACGACGAGCGTGACAGTGCCACGGTCTGACGCATGCGCACCAACAAAAAATCGCAGTCGCACTCAAATCTAAAGCTCTCTCACTCTTAATTTGCACTTTGTTAAGCATGTTTCCTAACTATTGTTTGACGGTTACTGAAACATTTGCACATCCCTGAACCATATGGGCGCTTAGCCCGAAAGCTCGGATAAAAGAAACAGCACAAAGTTGCTGGCGGCCATAAAGGCACGGAAATATGGGCAACAAAACGTGCAACATTTTACGCAACATTGTTGCGTTGCAAGTTGAAGAACAAACGTTGCTCGTATTACCACCACTTCTACTTTGTGCAACAAGAAACAAATGTTGCGCACGAGGTGTAATACGAGCGACATTTACTCTGCAACTTGCAACGCATCAATATTGCGCGAAATGTTGCATGATTTTGTTGCCCGTATTTCCGCGCCTTAAAGTCTGTCCGAGTGATTTAAGGGTACAAACGGAAACTAGCGAGTGAACTACAATCCCAGACAAAACCCTCAGGACCTGATCCAGTTAGAATATTCTCTTTCGTGTTACTGGATGCGCTCCCCACCCCTCCCCTTATATATATAGTTGTAGATGGCAAACACTACAGCAACCAAGTTAGAACCAAAGAATGTCCCAGTAGGTTTTGTCCGAGATTGAAGATTAGGCCGTGATGATGTTTAAAAATACAAAAGGAAACGAATGAAAATCTGTAACACCGTGAGTGTATAAAAACAGAGTACTTAAATCAACTAGAGAGTCGTGTAAGCACTCTCTTTTTTGGCACTGTAATAGTTCCCTAACGATTGGGGAAGGAATGGGCAGTTCTCAGTAAGATCCACTGCGCGCGCGTCAAAAAGCCAATTATGATCCTGGCAGGGAGTAGTTTTGTATAGGTTACATCTCGTGTCTGGACTTGAAAATTCATAAAACTGAAACCAAAAAGAATCAGATTCTGTAAAGCTAAAGAGCTTTTCTCCCTTGATTTGTAAAGGACTTATTACTACAAGCTTGTATTTCAGCAGCAAAATAATTAACAACCAGGGAACGTTAATAGAACTGTTTTTTCAGACCACATGGTCTTGTGGTCAGCATTTAATTCATTTTGAAGATTGTCCTGAATCTGATTTTGATTTGATTATGAATATTTAGTGTAGCTACGAGCCAGACAACGCTTAAAGAAAATCTATGAGAGCATTTTCGAGAAAATAACAGCTGAACATAATTTGATTATTGTTTGTGTTGCTTTGACCACCCAAAACAATTAGATAACACTTAAAATCAATGAATCTTTTAAATTGCCTTTACGCTTTCAACCTAAAATTACTGTCTTGTACACTGCTAATCAAATCCGTCCATTGTGTATTTTCTGACGGTACAATTTGTGAGATACTATGAATACAAATTCTCTTCGAAATGTGAATAAATGTTTTTCTACTGAAAGCGATTGTTTAATTTCAAAACTCGTCGATGATTTTTTCTTCAGTTCAGTTTCTATGTGATATTTATGGGGCTATCAACCTTCTGCCCTGCCTTAGTTTTATGAACACTGAAGGCTTCTAAGGCCACCAAATAATGACCTACGTACATTTGCCTTTCCAAACCAAAGTTTGCAGTAAGTTTGCCGCTATATATTTTAACGCGAATATGTAAATTTTGTATTGTTATAAATACTATTGTCTCGTTTGTGTATAATCAGCAGCCTGCCTGCACGGTTCAGGCCGTCCTCCTGTTTTGACTTTGAAGGAGAAATTTTGTGTATGTAAACCAGTATTTGAAGCCCTTAGAAGCCTTCGATGCAAATAAGACCAAGGCAGGAGTTTGATAAAAATTTAAGAAATAAAAACTGTTTTCCGTGCTTGATAGCCTGATCAAAACACGCGTGATGTCGAGAGAACACGAGAGGGCGTATGTTTTTTTCTCACAGCTCTCGAGTGTTTTCCCAACATCACAAGTGTTTTGATCAGGCTATTAAACACAGAAAAACAATTTGTTTACTTCTTTTATAAAATAAAATAGCTATTTACAAATAATACACAGAAAACTTGAGGAAAATGAATCATCAACTAGTTTTGAAACAATCGCTTTACAAAGACATTCATTATCATTTCAAATATAAAATTTGTATTTATAGTATCTCACAAATATTTCTTCAAAAAAAAAATACTTAATTAAAAAAAAGAAAAAAACTCACTTAATTATCAGCTTGCAAGACAGTAGTTATAGCCGAAACTATATGTAAACCTAAAAAAAGTCGTGATTTCAACTTTTATGCTAATATTTTGAGTAGTGAAAGCAACTCAAACAATTCTCGAACACGCTCTCATAGATCTTCTTTAAACGTTGCCTGGCTTTAGCAACGTGCTCAAGCTGTTGTATACGGTCGTTTGTTTTGAGTGGTCAAGTCTAGATATCGAGAAAATGCGCAGAAAGCAATTTTAGTTACGTACATCGGTGCGTGACCGCATGTGCGCCAATCTTCATCAAACTAACATCCAACAAAAATTCATTAAAAGAGGAGTTTCTGAGGGAAATGGCTAACTCTACTAACTCTGTGACAAGAATTACAACGGTTTATAGTTAGGTTGGTGGGTATACCCGTATTTCCAAAACCCAGGCGAGCCCCATTAAGTTCGTGCACTCTATTTACAAAGTTGATGGGCGCTTTCGAGTAAATCGATCAGCTTAACTGCTATTGTAATTGGTTAGAGAATGTGGAATTATTTTGAGTTGATATTTCTTTTTCGTGTCATCGAGAAACAATGTACTGATCGGTGTATATGGATCATCACCAGCGGTATCACATTTGATATTTTGAAGTTTCTCCGAGATATTTTGTTTTCCCGAGATTTTTCATTTTAATGAGGTTAAATATTTCTGAAAGTTTTATTTCTATTGCTAAACTACAGTACAAGTACATATATATTTGCCACTTCAAAACAAATGCGCGATTTTTTAAAATCTCGATCAGTTGAAATGAGCGGGAAAATTGTTGTGGACGCGCGCGTTTGTTATCTTTTGGCGGGAAAAAATCAATGCACAAAGTAAACAAACTACATTTGTATAAAATATAAAAAATTAGGGACAAGGAGATGAAAAAAATAAAAACACCCCGTACATTTTCGCTTGTGTTCACTTAGTCTAAGATTTGAGACTTTCTGTGCTATTCACTTTGTTTGAAGAATCATAATTTTGGAGAACCGTCAGATACAGTAATGACTATGGGTCGAATAAAATGCTGAACTTTCTGAAGAAGCGAAAGATTTAATCGTCAGGGCTCCTTAACGCATGCTCAACAAGGTCGCAAGCCCGCCGAGTGAACGAGCGTCATGTGATGCTGTTACATGAGTTAACAATCTAACCAAACAAACATTGTCGCCTTTGGGCCATGTTTTGACTTAAAGTCATGTGTTCAAGCCCTCCAGCTGTTCTAATTCAACAGGTGGATCAGGTAGGAAATCGTTTCAGGCGAACGTTCTTCAGACGATCAGGAATTAAAATATAAAGTTCCCTTGTTTGTTCTAAGTCAATCCTCTCCCACACTCTCTGAATCTCGGCGAATAGATGGTTCTTGTTGGCAATGTTTGCCTTTGATGTTTGAAGCTGTCTCTTAATAATATGAAGCCAAATATTTGTTCAATTGACTTTTATCACGCTGGACTAGTGAGTTAAAAAAATATCGGATTTATCGAAAAATGGAACTGCAAAATTTCAACAATTAACATCGCGCTGAAACTGTCCATGATAAAGCTGAGCATGAGCTTTCAAGACTACTATAAACACCCCACGAACAACTATAATGAGTGTTCTAAAGAAGTACCAACGTAACAGACAACGTTAGTGAAGAATAAGAAGAGAAGGCAGGATAGCCGAGTGGTCAGAGCGTCGGTCTCGCAATCTGGCGGTCCCAGGTTCGATTCCCGCTCTGGCCACTAGCTGAGACTGAATTTGTTCCGACTTCGATTAGTTCAAATTCAGTTTCTCGGCCATGCTTGTAATATAGCCAACTGGTTTGCCTCCTTGCCAGTTGGGATTCTTAATCCATTTATGTTTGATCTGATTTATATGATTTAGTTAGGATTTGTAAATTGAGCTGAAAAGCCCTGTTGAGGGAGTCTCAATCATGCATGTATGTAGAAGTGGTCGGAAAAAGGCGTTTACTGCAAGGGATAAAACCAAAAAAAAAAAAAAAACTGTGCAAAAAGCTTTACGTACTGAAGGGTATCGGAGACGAGTAATCAAGAAGAAAGTGTTAGTTCGACAAGTCAACCAGAGAGAGTCAAGTATTGCCAGTAAAGACCGAAATAACTACACAGTAAATGAATATTGGAAAGTAAACAAGTGATGTTTTCCGACGAAAGTCAATTTGTTCTGGGGAAATTAACACAACTGCTACTAAATTTGGAGAAAAGGTGATGACGGAAGTACAGACCCCATCTTGTTTGTTCTTCTTCACAACGCAAGATCAGTTTAATGATCTGGGGACTGATGCATTTGCTACAGTTTTGTTGCCGTCGACTGAGGCAATATCAACTCTGAAAAGTTCATTGAAATCATAGACAAGAATTTATGGCCAGTAATTGTGTGGTATTTTGACATGAGACTACTCGTTCGTACCAAACAAAAAGGTGTAATGAAACGAATAGTTTAAATTCATTAGAATGGCCAGCACAGTCCCCGGCCAGATTTGAATATAATTGACTCTTATCACGCTGGAGTGAATTATAGAGGATATTACACGGTGGCGCGAAGATATGGAGTTTATCTTCGAGTGGAAAGAAATATTTCACGAGTGAGCGCAGCGAGAAGATAAACTCCATATCTTCAAGCCGCCGTGTAATTTTCTTTTTATCATATAATTACTGAGATTTTAAGAAAAAGAGCTGAGCATACAACAAATAGTGCACCAAAGAACGAAATAAAAATGTCAACTCCGCCGTTTTGGAACTGAAGTTTTACTGAAATATCACAAGGCTTATACTTTAATTACATGCTACAAATTAAATGAGCTAAATTATTATTATTATTTTTGGTTTCTCTTTGTTCTGCCATGTTGGCACTACTGAGTACATAATAGCTTGAATGGCGGGAAAATCAACCTGATATCATCACATGTGATGATATCGAAATCCTGCGCTCTGATTGGTTGTTTTTGATATCATCACATGTGAACGATATCAATGGCCGATACCCTCTATATTTGCGCGCTCTATTGTGTTGATATCGAAGTAAGTATATGATAAACAAAAATATCAGATTTATCGAAAATGGAATTTAAAATCAGTCGAATTCACCATACCGAAAATAGTAAAACTGCCAAGTTTCAACAACATTGATATGAATTTTTAAAAGTCAGCATTTTTGCAAAGAAATGTATGGGAGTAACGCATCACATGCGTTATTAGCCTCGTTATCATGTTTAGCACGAACATTTTCTTTCAAAAGTTCCTCATAAATATTTAACTTTAAAAAATTCATATCTTCATCAGTTTCAGCGCGATGTTGTTGAAATTTTGCAGTTTTACTATTTTTGACACGGCAAATTCCATTTTTCGATAAATCCGATATTTTTTGAACTCACTCCAGCGTGAGTCAATTGAACAAATATTTGGCCTCATACTATTAAAGAGACAGCTTCAAACATCAAAGGCAAACATTGCTAACAAGAACCATCTATTCGCCGAGATTTAGAGAGTGTGGGAGAGGATTGACTTAGAACAAATAAGGGAACTTTATATTTTAATTCCTGATCGTCTGACGAATGTTCGCCTGAAACGATTTCCTACCTGATCCACCTGTTGAATTAGAACAGCTGGAGGGCTTGAACCAAGACACCATAATACTAAGAGAGCGAAGTTCAGTATTGATGTCTGTGCCATGTTCGTGGCGGCTAAGGCTATTTTTCGTAACTTCGCCATCGTGCGAGCAAGTCCCTCAACCAATAGAATTTGATTTTTGACGTGCGCGCGGACGGGACCGTTTGAATTCTATTGTCTAAGAGCCTTGCGCGCGCGATGGCGAAGTTACTAAAAATAGCCTTAGCCGCCACGAACATGGCACAGACATCAATACTGAGCTTCGCTCTCTTAGTATTATGGTCTCTTGCTTGAACACATGACTTTAAGTCAAAACATGGCCCCAAGGCGACGATGTTTGTTTGGTGTTAGATTGTTAACTCATGTAACACCATCACATGACGCTCGTTCACTCGGCGGGCTTGCGACCTCGTTGAGCATGCGTTAAGGAGCCTGTCTGGAGTTTGTGAGTGACGGACAAAAACCTTCAGTTGCATGCTATGTCTGCCAAATAATAACACTAAGATAAAACACTATTTCACCAATATCTAAACACAACTTGTTAGTTACATTTGTTTTTAATTTAAGTATTTTGCATCACGTAATTCAGTCTCACGACTGCGAAACGTTGAAGTCGATAAACGATATATCTCTCATTTACTCTTTAAAGGAGAAAATTGCAAAGCATTCTACTTACGAACTCCTGAACGACATTTAATTGTCATTTTTCTTCATCAACAGGTCGCGATAAAATTAAGTGTCAAAGATTCAAGACCCATGCATTAAAAAACATTTACATATCAAACCGCATTTCTTAATAAAAAAATGTCGCTTGCGCGGCTATCAACTCTATTCCATATTTGGGCATCTTGAGCCAAATTTCGGTAAACAGGAGATCCGACAGTAAAAACACAGGAAGCCCACACGAACGACACCGATTGTTTGATAGACGCGACAACCGTTTCATAGCACGGCCACCAAAAGAACTGGGCGCACGGATCGATTATATTTGGCACTGTGGTGCACGTCCTAGGGGTAAGTATTTTAATTTATAATATAGCTCAATTATAACGCACGTTCTGATTGGCTTAGAGACCACCAAAAATCGATCCACGTTCACAGATTTGGGGGTGCTATGTCATATGAATGTTTGGTGTAAAGTGTGAACGGCAAGACCAGCTGAATGGTGCGCAGTTTCAAATTTATCCGGAGTGGGAGCGTAGCTTAAAGGCGCTATTACACGCTGAAACTTTTAACTGAAACGTGTGTTGATCGCCGATGCGAGACGAATTTCATAAGGGGTGTTACATCCTGAAATTTCGTCGTGAAGCTTGTTCAAGTTTCTGTTGCAGGAGTAGAAAGCAGTCCTACTTTTTGTGAAACCGTCTCGTGAAACCGACCCGGGGAAGGTTTCAGCTAAATAACCATGTTACACGGTACAATACGTTGTGAAACTTGCCTCGCAACGGCGATTGAGGCAAGTTTCAGAGGCAAGTTTCAGTGTGTAACAGCGCCTTAAGATTGTCTGGTTTCAACAACGACGCGTTTTGAAATGGGTGAACGTGAGGTTCTGCATCAAGCAATAGACAGCGAAAACGGCAAAAAAACTGAAAGTACGTTTTCAAATTTATCCGCATAGCCTAAAATCCGGTTTTAATCACGAATAGTCCAGTTTCAATTTGCTAGAGACCGCTGTGCTTCTTGACAAAAGGCACATTTACGCAGGGTTAGCCTCCTTTTCAAGAAAGATTATTATCGATTTCTATATTGTTCTTAGTCAAAATGTTTTGCTTTTGTCGCTGGTATTATCGAATAATCTACCTTGACCGGCTGGAGGCTAGCTCTGCGCCAGTGCGTCTGCTGTCTAATTTTACTGCGATATGAACAAACTTGAAAAAGGTCTATTCAGAAATGATGATGTACGTAGTATCCCCTTAATCAACTAATCAATATAAGCAAAAAAAAAAAAAAAACAGACAAAACAACAACAAACAAAACAACAACAACAGCAAAAACCTGATAGTGCGGTTTCCAATTTATCCATGGTATTAGTTTGGTCGTAGCCTAAAATTCATGGTGTTTGATTTGAATTACAGAGTTGATATAGACCAAGTCCATACAAAAATATTTTCATGTTTAAACGCTTAAATTTTTGATCGTTTACATGTTTCGTCCACACGAAAACGCTCATCTTTACCACTATAAACGCTCATTTATCGTTTCCGTGTCAGGCAGTCGTAAACGGCTATTTTCCAAAACGCTAATGGCCGCCAATATAGTCACTACGCAGTCATTAGTACCCAGGATCTATGAGGCCTTTTCCACAGCGTTTTCATCGTTTCGTGTGGACAGGTAAAAACGAAGTGAAAACAATCGTGTAGATCGTCGTTTACATTTACATAAAAGGAAAACGTTTCCGTGTAGATGGGGCCATAGACTGTAGGCAAATTTGCGCCGCAAGCGTAGAATTTCAGGTACCTTAAATGATTGCTTTTAACTAACAGGATAACACGGGTAACCTATTGTTTAGCTTTGCGCAAGGCCTACAGGTGGAGCCACCGTCAACGGGTTCACAATAGAGCAAAATAAACTAGAGAACGTTAACATATTATATCAAAATAAACGACAACTACGGTGTTATCGTCAAAAACAACACTTTGTATTGAAGTTTTTATAAAAACATTGAGTGTTTCGCTAGCTATACGAACTAAAATAAGTCATGTTTTAGCAGTATGACTGACCCTATATTTACGAATCAGATATGTTTTTGTGCGTGTAAACTCAAAATATGTTCTGTAGATTCAAAGTTTGCTGTTCAATTTACTGTGAAAGTAATATCTGGTAGTGAAATATAACGAAATAATAACAACAGTAAAAAATTATAAAGTCTACAAATTTTGCCTAATTAAAGTTGAATCATCGAAGGAAGGATTTTAGCTATTGTTTATTTGACAGCGAAGGAATGGTGATTGACATTCCAGACAAAAAGTACTTGATATTTTTTAAAATTCGTTTTCCACCTCAATTCACTTCATATCTCCTCATTGAAATGGTTCCGCCTTATTTCATTCTTCTCCACATTGTAATTTACATAAATAAATTTCAGACCACTCCTCATGTGACCTGACCAGAAACAGCTATGATAATTTACTTTGTCAATAAAGACCATTTTTTGATTGCGGAATCTAAATCTGATCTGAGTTAAAAGCTCATTTTATCATTCTTCCATCAATTAATATCTTACACTGCTTCCACTCGTTAAAACTACTGAAAGAAAAACGATCATATTTCAAAATGTTTTCTTTATCGTTCTCACCTCGTAGTACTTCGCTTCGTAGGATTCGCAGTTTTCTTTATCACCTTTCCGCTTGTTACTTCCCAGGTGTCTGAAGACTTAGCCTTTTTAGAAGGCAACATGTTAGTTCTCCAGCAAGGATAGAACTTTACCTATAAACATAAGAACACCAATGATCTCCAGTAATCCAGGTCATTTTTTTAAAGCAAACACACGTGGCAAGGTACGAGTAAACATTCAGTTATGATTAGGCAAATGGTTTGCCTGAGGCTATTAACAGGTAGAAAGCGACATTAGCTTGCATGCACCATTTAACTGTCTACATTCAATACTATTAATTTGTTTGATTTCTCTTTAAAATATATCAACGAAGAAAACACAGCAATTTTGAACCCCAATTGCAAAAGCAGACAGAACCCAATATGACTTTGTAGTGAGAATAGAGTTAGTTATCTCCCCTCCGAGAAAGTTGAAAATAGTAAGGCTTTCAAGAATTCCAAACCTGTCCAAAAAGATATTAGATTTGAAGAGATATCGAACCTCACGCAGGTTTAGCTAATTGAAGACTTGATTAACTCCTCTAGTTTGACAGCGTTCGTGTTCATGTAATGTGATGCGTGTTGTAGTTCGCGATGTGAGTTCGCGTTCGTGACAATTCTGATCAGGTGGTTTTTAACAGGTTACAGATAAAATAACTCTTCTAAATATAACTGCTCATATACAACACTTCAATAGCACAAAACTATCAGAAAATTCTTCACTTAGTTTAAAATCATGTAATAAACCCCGAGGTTACTAAGTTATCGACGTTTTTCACATATTTACCTAGTTAATTATGTATTTGCTAAAACTAGTATCCCTAGTCCTGAGGGAGTCCTGTATATATTTGACAGGGATGATCGTCGTACCTTCACGGGATCGGATTTGGTAACTTTTAGGGTACGCTAGACAAATGTTGGTCAGTACTTTTACGAAAATTGGTACAAGATTGAGATTTTATTGGTACTTTTATGTGTAAAATTAAAATAACTTGAGCCCTGCCAGTTTTGGCACATTTTAGGGTGAAAATGACAATTCCCGACAATCATATATGGAAGTCCCCTACCCACGGATTCGCGATCAGTACCAGGTAGAAATCGCTATTTTCCCGGAAAAATATAAACTCTTCCATTATAGAAATCGTTAAGTAACACACACACACACACAAACACCAAAAAAAGTTAATTGATTGGCTTATTGTTCAAACTATTTCATTGAACTGAAAAATTCTTCTTGAAAAAAAAAAAAAAAAAAACTGGAAAAATATTATTGTGAACTCACCAGTTAGACCGTGTTTAGACTCCATGTGTTTCACCTGAAATACAACCTAGTTAGAAATTTTAAGACGATATTAAATATTTGTTGTCTATTGTTTTCTATAACCTAAGTGCTTGTCCCCAGCTGATCGTGAGTTCGTCATGAGAAAAATTTCACTTGGTTTTCAGGTGTTAAGTTAACACGAAGACTGGGACAAGCATTCATTTCATTAGGTTTGATTGTGTCTTTCGCTATATTGTAAGACATGAAGGTCTTTCGTACTGGACTGAAACTCGTCCCGTTATGAACTCGTCCCGTGAAGTAATCACCCAAAAAAACGTACCCTAAGTCAATTCTACTACCTCGGTAAAACACTCGTGTTAACACTGGACTAGCCATTTTTCTTAAGTTTTCATGTACATGTTGCACGCGAGAAAATTTACATAATAACAAAATAACTGAAATATAGATATCAAAAACATTCTTTTAATAAAACAAACGTTTCTTCGTAGTCAATGTAGTGTAAGTTGTAAGAAAGATCCACAAAACAACTTAAAATACCTCTAAAAGTTCAGGGTTAAAGTATTAAACAAACTTCCCTTTGATATCGTGTAAAAAGAAAAGGCGTTACGCCAAAACCATCAATATTATAAAAACGTATAATAAGGGTGTTACAGAAAATATCGCCAATAATTTATGATGTACTGAAAGTCAGGTGTTTTACCTCCGGGTCACGTCACACGCCAGATCTTTCATTCCATAAAAAGAATGCGTAAGTATGTCCTCTTTAGTGCCCAGAACCGTGCCACGTGAATTCAACACACGCTTTACGAAATCTGCTCAGGTCCGTTTTCCTAGTAGAAAATCAGTGTCTGCTGTCATTGCAACTTTTACTTGGAACATTTGTCATCATTCAAGATTCTGTCTCTTTTGTAATTAGCAACAACAAGTTGTCGCTTTGTTCTCTGTCAGTAGAAATGCCATTCACTTACAAGTGCAAAGAGCGCCGATTCTAAAACAACCCGTCTGTTGATTCGCCGATCGATCAGCAATTCGTTTCGGAGATCTAGAAATGCCTTTGAGGGTGACTTCTCTTAGCTCGTGAAATAGATATTACACTTTTGTGTCTAGACTACTAGACACTGGCTGTTAGTCTCATCCGTTCACAAATCCGGATCAATGAAAACGCATTTTTTCAACGGTTCTAAGTCTTCCGCCTCACTTCGGGGCTTGTCAGAAATTAGCAGGGGTGGGGTGGAGATTTTAAATTGAGGGATGAAAATGATATGACCCTCCCTAGCAGTGGGAACGAAATGCCCTGAAGTTCCCTTGTGATTTGGCTTAAAATAGCAAAATATTTTCACTGCCCATTTTTCATGACCCTCCCTTTTCACGGACTTAAAAAAATTGACTCTCCCCCCTTGAAAACTGTTTTCTCCACTTTTGTGCGAGGTGAGAAAGCGACAATTATTCTGGTAAGTGTGGACATAGCCTTCAAAATTAACTAGTCTAATCACACTTCGATATACTTTTTTCTTCTCCACTGTCGATTTGAATCAGTAAAGATCATAAATGCCAGTCAGGTCTATCCATTTTACTAGTGTAGATTTCAAAATCTCACGGCACACAATACGGACTGATAACGCCGCAGTGAGAACGCGCCGTGTTGTTGTTTATAAAAACATTCGAAATTCATGCCATCTGATGAACGTGCCGTGACCTAGAGGTTTTCACAGCTACACGAGAACCGCCTATTTACGCAAACGCTACAACTTGTAATTTTGGGATTCTACTTAACTGATACCTCCTTAGCAAAAAGAGATTTCGCATGACTGTGAAAACGGACACGGCACGGTTACGGCAGGAATTTGAAATGTTTGACGCGGTCGCGGCACAGCGCCATCTCATACGAAAAATACTTGAGCAAATCTGCTGTGTCATGCCATTTTCACAACATTCTGTAAAATTTTCAGAATTTCATTTTGTTAAAGGGAAAACAACACCCTTTAGGACCCAGAGCGTCTTCCTCTCTCCTCCCCATCCCTCCCTTCCCTTTCCTGACGGGCTGGGTCTTCAAGCTATGATGAAACATCTACTCCTACTTCAAGTTGATGCACCTACTTCAAGAAGAAGTTATTTATCAAATTACTATTATCCAACGGCGATGTACTGTCGCAAGGTGTTGTAATCGTCCTGTTTTGTAATAGGTACCTGTCGCGTTTTGCAACACTACATGGGTTTCATAATAACACTTCGTCGAGTTAGACAAACTGCAAATGGAGTAATAAACAAAGCAGTCACAAGACCACTAAAAGTACAAACTTTGAACTGGGAATTGCGATCGATGAGGAGGGGCTAGGAGAGGATGTGTTTGTTTTGGCTGGCCTCCTTCACAACCATGCCGTGTTTTGGAGCAAGTCAAGAATATATTGACCAAACAAAACTTTGAGCCGCGACACAAATGACGGTTTGACAAGGCTTTCTTCATGACATTGCGAAAGCTGTTTAGGTTACTGTCTTACAACGAAAATATTTTCCCATTAGGTTACAAGTGCAAATAGCGTCGACCCTCAAACTACCCGTTTGTTTATTCGCCGATCGATCAGCAGTTTGCTTCGTAGAAATCTTTTAGTTTTAGAGAAATAGATATAACACATATCGTTGTGTCTACTAGGCATTGGCTAAAAAACTACTTAGACTGATCCAAATTTAGTGGAAAATGCATTTCTTTCCCCTGTGATTTGATCTTCTGTCCACACTAAAACGGGGCTTTTCTTTTATCGAAGGTGGATAGCCGACATTTTTCTATATAAGTGTAGAGATAAATATTAGATTTCTCTGGTTAATTGAAATTAATCCAAACACGACTCTTTAACAGTTCTTATAAATGGCGAAATATTATATGATGGTGGAATTTGACTCTCTTATTTTCAATGTCCCATACTCCATGGTTTGCTTTTGCCAAAGTCAAGTGTCCCATCTACATAATTGCCAATAAACCTTTAATTTCCTTAGAACACTTTATGTCATTGGAGTGTAATTTTTCTTTTACATTGTCGATTTGAAATTAGTGAAAGGAATGTAAGAAGACTCTAGAGGAGATATCACAACATCTACACAACACGCATCAGCTAGAAACCAAACGGGCCGTGCCGTGATCGTGTCGGTACCGTGATGTTTATAAAAACAGGCCAAATTCCTGCCGTGACCGTGCCGTGTCGAGACTCAGCCGACTTTTTTTCATATTAATACGAAAACGGCTCTATTTACGCAAACGCAAGGATACGTTTACGCATCAACTTACGCAAACGTCTCGGAAATTCTCGCGCGAGAGCATGCGCGCAGTCTTTCGTAAACTTATCATCGCACAGTACAGTGACTGCCTCAGTGTTGAGATGCCAATTTATAAAAAAAATATTAGAATAATTCCTATATAAACTCTTTCATTACAGAAATCGTTAAATGATACAAACAATTAAAATGAAAGGCATATTGTCCAAACTATTTTATTGAACTGAAAAGTTCTCCTTGGAAAAATATCTGGAACAAATATTATTGCGAACTCACCAGTTAGACCGTGTTTCACCAAAGATACACTGAACTTAGTTGGAAATTTTGTAATGATATTAAATATTTTTTGTCTATCTATTCCTATAACATAAGTGTTAGTCCCCAGCTAATCGTGAGATCGTCAATGAAGAACTTCACTTGATTTTCAGGTATTAAGTTAAACAAGTTTGAATGAGTCTTTCGCTATATTGTAAGACATGAAGGTCTTTCGTACTGGACTGAAACTCTTCCTGTTATGAACTCATCCCGTGCCAAGAAATCACCCATTAAACCTCAGTAAAACACTCGCGTAAACACTGGACTAGCCATTTTTCTTATTTTTTCATGTACTTGTTGCACGCAAGAAAATCGACATAATAACAAATAACTGAATATAGATATATTAAAAACATTCTTTTGATAAAACAAACGTTTATTCATCGTCAGTGTAAGTTGTAGGAAAGATGTATGTCAACTTTAATACAACAAAATAGAGCGGAGTTCAAATATTAACTTCTCTTCGATATCGTGTAAAAAGAAAAGGCGTTACGCCAAAACCATCAATATTATAAAAACGTATAATAAGGGTGTTACAGAAAATATCGCCAATAATTTATGATGTACTGAAAGTCAGGTGTTTTACCTCCGGGTCACGTCACACGCCAGATCTTTCATTCCATAAAAAGAATGCGTAAGTATGTCCTCTTTAGTGCCCAGAACCGTGCCACGTGAATTCAACACACGCTTTACGAAATCTGCTCAGGTCCGTTTTCCTAGTAGAAAATCAGTGTCTGCTGTCATTGCAACTTTAATTACTTGGAACATTTGTCATCATTCAAGATTCTGTCTCTTTTGTAATTAGCAACAACAAGCTGTCGCTTTGTTCTCTGTCAGTAGGAACAGACATGTCCAATACACACGAATCGAGTCGATTCGTAACCGGTGGTTTACGATTCGTAACAGATCGTGAACCTCATTGATATGCAGAGATTGCGAATCTTATTAATATGCACTGTGAATCTTATTTATATGCACAAATTGTGCATATTTATATTCCTCTTTAGAATAAAATTAAATATTCTAATTAGAATAAGATATCAATTGCCGCTTATGTGTGGTCTTCCTGTGGTTCTTATCTCATTGTACACACCACCCTCACACCACCACCACTGCTTGGTCACCCTGTGGTTATTGATACACCACCACTGCTTGGTCACCCTGTGGTTATTGCATTCAGGGCCATCAGGGCCCGGGTTGTAAATCGTACGATTCGTGTCGATTCGTACGAATCGTGAATGTTCTTTACGATCCGTGCATCTTATTAGTCGATTCGTCGATTCGTGAACATGATATCTACTACGAAGCAAAGCTGCCTGGATTACTATGGATATATTGTTTTGTCGTTTTCAAAAAGCCCATTCAGAGATTCATTAATTTGTGTTCTAACTCCAGCGACTAAATAAAGACTTCATTGACATCTAAACCGGTCATTCCAAAGTAATATTCGTAGAAAAGCAGTCACTGATTATCGATTCGTGAATTTGATATCTACTACGAAGCAAAGCTAGCTGCCTGGATTACTATGAATATATTGTTTTGTCGTTTTCAAAAAGCCCATTCAGGGATTCTCTAATTTGTGTTCTAACACCAGCGACTGAATAAAGACTTCATTGACATCTAAACCGCGGTCATTCCAAAGTATAATATTCGTAGAAAAGTCACTGATTATCGATTCCTGAATTCAGAAATTACAACGAAGCGAAGCTGCCACATTACTAAATAAAGTCTTCATTGAGATCCAAACGAGCCATTCCACTAAAAGTGCTGATATTCGTAAAAAAGTCAGGGCCAAACTATTAAAATTTTGTGTATTGCCGTTTTCAAAAAGCCTCCTGAATTTGTGACACCGAATCATTGCCTCAATCAGATGACGATCTGAAGGCTTATTGTTTTGTCGTTCTCAAAAAGTCAATTCTTGGATTCTAGCTAAACCGGTCACTGATTCCAAAATAATATTCGTAGAAAACTGGTCACTGATTTTCGATTCCTGAATTTGAAATATTACAACGAAGCGCCGATCGAAGCTGCCTGGAACTATGATGACAATATTGTTTTGTCGTTTTCATAAAAGCCCATTCTTGGATACTTCAATGTGTGTAAACACCAGCAACTAAATAAAGACTTCAGGCAGCATATTTAAAGAGGGGGTATGTTTTAACGCTTTCTCGACCCAAACTATTGATGAAAAAAGTGTTTATTTGTGAAAGGCTATCACCATTGTCCAAAAGGGGATCAACCGCATTCAACGCACCTCCCTTGGATCCACCCCTGCAAAACCATGCAAAACTACTATAAACCACTACTTTAATATCAGAGTTCTTTATTATAATATCAACAAATGCATTTCTCAATAAACAAACAATACATGCTACAATAACTTATTTATTTATCGAGATGAAAAACAAGACAGTGGTCATATTTTTTGCTGAATTAGCTGATAAATGCACATTTAGTACATTAATTTTTACCACTGATGAGTTCTTTTGAAGTCAACTAAGGGGCTAAATTTATTGTTGAAAGTGATAAAATGACATACAATCCAATTTTCATCTTGGTCATAAATACATAAACAAATGCAACTCTATTACCAAAAAAAAATAATTCTATTTTTTAACATTATGATGTGAAGCTAATTTATATTTTAAAAGTCATAAACAAATTGGAGTATTTTTTACAAATACAATCATGTTATCACAATAACATCAGCATAAAATAATTTCTGCAAACGTCATTTTACACTATATTTATAAATTCATGCCAGAAACATGAAAAAGTTAAAATTCATTATTTAGAATGCCTTTTTGACATCTTCATTATGGTTGTCTAAGACATAAAGCATTACAAAAAGAAACCGCCACCTATTCATATGTTTTGATATTATTGAAAATGTTGACAGTCAAGAAAATAACTGCTTGCACACTTCAGTGTTTACATCCTACAAAAAAAAAAAAAAAAAAAAAACCACAAAACAAAAAAACAATAGATTAACAAAAGTAATAAAAATGCAGATGAAGAATATGAAATGTTTGTTTAAAAAAATATTTCCTGTGACATATACACAATATATACATGTACACACATAAAAAATCATGTGTCAAATGATAACAGCCCATCTTCTTACAGTGCTTTAATTGGGGCCACTTGAATTATAGTGACCAATCAAAAACCAGTAAAACCATACATACTTTAGAACTAATAACTGAATTAAAAACTCAAATTATAGTGTTCTCATACACGCTGATAACAATGTAGAGTTGAGAGCTGCAATAAATTGATTAAATATCAGTTCATCTAAGTGGTCCTGGTTGAATTAGCAGCATAATAAATCAGTTACCTTTCAAAGATATAAATTTGTAAAGATTTTTTTTATGTACAAGATTCAATTTTCTAAAAAAATCACTGGAATCAAGGCTAAAGCACCACACAGAACTTGGATTGAAATATTATTAATAGAAATATTACATTTATTTTATGATATATCCAATTTCTAGTATTGCATTTTCCTATAAATTAACATTATGTACATAAGAATCATTTATCAAAATATGACAACTTATGACTTTTTCATGCAATCATGAGCTAAGTTCTTCATTTTTAAAATTGTAAAAAATTGTTTATGTTCTTCAAATTTGAAATTACAGTATCAGAAACATGAGCTATAGTTAACTACATAACTACATATACATTAAATCATTAAATTCAGTTTTAATGTATGTCATTCAATTATTAATTACAAATAAAATAATTCTTACTAAATTGTTTTCATGTTATTGAACTGTTTTTATACACATATTAACTAAATCAAAATTGCTTGTGTCAAGACAACTATACCCCTGTTTCATTCTATTCTCTTGATATATCAAAAACATTGTCAAATCAGAAATAAAATCTTGTTATGTATATCCAGTTGAGGGAAATTCAAAAGGTTCAGTTTTGGAGAATTTAGGCCAAATCTCACTCAACAAAATTAACTTATTGATTGGAATAAATATTCTCTAATGAAGATGACTAAGCTTGCTAGTATATTTTTCAGGAGACTAAAGGGTAAAGATTACAAACCCTTAAGCAAATGCAAATAAAAGCTTGATAGTAGCAATTTTTGTTTGTCTATTACCACAGGAAGCCCAATTCAGTTGAATAAAAAGGAAATATTTAGAATTATTACTTATTTAAATTTGAAAAACACAATTGAATTAATGAAAAATTAATAAGAAAAAGATGAAATTTTGTATCCAAAATAGATTTGTTTTAATATTAATTATGAATTGCTGTAAAAACCATTAGACCTCAATACAAATTGAAAATACTTAATTCTATGTTTTCTTGATATGCCAGATACATGTAATTAATTACATACATACATACATGATTGAGACTCCCTCAACAGGGCTTTTCAGCTCAATTTACAAATCCTAACTAAATCATATAAATCAAACATAAATGGATTAAGAATCCCAACTGGCAAGGAGGCAAACCAGTTGGCTATATTACAAACATGGCCGAGAAACTGAATTTGAACTAATCGAAATCGGAACATTATTCAGTCTCAGCTAGTGGCCAGAGCGGGAATGACGAACCTGGAAACGCCAGATTGCGAGACCAACGCTCTGACCACTAGGCCATGCTGCCTCCTATTAAACCATGTTATCAGACATAAACTGGAAGAGACAATATTCACCTAATGTGTCATTCTAGTCTAAATATTAATTAACTAAAGAAGAAAAATAACAACAACAGCCACAAAAACAATCCAAGATATCCCAAATATAGAGAAGACAAAAAATCAAAATATGCTCTTCTGCAATATAAAGCTGTTGAAATGCTTTATTTGACTTGTTTGAAAATATGAAAGTTTTGGAACTGTTTCCTTTCTTAGAATTTTAAATAAGATACAACAGATCTCAACTTCATGTCATTTGTCTTTTTTACTAAACATGTTTCGGCAACTAACATTTGCCATCTTCAGTAGTGGAGATTAACAAAGAACATAACCTATATATAAGTTAAACAAACAATAAGAAAGAAGGGCTATTGTATTAATTGTAAATTAATATGTTTTACTTGTTGGTTCAGAGATGGTTTCAACCAACTAATATGTAACGCTTCTTTGAGTTTTAAAGAAAATTCATAAGCAGCGTGGTCTATATAATTACAAAGCATTCCTTATTAGCAAGGCTTCTGCACGACTCCGAGCTATCTAGGTGTTTATATATATGTGACGCCCTATCCGTGCGAAGATGTTCACGTACGCGTGTCGAAAAGTTTGATTTTCTAAGATTCTACCGTCGCTATGTCGATGATACATTCTGCATTTTTGACAGTGAACAAGATGCACTTGTGTTTTTTGATTTCATCAACTCCAGGCATCCCAACATCAAGTTCACCATGGAAAGAGAAATTAACAACAAAATTTCCTTTCTTGATGTATTCATTGACAACAGCACGAGACCTGTGACCACGAATGTTTTTCGCAAGAAATCTTTCACAGGTAATATCACGCTTCAAGCTGTCTCGTTTCGCAACGAGAGACGTATTACGATACAAGATGAGTGATTTTCATTTTCACATTACTGCGCTTTCAAACTCGTTACGTCTCCAAAAGCAGACTATTTTGACAAATAATTTCGATATCTAACGTTTTCAACAACTTATAAATCAATTTAAATTTCTTTTCTACAAAAACAAACTTTAATATAACTTAAGCTTAACTTAAGCTAACAGTGAGGACACTCAAACCATGAGCACTTGACTTTATTTAATAGATTAGCTGAAATATACTATGTGATCAAAATGAAACTAAATTCTAGTTCATTCTCTCAAGGAATGCATGTTAAAAACAGTTTTAAAAAAGAACCAAGTGTTCACGGTTAGAGTGTCACTGTAAACTTAGGTAGCTTAATAATCTTATAAATTCGATACGTACCACACATCAAAATCCCAGATGGTTAACATGCTTTACTCAAGTCGGTCAGTTCCACTAAAACCAATTCAGCGTAAAATTTAACTTATTCTAACCATTTACACGAATCGATAATGAGATGCACGATTCGTAAACCCCTTTGACGATTCGTACGAATCGATCGAATCATACGAATCGACAGGCCCCCTTCGAGCAGCTTTGAGTCTGCCAGAGTCCAAGTCCACTATATGCCCATCTGCGCATGTGCGCGACACAGGAATCCCAACAACATGCGCTAACCATTTACACGAATCGATAATGAGATGCACGATTCGTAAACCCCTTTGACGATTCGTACGAATCGATCGAATCGTACGAATCGACAGGCCCCCTTCGAGCAGCTTTGAGTCTGCCAGAGTCTAAGTCCACTATATACCCATCTGCGCATGTGCGCGACACAGGAATCCCAACAACATGCGCTAACCATTTACACGAATCGATAATGAGATGCACGATTCGTAAACCCCTTTGACGATTCGTACGAATCGATCGAATCGTACGAATCGACAGGCCCCCTTCGAGCAGCTTTGAGTCTGCCAGAGTCTAAGTCCACTATATGCCCATGTGCGCATGTGCGCAACACAGGAATCCCAACAACATGCGCTAACCATTTACACGAATCGATAATGAGATGCACGATTCGTAAACCCCTTTGACGATTCGTACGAATCGATCGAATCGTACGAATCGACAGGCCCCCTTCGAGCAGCTTTGAGTCTGCCAGAGTCTAAGTCCACTATATGCCCATCTGCGCATGTGCGCGACACAGGAATCCCAACAACAAGCGCTAACCATTTACACGAATCGATAATGAGATGCACGATTCGTAAACCCCTTTGACGATTCGTACGAATCGATCGAATCGTACGAACCGACAGGCCCCCTTCGAGCAGCTTTGAGTCTACCAGAGTCTAAGTCCACTATATGCCCATCTGCGCATGTGCGCGACACAGGAATCCCAACAACTTGCGCTAACCATTTACACGAATCGATAATGAGATGCACGATTCGTAAACCCCTTTGACGATTCGTACGAATCGATCGAATCGTACGAATCGACAGGCCCCCTTCGAGCAGCTTTGAGTCTGCCAGAGTCTAAGTCCACTATATGCCCATCTGCGCATGTGCGCGACACAGGAATCCCAACAACATGCGCTAACCATTTACACGAATCGATAATGAGATGCACGATTCGTAAACCCCTTTGACGATTCGTACGAATCGATCGAATCGTACGAATCGACAGGCCCCCTTCGAGCAGCTTTGAGTCTGCCAGAGTCTAAGTCCACTATATGCCCATCTGCGCATGTGCGCGACACAGGAATGCACAATCCATTTAAACGAATCGATAATGAGATGCCATTCGCAAACCATCTTTACCATTACGTAAATATTCATTATCACTTGGTGTAATTATTCATGTTGTATGCATATCAATAACCTGTACTGTCTGCAATGCATTTCAATGAAGTTCACAATCTGTTACGAATCGTAAACCACCATTTACGAATCGACTCGATTCATGTGTATTGGACAACCCTCAGTAGGAATGCCATTCACTTACAAGTGAAAAGAGCGCCGATTCTAAAACAACCCGTTTGTTGATTCGCCGATCGATCAGCAATTCGTTTCGGAGATCTAGAAATGCCTTTGAGGGTGACTTCTCTTATAGCTCGTGAAATAGATATTATACTTTTGTGTCTAGACTATCCGGATCAATGAAAACGCATTTCTTCAACGGTTCTTAGTCTTCCGCCTCACTTCAGGGCTTGCCAGAAATTAGCGGGATGAAGGGGGAGTGGGGGGGGGGGGGGGGGGGGCTGTGGAGATTTCAAATTTAGGGATGAAAATGATGGGACCCTCCATAGAGGTGGGAATGAAATTTCCTGACCCTTCCTTGGGATTTTGCCTGAAATAGCAAAATATTTCCTTTCTCTCACCCAATTTTTCATGACCATCCCTTTTCACGGGCTCAAAAAGTTATGACCCTTCCCCATTTTCCACCCTCCTTCCCCTGCTCGCTAGTTTCTGGCAGGTCCCTTAAAAACTGTGAGAAATAGTGAGAAAGTGACAATTATTCTTGTAAATGTGGACATAGCCTTCGATTTTGGTTAGTTGTGGTTAAGTGAAATTAACCTTATGACTCTATTTTTATGTATGTACAGTTCGCCTTGCCCTTTTTTCTGCGCTAAATAAACTTTTTTTTTTGCCTCCCTAATTTTTCAGCGTCCCAATCATTACAATACGTCCCATGTTTTCCTATTGCTAAAACAGAGGTGTCTTATTAATCATTTGCAATAAACCTTGAATTTCCTTATCACACTTCGATATACTTTTTTCTTGCCAGGCAGTTCTTTCCATTTCACTAGTGCAGATTTCACAACCTCACGGTACACAGTACGGACTGCTAGCACCGCAGTGAGAACGCGCCTTGCTGTGATCGTACTGCTGTTTATAAAAACATTCGAAATTCATGCCATCTCATGAACGTTACGTAACCTTGATGTTTTCACAGTTACACGAAAACTTCCCTATTTACGTAAACTCTACAGTAAACACATCTTGTAATTTTGAGACACGGTCACGGCATGGTGCCATCCGTTTCGCATTCATACGTAAAATACTTTAGAAAATGTGTTGTGTCGTGCCATATTCACAAGAGTTTGTACAATTTTCACAACTTATTTTTGTAAAAGTGAAAACAACACCAGGGCCGTAGCAAGCCTTGAAAAACTTGTGTGTGGGTGTGGGGGCAAAAGCCACTACACAGACAGACAGACAGAAAGACAGACCGACAGACAGACGCTATGCATCACGTGATAAATAATTAACAGTGATTGTTTTATTAATTTAGTATTGATATTTATTTCCACTACACGATACCTTATAATCTTATAAAACAGATGATTTTTGAGTAACAATCAATCATTATTTCACCCATACATTTCAAGTCTTTGTTCATTTTTTTTTTTGAAATATTTTCAGAACAACTGGGGGATGTGGGGTTGGGGGGGTTGGGGTGGTCATGTACCCAAAGCCCCTGTGAGCGCTACGGTCCTGAACACCCTCGGGGACCCAGAGCTTTTCCCCCTCTCCTCCCCTCCCTTCCCTGGCGGCCTGGGTCTCCAAGCTATGATGAAACATCTACCCCTACTTCAAGTCGATGTACCTTCTTCAATGAGAAGTTATTTATCAAATTACTATTATCCAACGGCTATATACTGTCGCAAGTTGTTGTAATAGTCCTGTTTTGTAATAGGTACCTGTCGCGTTTTGCAATACCAGGTGGGTTTCATAATAACACTTCATCGCGTTCGACAAACTGCAAATAAAGAAATGAACAAAGCAGTCACAAGACCACTAAAAGTACAAACTTTGAACTGGGAATTGCGATCGATGGGGAGGGGCGAGGGGAGGTTGTGTTTGTTTTGGCTGGCCTCCTTCACAACCGCGCTGTGTTTCGGAACAAGACAAGGATATATATATTGATCAATCAAAACATGTCGAGCAACGACACAAATGACGGTCTGCCAAACTCTTTTCCACGACATTGCGAAAACTATTTAGGGACGGAAATATTTTCCCATAATTAGGTTACAAGTGCAAAGAGCGCCGATCCTCAAACTACCTGTTTGTTTATTCGCCGATCGATCAACAATTTGTTTCGTAGAAATCCTATAGTTTTCGAGTAATTTCTCTTAGCCCGTTAAATAGATCATACGTACTCTTGAGTCTACGTATACTAGACTAATCCAAATGAATTGGAAACCGCATCTTTTTTCTTGTGATTTGGGTCTTCTGTCCACACCAAAACGGGGCTTTTCTTTTGTCCAAAGTAGAAAGCCGAGATTTATCTGTATGTATTTATCTGGATCCTCCCTTGGGATTTGGCTTAAAGTAGAGCCACTATTGACAAGCTAGAGGGAATACGAGGGGACCTTCTTTGAATAGATGATGACTGGCAGCAGTGGGAATTAAGCCTTAAGAAGACGGACCGAAAGAAATCCATTAAAACCCTAGGGAGATAAACAACCCGCTGTGCCCAACAGTCAATAATCTAATGTGAGGCGCATCAAGGAAATGAGCCCCGTCCCACACGGGTTTGCGTTTATTGTGGTGAACAGGAACACAAATCTATAGAATGTGATAAATACAAAAACACTGATGACCGGAAGAAAATATTGAGAAAGAAAAGGTTGTGCTTCAATTGCACTGGAAGTGACCACAGGGTGTCGGAATGCAAATCAAAGTCTACGTGCAAAACATGTCAGCGCCGACACCATACATCCATATGTGACCAAGTCAAAGTGCCATCGCGCATGATGACAACCACGTGGGAGGGGAGGGAGAGAGTCACTTTCCCTGTGGTGGTGGTGGTACAAATAGATGGGATAAAATGCCGTGCATTACTGGACACTGGGGAGGTGCTTATGTACCGTCAGCGCTTATAAACGCCTTGAAAACGCGCCCCAGCAGGAGAAAGGTCAAAAGAGTAGAGAAAGAGTAGAGATGATGCTGAACTCCGCGATTAAGGCTTTTAGCGTATACGGAATAAAAATCAGCAGCGTTGATGGCCAGTTCCAACTTACGACAGAGGCCACTAGAGCCGATCGCGAAAACCGATTGACTTTAAATAATCCCAAGTATAAGGAGACAATTGCCAAGTACCCACATTTGAAAGGCGTGAGAACGGAAGACATGGATGAGAGACCTGAACTGCCGGTCCATTTAATCCTTGGTGCGAGCAAGTATGCCCAAATGTTTGACCAACAGTAAGCCAAGAATTGGTCAACCCAGTGGCAGAACTAAGTTTGGCTGGATCATCTTGTCACCCGGAAATGAACTCGAACCCTCAAACATGTTCGCAGCGCAGAACACTACGGTGGAGTACGAGAATCTTTGCAAACTGGATGTCTTCGGACTGGAGGATTTCAGCACCAGCAACCAAAAAGTCGTGTACAAAGAGTTCAAAGAGCAGTTAACAAGAAGCTCCGAGGGTTGGTACGAAACCAGCCTTCCGTAGAAGCGAAGCCACTACCAAACCACAGGGGTGGAAGCCTTAAGCGGCTAGACAACCTTGTAAAGAAATTGATGAGACAGGGAAATCTAGAGAAGTACGACCAAATTATCCAAGACCAGCTACAAAAAGGTATCGTAGAGACGGGGAACGAAGAAGCCGAGGGCAGGGAGTTCTACATGCCACACAAGGCAGTTGTGCGAGAGTCAGCAGAGACGCCGAAGATGCGCATTGTATACGACGCCTCAGCACGTAAAAACAACAACTCGGGAGTTTAAGATTGTACGACGGCAATGTTGACGACGACGGTAGAGAACAATGAGATTAATCAAGACTGAGAATAAAGCTGACACGTGGAATGTTTAGTGAATAAGTAGATTTCAACCGTCCTCGGCCAATTTATAACGACAAACTCGAACGTTTCACGCTCTACCGACAACGCGAGCGTCCAAACCATTTTTCTTTCATAATTACTTTGCTATGTACTTGCTATATGCCATTCATAATTTTATGGGATAACGAACGCAAATTCAACTACAAACGAATACAAGAAAGCATAGACTTAGCGAAAACAGAATAGGACACTTTTTCAGCCACGTCGTCGTCGACGTTGCCGTCGTATAATCTTAAACTCCCTAATGTCTTGAGACGGGCCACCCATTACAGAACAAACTATGGGGCATTCTAGTGAGAAACAGATTCCACGCGGTAGCGATAGCGGTTGCCCTCAAACAAGCGTTTCTGCAAGTACGTATCTGTGAAGCTGACCGGGATGCTTTGCGGTTTCACTGGCTCCAGGATCTAAACACTAACCAAGCATAAGTCCTAAGATTCACTCGCTCGCTGTTTGGCTTGTCCCCATCGCCATTCTTACTGGCTGGAGTCATCAAGGAGCACCTACATCGCTGCAAGTCAAATCAAAAGGTCTCTTTACGTCGACGATCTCATCAGTGAAGGGGAAACGGTCAGCAAAGTAGCAGAACTAAAACAGACAGCAATCAACGTTTCCAGGATGCGAAGTTTGAGACTGCACAAATGGCACTCGAATGTGAAATGTGTAGCGAAGATATTTGAAAAAGAAGTTCACAGTCAACTCTACAGATATCCGACGGACAACAACCTCTTACACCCTTCTCAACACGATTTCCGTAAAAAAAGATCAACGCAAACAGCCTTGATAAAAGTTGTTGATAACTGGTTGTCTAACATCGACAAGGGACAAGTTACAGCAGTTGTATTTCTTGATTTGGCGAAAGCCTTCGACACCATAAAACATAACATCCTGGTGAGAAAGCTTGAAACTCTTGGAGTCACTGGACCTGACTTAGACTGGTTTTCTTCATATCTTGACAGCCGTCAACAGCAAGTATTCTACAATGGTGTACTCTCATCGACAGAACACATCTTATCAGGAGTTCCCCAGGGCTCTACCCTGGGGCCATTACTTTTCTTAGTGTACATCAACGACCTCCCTTGCTGCATTTCTCACTCCACTGTTACAGCCAAAATCGTTGCATCGCGACCAGCAAATTACAAATTTTGTTTTGATTTTCGGTTTTTATGAGCCGTCAATCATTTTGGGGGCGGAGCTTCTTTCAAATCAACCAATCACTGAACGAGTTCGTGAAAGCTCCGCCCCCAAGCATGATGGACGGATCAGAAAATACCAAAATCTTACCGACGTTGGAGGTCGCGATGCAACGATTTTCGCTGTAACATGTTTGCTGACAATACTGCTCTGTATTACTCCTCTAACGATGCTGACGAGATCCTGAGAAGGCTTAACGATGACCTTGAAAATATCTCCAAATGGATTAAACTAAATGGTTTGGCATTGAACCCTAAGAAGTGCGAGTTTATGGTCGTTGGTTCACCGCAGAGACTCAGCCATGTTGTGTTTGGCACATTAATGCTAAATGGGATTCCGATAAAGAGAGGGGAGGCCTTTAAGGACGTGCATGGGTATTGTTTCTGCACAATCTGTTTGCGCATGCAAAGGTCACGCAATGCCACGTTTTCACACAACATGTGCGGCGCCACGATCGCTTGTCTTTAAAAATGTAAACAAACCCGTTTCCCGGTATTTATATATTTATATATTTTTCTCTCTCGTATTTATCTATCGTAATTATAATCGAAATGAAATGTTTCCGCACAAAGAAAGGGAGATTTTCTTCAAAAGGAAATGATGCGAGAGCAAATCATCTTTTGAAATGCGCTCAAGAGAGAAGACCGGGTTTTTTTAAATGTCCCTGACGAAAAAGTAGAAGAAACAGAAAATGAAAAGCCATGGTTTACTGGTAGACGAATAGTAGAGCTAGAATGTCTAGCAAAAGGGTTAAATGCTTGTGAGGACTGCGAAGGGCCGCTAAGACTTTCACAGATCACGAACGAAAGAAGATATGGTTTCGGCAGTCTCAACAAAGTTTACACGGGTAAAACGCATAGACCTGATGGCAATCGTCGAGGGATCCCAGTGTACGATGTGAACACGAAAACAGCAACAGGTAAATAATAATTTTGCATTATTTTGTAAACATTAAAGAAAATTTTCAAGTTGTTGGTCACGCATTGACGATCAGGAGATGTACTTTACGACTGCCGTGCTTTCGTTTCTTGTAACGGGACCGGCTTTTTTGAAGTTTTGTTTTTGTTTTTTTCCTCAAGGTTTTTGGTTTGCTCTGCACGCACAAATAATGTACTTAGCATCATGAGACAGTGAAAAACCAAAGAAAATGAACAAGTATTTTTTAAAGAGCAACTAAAAATATTCAAAATGACAATTGAAAACATTTGAATGGGTTTCGCCATGAAAACACATGATAAAAGCGACCGATAAAAGCCACTTTTCCCAACAATGACGAAAAAATAATAATTTTCCTTACGATAAAACCAAGTTGTAAGTAAATATATAGAAATAATTTGTAATTATACTGATATTTTATTTGTTTTCCAAGCCGTGATACACACTGGTCTTGGGGAAAGGCAAGTCGACAGTTTTATGGCAGCTCTAAATATCCCCACAATAAATTGCAAATCTCTGAAAGCCAGAGAAAGAGAAGGAGGTGTCGACTAGTGAACTACAGTATGAATGCAATAAACATTGTATCTTGGTTGTTGCTTATCAGTATTTGTGAACTTCATAAATAATGAATGAGAATGCAAATCCATCCAAAGCCAAAAGTCACAGGTCAAAGTTGTATCACAAAAACAAAAACAAAAAATAGAAGAAATCTATAACTATTAAACTATAAAATCTATACAACTAGTGTGTATAACCATGAAAATCTAGTACAAATAAATAGTACTAATTTTCAATCTAAAGACACAAGTACAGTTAACTTATATAATTAGTGTATATGATGTCTAAAATATAAGCATATGCCTTCCAGAGTAGAGCTGCTTATACATATAAACTTCATGTAGTTTTTGAGCATAGCTGCTTTAGTATTGTAATTAATTTTACATATCATAACCTATAGGTTTTGGTATAGAGAATGTAGCTCGAGTCTCCTCTGAAGATGCCCTAGCTGAAGAAATAAGACTTGCAAGTTCACACACCTCTACTTCCAATACGTAATAATAATAATATAACATTTTTGGTATGTTGTTAAAAGATACAAATATGAGTAAGAAAAAGATCATTTCATATTATGATAATATTTGTCAGATTAGTATAACATTAGCACAAGACAAATTTTTCTTTACACAAAATTTTCAGTTATACAGAAAGCAATAATTGGGAAAACAAAGTGACTTTAACAGCCAGTTATGACATGGGTTGGCAGAAGAGAAGCTCAGGAAGAGCATACAACAGCAAGTCAGCTTGGATATAATACAAGTAATTGATGCAGATAATTAAAAAAAATTGCAAATGGGCAGCTATTTAAAAAAACATTGAATACAGAATTCTGCATTTTGCATACTGAATAGTGCATTGCAAGACTTACAAATTGCATTAAACAAATTTTGTTAATTGTTTCCATTGCTGTTTTGCCACTAATTTAGATTTTCAAAGCCAAAACATAATAACCGAATAAACACAATGCATTTTGGTCTTTGAATGCACTATTCAGTATGCAGAATGCATCATTCAGTTTTTATATATTGAAATGTATACACTTTCCAAAAAAAGGTAGATGCATGGAAATTGATCTGAATCTGAGCCACAGTGGAATTACATCTCAGAATAAATTATAGATAAATGGGTGGCATGGTTGCCCTAGTGGTGAATGCACTGGCCTTTCACCACTGTGAAATGGGTTGGAGTCTCAGCTCGGGTGCTTGGATCATACAGGAATTGAGTTTGTTTGATAGTGAAAATGGAAAAGATAGAAATAATCACATTGTACAGAATTGTATTTTACAATTTGCATGAAATATATTACAATCAAATATTAAATCTAAATATTTAGGTCATGGATGTCTTATTGGTCAAGAGAGTGGTAAAATTACAAAATATGGAATCAGAATGCTTTCCTGCCGAGTCTGTGAATCTGCAGCATCCAAAGGCATCAAACCAAGAGAGCATGACTGTAGAAAAATGGAAGCTGACTTGGCAGTGGAGCGTGTTTCAGAAATCAACACTAATGAAAAGGCTGTTCTAGACACAATTGTTATGGATGATGACACTGCTACAATGGCCAGGATAAGAAATGAAACTGAAAAAGAAATGAAGAAAATAAGTGATGTTAACCATGTGAAGAAGGGTCTTGGCAATGCTTTGTACAGTGTAAAATCTGAGTTTAAGGAACTAACACCCAAAGTCGTAAAGTATATCCAGAGATGTTTTAGTAAAGCTCTTTCCCAAAACATGAATCATGTTGAAGAATTAAAAAACAGCCTGCAAAACATCCCAGAACATATATTTGGCAATCATTCAAAATGTGGAAGCTGGTGCACATACCATGCCAACCCAGAAAAATACAAGCATTCAGTAGAACTTCTTGAAGGGCTGTTTGAGTCATATGCTGGTAATGTGGAAAAACCTGCCCCCTGTGGAAGTACACTTGCAAATGAGTCATTCAACAACAACACCGTGTTGAGTAAAGCCCAAAAAAACCGACATTACAGCGGTTCAGAGAGGGCATGACCTACCAAAGCAACATTGCCAATGTTTACAGTCATAGTGATGTCATAAAGATCCCTGACAACATTTCTCCTTCTCTACTTCAACATTTGCAACCTGATGATGCCTATGGGCTCATATTTACAGATGTTGAAACTACTGGATTAGGTACTATTGTTACCTGTTTTAATAATAAGTGCATGTAAATATATATATTTTTATATATACCCAGATAAAATATTTATCCTATTTCTAAGATGATACAGTAGTGACATATAGCAATCATCATAAATAGTATCATCATCAACATTATTTATTATTATAATTATTGTTATTTGTACCCTACCTGGATCCTTAGAGCTGGATATGATTTGTGTTGATCTTGATTTCTGGGCCAATCCTCATATAATCATGTATATGTATTTTTTTACTTTTCCTTCTAGCTGGTAATGCTGCCAGAACACAGATCTCTGCAGTCTGTAGAAATGAGCAATTTAACATCTACATTTTGCCAAATCAACAAATAACAGTTGGAGCTCAGAAAATCACTGGTCTGAAGGTCATTGGCAGACATCTTTTCCTAAATGACAAGGCAATTACCTCTTCATCTTTACCAGTTGCAATGCAAAAATGTATTGAATGGCTTGAGAAGCAGCAGCAAGAACATGGTAAATGTATAATTGTTGGTCACAACATCCAATCCTTTGACTGCCGTTGTCTTCTTAGAGATGTGGAAGAGCACAATCTGGTGGAAAGATTTTCCAAAGTTGTTTATGGATTTGTAGACACCCTCCCTCTGTTCCGGATGATTTATCCTGAAAGAGCATCATATTCTGAAGAGTCCTTGGTACTTGTAAGTGACTTACTGAATATCCAGTACAATGCCCACAATGCATTGGATGATGTGCAAATGCTGAAGTCCTTGGTTATCCAGTCAAGTCCCAAAAAAGAAAAAAATTCAATGCACTCATTCTCAACCCAGACAGCCCTTGAAAGACACCACTACAACAATCTCAAGCATGCCAACACCCAAACACTGCAGCATCTCATTACTGCTAAAGTCTTGTCAAAAGGGATGGCGTTGAAAATGGCAGGATCAGGTCTCCAGTTCTGTCATCTTGAACTAGCGTATGAAAGAGATGGAGAGGATGGCATAAGAAAATTACTAACTGAGCAGTTTGATGGCCATGCAAGGGTAACAAAGTCAAAGAGAATTATCAATCAACTCTGGAAATACTTCGATACAAAGACCACCAAGTAAAAGGGCCTAAGAAAAGCATACTGCAGTATAACTTGTATATATTGTATATAATTTTACACAGTGTACCTGTAGAATATAAAATGAGATATTTATTCATACTATGTTTATTTTGCAGAAAATATTATTATTACTAGTATTATCATTAAATATTTTGTCTTCTTGAAAGAATATCGAATGCTTTCAGTGTTTCTACCAAGCTAGACCGTTTGCATAAAATAACACATGAAAAAAAACCATACAATATAAAAACAGCATACAATACGCCAATCTGAGCATGAGGAGGTAGCATCAGTTGGGGCCTCAGTTACTTCTCAAGTGACAAACTGCCCTCTGAGGAGTCACTTGATTCACTCAAAGTAAAATTTTTAGAACCAATGCTTTGCTTGATAATGTCACTCTCAGAGTCTGATGTTGGAACCGTGCTGGCTTACTTAGTCTCAGTATCTTGCACAGTTGAGGCTCTAAGAATATTGCTGCCAGTATGGGCAATTTTTTTTGTTTTTTTGATTCCTTTGAAAGTCATGTTGTGATGATGCAAGTACAAATCAAGTTCGCTCACCCTAAGTGTTGCTAAACTGCCAGAATTATAAAGATAATTCCAGTCTATGTTGTTGTACTCAATTATTTTGTTTGTTTTCTTTTTAACCAGTATGAACTACTCTAGTCATTTTTCTTTCACAGATTAAATAAAATCACTCTAGACATGGGACTTCTCTATATTATTTTATTAATGTATTTATTAGGCATGCATATTCAAGATTCATGTTGAAACTGTGTAAACAGAACCTGAGTGTGGTCATGGGGGGAGGGTCATGGAATATTACCCTGAATTATCCAGCTCCCCCCTCCCCCTCCCCCAATAATAAACGTACTTTCCTTTAAAGCTTTTCACATTTGGTTTTTGTTACTCAAAATCTCTGTTTAGTCAGGACACCAATGACAACCCAAGAGGTCAAGCTTTGTGTTACAAGTATTAGACATTTTATGGTGTAAAGTTTGGAGTTTTTGTTCAAAAATATGAACCACAAAGTCTTCTATGGGTTCGATTGTTTATTTTTTTGGGGAAGCAATAATTAACCTTAGAATTTATGGACAAAAACAGAGATGTCAGGACTATCTGAGAGTTGAGAAAAACAATTAATTTTTCATCTTCAGCGCCATGAAGTTTTACGAAGGACTTGCTGAACTAAAGATGTCGAAACTCTGATTGAAAACCGAAGAAATTGTTTTTTTCTTTTTTTTTTTTTTCAAGGAAAAATAATATATTATCGACCAGTTTCTGCAAACAAATTTATCAAAACAAGTAGGAGAAAAAGCTCAGACTTTTATATTTTGAGGATATCATGTGTCGAGAAAAGTATGAAGAACAATGCTAAAATGACTGATTTTTGGCGTTCGTTGTTGAAGAGTTTTACCCTTTGATCTTCTCTAACTCTTTAAACAATATAGTGACCCCTGATTTTATGAGTGATTTATGCTCACAATTTTATAAACTTTTCATACAAAGAAAACAAAGAATACTTTTATCGTGGATATAAGCTACTAAGCTTTACCTAAGTTTAACTTGTTCTGGAAGAACTCTTTTAGCTATGTGGCTGTTAACATCTGGAATAGTCTTGCCAACACAAAAATCAATCTATGCCATTTGAAACCATATAGGTTTCAAATTAGACTGATAGTAAATGCATAGATATGCAAATTCTATATTTTTATTCTACTTCATTTTTATTTATCTTTACACTGAAAGAAGGCTGAGTTCAGACTGAAATGTCTGAATTATTTGCATAATTTGTCGATTTCCATTTTAAATATGTGGACAACTTTTTAAATACGAGTACTAGGGATTTTGTTCAAATGTTCTTGTTATGATTTATTAATATTATTGGCGTGCCGATCTTTATTCATTTTACTATTTTTAGGATTCTGGCTCTAGTAGCAGTGAAGAATTTCCCTCAAGTGATAAGGAGGAGGAGGAAGAAGAAGAAGTAAGTGGATTTTTCTCATAAAATGGATGATGGAAGTTTTTGGTGTTTATTTATTCTTTATGGAATATACTGAAAGTGATTTTTGATAATGTTGTCCACAAACGATTGTCTGCCATGAAATAATGTAAACATTTTGGCCTTTCAGGACAATGTTTGGTCAGACTTCCTGGAGAGGCTTTAGCAAAATGAAGAAATTAAAGAGATATTACAAGATTGCCCTTCTGTTGTAAATACTCCTGCAAACTTATCACCATTTTACATCGACAGTGTTCATCTGCTCCATTACATGTAGATCTGCCAGTCCTCCATCATCATCATCATCACCATCATCAATTGCACAGCATGAAATCCTTTCTGCACTCAACAACATATCATCCAAACTTGAGCATTACAACTCCATCATTCCAACACCAGCAGATAACATAAATCACTCTTCCACTCAACATGCCGCACGTCAAATTGCTTTGTGGTCATCACTTTTCATAAACTTGTGCCATACACAGTCACCTACTTTGCATTCATCGTCATTGGCATCCTCATCACAGACCCCAGATATATCTGAGAGAGAAAATTTCTCACATCCACTCCATTGCACATCATCTTCATCACCACTACCACAATCAGCATCAGCATCAGCATCAATTTTACCATCATCATCAACTTTATCATCAACATTATCATCAACAACATCATCATCAAGTTCATCATCATCATCATCAACAACATCATCATCATCATCACCATCATTTGCACCTTCACTCCCATTTCACATACCATCACAAGCACAGCTACCATCGCCATCATCATCACTATTACCCCTATCACCAGTACTGCTACCACCACAAGCACAGCTACCATCGCCATCATCATCACTATTACCCCTATCACCAGTACTGCTACCACCACTACCACAATCATTGTCATCATCATCATCATCATCATCATCATCACATTACCACCACCATCTGTACAGCTACCACCACCATCATCATTACAACCATCATCATTATCGTCATTGGCACCATCATCAATAGTGCCTTCACTCTCTACATCATCACCCATGCAACAACCACCATCATCATCACAGATGGCAGCATCTTGCTCTACAATTGATGAGGAAACGCTGAAAATCTACCAGAAATATGGGGGGAAATATCAAGATCCACAAGATTGGCTCAAGAGTCTTCACATTCCCAGAAACGTTGATTCGTTAGAAGATGTGATATCCATTTGGGAATGTGGAGACAAGGAGTGTCCACCACTGTGTGAATGGACTGTTAAGATGAGGACGTTCAAAGGACCGAGGGGAAATCATTCTTCCATTTTTAACCAGAGAAAACACTGTTTAAGTCATATAACTTTGACGTAGCTTCTCTTTCCAATGACCACACGTGCGGTTCACTTAGAGCTAGCAGAAGACATGTCATCAAAAGCATTCCTTGCAGCTTTTAGACGATTCATAAGCAGATGAGGTATACCCAATTCTATAATATGGACCTCAAAAACTTTGCATCACTTATGATCGAGAAAACTGAAGCTCAGACATTTCTCACCAATCACCGTATATCTTGGAACTTTATCCCTGGACGAGCTCCCTGGTGGGGAGGGTTCTATGAGAGGATGGTAGGACTCATCAAACGACCACTTAGAAAGATAATCAGTCAGGCCAGCTTAACTCCAACAGAGCTTTACACCATATTGACAGAAGCGGAAGCTGTCATAAATAGCCGTCCTTTAACTTACATATCATCAGACATAAGAGATTAGCCTCCACTCACCCCATCACATTTCTTATGCGGCTACGGGCCAATGTCTTTACCAGACCAAAATGAAAACGTGGATCTTGAAGGTATTGTAACTCGCACCGAGCTCAGTAAACGAGCAAAGTTCCATGAATCACTGATACAATCCTTCTGGAACCGTTGGAAGCAAGAGTACCTGACAAGTCTACGTGAACAACATTGTAAACTAAAGAAAAGAGCCAGATACGTAGTTTCCAGGGGAGACATAGTACAAATTCACGGCGATACCAAAAAACGCAATCATTGGAAAATGGGCATTGTGAAGCAACTTTATCCTGGTAAAGATGGTATTGTAAGATCAGTCCTGCTCAAAACGAGTTCCGGAAAAGAACTAACCAGACCGATTGAAAGGCTCTACTCTCTTGAGATTCTGGAAGATGACGACGATGAATCCGATGTCCCGATTAACAAATTTCCGCGACCTCGCCGCTCAAAGGGCAGCAGAGAGAATAAAAGAACAATCTGAACTTTAGACCTATACTAAAATCGATTGCCGGAAACCTTTGTATGCCGCTCTGAAGGTTTTTAGTCTTGAGATTTCTTCCTTGGACATCGTCGAGTTCCAAGGACCAGGTTCGGCACCAAAATGTTGTTTTGACAAGTTGGCCTGGTTCATGCATGGTTTATTGATGAGGACTAATTAACATTAATATTTATTACGTCACTCGCATGACATGAATTCGTGACAAAATACGATTATTAGCCCATATATATGACACATAGCTACACAGTAGTCAAAGTAAATCAGCAAAGGAGATTTGAATACTTTTTATTTCGATGATTTTCTTTCTCGCGACTTTGTGTAACCATCTAGCGTTTATTTCTAATACCACTAACATTTCTTCAAAATAATTTATGAAAACTGATTTATAAATCGTAAAATTTCCATAGAATATAAACCATACCAAATTGCAGACATTTTGATGCAGATTTGATGCTAATCGACCTCAATGATCAGGAACAGTGTACAATTGAAGTTTTCTGTTTATGAATTCAACACGTACAAAACATACAACAAATTTTTTTTGTCGTTTAATTGTTTGATATAATGCTACCAAAGAGTTAGTCTAGGTCTAAAGGTAAATTGATAATTATAGTTGGAAGTTTGCTAAATTATTTTCGACAAGCGAAATCTCATGTGCATATGTTAATGAGTTGTTTGTTTGTTTGCTTATTACAGAAAGATTGTGTGATCTGTGAACATATGGAATTCATTTTTGATAAATATCTCTTAAGTATTTCATATTGAAATAGCAAATATTACCGTCTGAAAAGAATAGTATGCTAAGTAGTTACCAGGCCCCACGTGGTTATTATTAACTATAGCTATGTATAATGCAAATTACTTATCACAAAAATAAAGTTGTAATTACATTATTTCGCATCGATATCTATCATTTTATGAAATAAATAGTACACATTTCAGATTATCACAAAAATCTTCCTTGTGACGCTATTGGGTGCCTCCTCACTGCTTCCAGTCTTATCAAACATCTAGTTGTCAATTATCATATTTGACCAGAATTTTCCAAATTTGACTATTTTTAGCTTAGAAAATCCAAGTTAAAGTTTATGCAAATGAACAAAAATCTTTATCAAATATAAAGATCTACATAGTGATTTCCACTGTGTTTTCTAATGAATTAATTAATGAGTTTGATAAAGCTCCACACAGTGAGCAAGCTTTGGCTGAGTTCGTAGGTTTGGAAATACTAACCAACACTCACGTTACTTGTGCCGATTGACCAGCTCTAAGGCCCCGGTCGCATATGATAAGTTTTTGTTTACTTAAGAGGCAAATTCTGTCAACTCGCGACACTTTTATATGCTACCTCTACTTTTGATACTTTTCAAAATTTTCAAAATTCCTCAAAACTTCAGACATGCTGAAGAGTAGCCCCAAAGCTGGTAGAATTGGAAAAATGTTGCTTAAACAAAAGGTTTCCTGATGGAAGCTGTCAACACTCGTCAAAGAAATACAAAACAGAACTGTGCTAGCTGCCAGAACCACGAGTGTTCAAAGAACGAGCAACGCCGGGTAAAACATGAGCGAGTACTTTGATCCTCATTTTGCCTAAAAGTTTCTTTCAGCCTGGGCCAAGTAGATATAGTGGCATTTACCACAATGTACCTGGTCCTTCTACGATAATTGGCAGCGGTCCTTCTACGATAAATGCCTATGGTCCTTTTACAATAAATTGTACCGGACCTTCTAGTGGTAGTATAAATACATCAAGTGATCAACTCAGCCGAATGGAGTCAGCGCAAAATGAAGAGGCTCCTGTAGAAGAAGCTGCTAAAAAAAACAAGCAGTACAATAAGTGGAATCAAAATGAGCAGTCGGATCTCATAAGCCTCTGGGCTGATCGGTTTGATTGCCTAGAGAGCAAAGAGGCAAGAGTGGTATGGGACGAGATTGCGCGGGAACTAAATATTAAGAAGTTAGGCCCAGTCGAGCGCACAGGAGACAACTGCAAGACGAAAATAAAGTATCTCATCGATAAATATAAGACTTCTAAAGATTGGAATCTCAAACAGACAGGGGGACATCGAGGCCAGTCAATTTTTTATGAAGAAACCGATGCCGTTCTTGGCTCAAGGGACATAGTAACCCTTCGTAATAGGTGGGTTCACACTAGAGATCTAAAGTAGGAGCTAAGTATACTTAGGATATACTTTCAGTGTGAACGGCTCTTTTTTGACTCAAGTAAGATACTTTGTTGCTATGGTTATGTGATATCTTCAAAGATGCCGAAGTAGGACCGTAAGTAAACTTTTACCCCTACTGACGGCCTCCTTATCCCTTCAAATGTTTCCTGTTGTCAATCAAAATGAACCGCGGTGAAATTTAAGATCACTTCCAAGCGTTACTTTGCTGCTGTCGAGCCCATGCGGTTAACATGTCGAATAATCAGAACGGTCCAAACTACTCACAAGCACAAAGAAATCCAATTTTTTACACGTAAGTATTTTATCTACCGCTTAGTTACATGATTATTGTCGAATTTGCTCTAAAATCGATGCTCTTCTTGACGAATTTGATATGAACATCAGTACAAATAGACTTCATTGTTATTACAGAAATAATCCAACATATACGTACCAACCACAGCATGGTTTTGTCTTTCCTCCGAGCCAAGGCCAGTGGCAGCCAAGCGGAATACAAGCAGGCTTGAGATTTCCTGAATTCCCAAGCTCTTCGATGACTAGTTTAAGTATGCCATCTACGAGCGCGGCCCCAACTTCAAGCTCCGAGCCATCACAGTCACACTCACAGCAAAGCAAAGCAAAGTCAAAACCATCGAAACAGCGCAGCAAATCATTAGATTGGTCTGAGGATGAAACTAAGGAGCTGATAGATATATGGGGAGCACGCTACGAAAAGCTAAGGAGGGCTTCCAACAAGGAAAAAACAAAGTTATGGAACGAGATATATGTCAATTTCCAAAAGCGATACAACAAAAATGAGCGTACACTTCCCCAGGTGAAGAAAAGAGTTCAGAACCTTGAATACGAATACAAAAATGCAAAACAAAAATCTCAATCAACAGGAGAAGAAGGCATGAACTATATAAAAGAGAAATTTCCCTTCTTCGACCAAATGGATGTCATCGTGGGACATCGGGATATAGCCGATGTACGCAATATGGAATTAGAGTCATCAACATTGTTTGATGACTCTCCGAGTTCGCTTTCAGAAACGTCTGACTCGTCCAGATCCACAACTCCTCATTGCGCCGAAACGACTGATAAGGAGGTAGAAGAAGTGGGTACCCCTGTTTCCTCGAAAGGAAAAGGGAAGAAAGTCGAGAAAGGAAAGAAAGGGAAAAAGAGAAAGATCGAGGACTCGGATGATGAAGAATGGCACGAGAAGTTTTTTAAAGTAATGGAGAAAGGAATGGAAGAGGACAACAAGCGATTCGAGAAATGCATGAAGGCATTTCAGGAAAGCCAGACCAAACAAATGGAACAAACAAATAACATTTTAACCGGGTTCCAGGGAATTTTCAAAGATCTTCTGTCAAAGAAAGATTAGGTGCACCTGCTGTAGATGCCTATATACATGTTCATGTTTCTAAAGAGTTTTTTACTTTTTTAATAATCTATTCAATTATTTTTAAATTATGTCACTTAAAATTATGATTCTATTGGTCGATTCAGGGTTGATTCAGACATTGGTTGATTCAGACATTAATTGTAACCTTGAGAACATATACTTTTATAAAGACTTTTTGTTCATTTTTAAAAATAATCTACTAAATATCACTATGATTTTATATTATGTACTATAGCCATTACAGATTATACATCACTATTAGTGCTATTATGCAAAAATCATTGCTTTTTATCGTATTTAAAATGATTGTTGTCCAATATGGTGATTCTATTGAGTGATTTAAACATTAATTGTAACCTTCAAAACATAAACACACGTTCTTTTCATTTTAATAAACCATATTTTTCATGGTTTCTGGAAACAACTCTTAAGCTTTCGAAATATGAAAGAAATTTCTCATTTTTCTATTCATTGTATTAATCAATAAAGTTTAGTTTTGTTGTACTCATGTGAACACTTATAAAAATTATAGATGATTCCAAACATATTCTGTGAGTGCTTCCCGGACTTCATTTTGTGCCTCAGGGTCATAATCATCATCATTGTCATCACTGCTGTCACTGCTGTCACTACTGTCGTCCAGAAAATCCCCTCTATCTATACAAATGTTGTGAAGTATACATGCTGCAATGACTGTAGTTTTCAAACTTTTTAACTGTTGCTCAATTTTCTTTAATAGTATACGCCAATGGGATTTTAGAGACCCAAAAGCATTTTCAACCACAGCTCGTAGAGAACTGAGTTGTTGGTTGAACTTTCTTTGCTGCTGAGTTAGCTGCCTTCTCTCTGGATAGGGTTTTATAAGCCATGGCCTTAGCTTGTACTGTCTCCAACTAAAAGTGGCCCAATATCCACTCCATTTATGTTTCTTTTTGGTAGTCCTAGAATTTGTTGATTCTCAGCCATTTCTGCAATCCCACTAAGTCTCAGTACTCTTGCGTCATGTATACTTCCAGGATAACCAGCAGACACATGAATAAATTTAAGATTGCTGTCTACAATTCCTTGCAGATTTATGCTATAGTGTTGTTTTCGATTGAAATAGTCTTCGTGGTTTACAGGAGGAGCATTGATCTCAATGTGACTTCCATCCACTGCACCTGCTATTTGTGGTATCCCATTTTTATCTTCGAAGTCTTGTATAATTTTTTCCACCTCCTGTCTTGTTGTAGGAAACACAATAAATTGGTTCTTTCTGCGAACCAACGATTCTTCAAATCCTTTGCAAATTGTTTTTGCTGTTGATTTTCCATACCCAAATTGCAATCCGCATGTTCTGTAGCTATTTCCTGTGGCGAGACGCCATAAAGACAACCCGACTCGTTCCTCCACGCTTACAGGCTGCCTCATCCTGGTAGCTTGCCTTTGTATATCTACTCTGACTAAATCACAAATGTATTCAAAGGTGGGTCGGGATATACGAAAATGGCCTTTCCATAGAACGTCAAGATTTCTGTTTGCTAGCATGGTTCTAAACCAGTGTTGTGGTCTAGGCCATGCCCAAGCTCTCCTTACAATACGAGCCCGCCTTTGCTTTCGAAAATTCAGCACGTACATCATCATCATTCGTCTAAATTTGATTCTGCTTTGTAGGCTGTTTATCAACATTAGGAACATGGCCTCTTGTTGACGTTTTGCCTCATTGTTGTTCAATAGCAACACAATAAAAGCAAGAAATGTTACGCAAAATAGCACACGGTCCATCGTGTGGTCGAATGTTACGCAGAATCCGATACCTCAAAAATATTAGCCGTGATTGACATGTCAAAGGTTCTAAGTAATTGTTCTATTTTTGTGTGTGAACGCCTGTTGTGCTTAAGTATGTATCATGTTGCAAGTATATTACTTAATGACGTATGTACTTAGGGCTTACTTGACTTCTAGTGTGAACCCACCTATAGTCTCAGAGGCAGGACAGTGTGACACTAGTGCGTCAAGTAGCAAGAGTTCTAAGGAAGAGAACAGCCCAGATTCCTCCAAAACACAAAGAAAAGACAGAAAACTGACGAAGGCCAAGAAAAGAAAGAGAGAAAATATTGAGGTGGAAGACGATGAGGAACGAAAAATGCTTAAAGATTGTTTTGCAGGCCTCCAAGAGCAAAGGTCAGAAATGAGCGATTTCATGAAAAACTTTAACAGGGTACAAGAACAACAAGCCAACACTATGAATTCTTTGGTGGGTGCGCTAACCAATTTCCTACAAAACAACAACAAGAATTGACTGCACTGATTAATGTTTGAACTTTATATCAGTATAAAAACATTATAATCAAAGACATTTCAGCCAAAGGGGCAGTCGTGTTTCTGTTTAGAATATTGAGCAACTTTGATTAAAAACAAGTCGATTGTATGGACATATTATGGACATATTATTTCTATTCCAACTATCTATTAATCGCAGTGATTTATAGCATTCAATCTTGGACCATTGCAAAATTACTTACAAATTAAAATTAATATTGATAAGGATCGATGGATTACTATATTTTACAGACCATCAGGTTATGCTAATGTATTTGATTTTTTTAATCCCATAGAACAAGCATGATATATGTTGTACAATTCAAATAAACGAACTCTATATAAAATAATCAATAAAAATAGTAGTGAATCATAGTTCAAAGTACGTTTACAGTGATTCTTTTAGGAATGTCGAATGTCGTCTCCATCGCGCAATTCATCTGCTGCAGCATTCGGTGGGCACTGATTGTAGCCATCTTCTTCTTCTCCATCATCCCAGTCATCGCCATTTCTCAGACAAATGTTGTGTAAAACCGCACCAGCCACAGTACAGCGTACGGCAAACTCCAAGGAGCTCTCAAATCGCTTGATAAAAATTCTCCATCCATCATCATTAACTTGAGGGGAGGATAATTCTTTGTTGAACAGAATGTCATCTGGATCTTGAGTTCCCTCTGGAAAAGGTTTCATCAGCCATGGGCTGAGTGGGTAGGCACTGTCACCAACAAGATACGGCCCTATTTCTCGGCCAGACATTTTCTGTTGGAAGAACAAGAATTTCTCTTTGCTCTGCTCTCATAAAGACTCGACTCCTTCTAAGTACTCGACCATCGTGCATGCTTCCTGGATGTCCGCAGGAAAAATCAAGGAAAATTTTTTTGCCATCAACAACAGCTTGAATTATAAAATCGTGTTGTTGATATCTACTAAAATAGTCCGGTGCACTGTCTACCGGCGCTTTTATCCTCACATGGGATCCATTGATGGCTCCAACAATGTTTGGTAGATCGGTCAGGCCAGACAAAGTGTAAATTGATGCTCTCACTTCTGCCAGAGTTTCGGGAAATTTTATGTGGTCATTCCTAATATCATAGAGGCCATTAACGACATCTTGAACTGCCTCAATGACAGTAGATTTACTGACGTTAATTTTTGGTGACGGATATGCTACTTTTATGTTTGCAGCCTGAACATGTCCCTGATAATGATGAGCAAGAGGTAAATGATTATACTTACAAAGCTCAGGCAATGCTTAAAACACACATGAAGACATACGGTTCAGCATTGTTCTATATGTCTGATAGGAAAGGTGTTAGACAGTTAGACAGTGTGAAGACCTTTTTACTCACACATTGATCAATATTATTAGGAGACTAAGTAATTGCTGTGGAGAGTGGCCTATTAGTTTATATGTACCTGGACATGAAGGCATATGGTTCAGCATATATTTATACCTGAAAGGGAAGGTGTCATTGTTTTGTGCAAAGAGTGCACAAGCATTTCAACTGTGTATTTAAATTGCATGTTGAATAGTATTGCTAATTTGATGCTGGTATTAAAGCAGTATTTAATTCTGATATTTAACTCTTGATGGTCTTTTACGCTTACCGCGCATCTGTCTTTTTCTATTTCAGGTTTTTTTTTCGAGATGTCTCATCTGCGGATTATGAAGGTGGAGATGACTCCACACTTGTTGAAAGTGGTTTGTCATGTTGTTTTTGACGTATGACTATTGATGGTTTTTCCCAACCAATCCAGGGTGCTTATGCTCCAACTGACAAAAAAATGCATGATTTTGTGATACTTTGTTTATTTCTTTTTTTAAGATGATTCGAATTGTGGAAACTCAACAGAAGAAAGCCGAAAGTCGAGTAGAAAAAGGAAAGGGAAAGGGAGGGTAGACAGGGCACAAAAGGTTAGAAAGGAAAATGATAGGAAGGAGAGAGAAGAGATAGAGAAGATAAGAGAGAGAAGCATAATGATAAGAGAAGGAAAGACGAGAGAGAGAAGAGAAGAGAAGAGAAGAGAGAGAAGAAGAGACAGAGACAGGAGAAAGAAGAGAAGAGAAGAGAAGAGAAGAGAAGAGAAGAGAAGAGAAAGAGAGAGAGAAGAGAAGAGAAGAGAAGAGAAGAGAAGAGAAGAGAAGAGAAGAGAAGAGAAGAGAAGAGAAGAGAAGAGAAGAGAAGAGAAGAGAAGAGAAGAGAGAGAAGAGAGAGAAGATAAGAGAAGAAGAGAAGAGAAGAGATAGAAGAAAGAAGAGGGAACCTAGAAGGAAAAGCAAAACCATAGACGTAGACGCGAAGAAGAATTAGAAAGAACAGAATTAGAGAACAAGAAAAGAAGAATTAGAAGGATAGAGAGAATACAAGAAAGAGAAAGAGAATCAGAAGAAGAGAGAATAGAATGAAAAGAAGAAAAGATAGAGAGATCGAGAGAGGATAGGAGATAGAGAGCGAAGAGAGAGGAACAGAAAGAGAAGAAGTAGAATAGAAGAAGAGAAGAGAGAAGAACAGAAGAGAGAAGGGAGGAAGAGAAGAAGAAGAATTATAAGATAAGGTAGAGAAGAGAGAGAAAAGAGATAGAGAAGAAGCTTAAGAGAGAAAAGAAGAAGAAGAGAGAAGTAGAAGAGAGAAGAAGAATGAGAAGAGAGACGAAGAAGAGAGAAGAAGAGGAGAGGAAGAAAGAATGAGAAAAAGGAAAGAAGAGAAGAGAGACGAAGAAGAAGAAGAAGAGAAGAAGAAGAAGAAGAGAAGAAGCAGGTAGAAGAAGAAGAGAAGAAAGAGAAGAAGAAGAGAAGAAAGAAAGAATAGAGAGAAGAGAAGAGAGAGAGAGAGAAGCAGAAGAGAAGAAGAAGAAGGTAGAAGAAGAAAGAGAGAGAGAGAAGAAGTAAGAGAAGAAGAGGAAGAAGAAGAAGATTAGAAGCAAGAAGAAGAAGAAGAAGAACGAAGAAGAGAAGAAGAGAGAAGAGAAGAGAAGAAAAGAAGAATTCAGAAGAAAGTAAGAAATAAGGACAGAAGAATAAGAAGCAGAAAGAGAAGACAGAGAGTTAAGAGAAAAAGAGAAGAAGAAAAGACAACGGATAAAACGAAAGGAAAAGATAAGAGAAAAAATGAGAGGATTGGATGAAAAGGCAGAGATATAAGATAGAATGAAATGAATACTGAGAAAAAGAGAATGGAAGGAAAACTCAATAAATAATGGAGGATAAATGATCAGTTAACTGTTGTGGTGGAATTAGTTCAGGCGTGTGACCACTGGTCGTAGTAAAGCATACTTAAGGTAGACGTACTTATTGGGTAAACACTTTTCTCCATCATGCTACAGACTGTAATTCTCCATAATTCATTTGTGGAAAGGAAATCAGTGCAATTAAAACCTTTTGTAACCAGTTACAAAGGGTTTGAAGACTTCCAATGAGCTCTGTTTTTGTCAATTCGTGGACATCTTTGTAAACCTTTGTCCTCGACATCATTTTGTTTGTGTTGTACGAGGACATGAGTGCCAACACAAAAAAGTAAATAAATAAATAAAAAGGCACTGCGAGATTTGCTGAAAGTAGCATTACCAAAGTATGCAAATACATTGACAACATAAGAGAACTAGGTTAAATTTGAGAAGAAGTAAAGTTCAGTTTAAGGTTAGTTTAGTTTAGTTCAGAAAGAGAGATGCAGAAAACATGAGAACAAACAACCGCCTTAGAAGGAACCAAAAAACATGTCAGACTGAAAGCAAAGTAGGGGAGTCCCTTAGTCGTCCCTATTTGTCTAGAAAAGGGATTGTGGGGATCGTGCGAGGAGCAATGGGAAAGGAGGAAGAACCAAGACATCGCCTCTTCATCCTCTCCCAACTCCTTTTTTAGGCTATTTTTTCAAGAGACGATTGGGAATTAGTGAGGGCGATTCCAATGTACTTCTGTTCTTAATAATTAAACCCAATTTAACTAATGCCATCGTTTAAAAGATGCAGTGATAAGTGAAACAATTAATTTTTGAGAATTTCGTCATGAAATGTTTGATTCTTAGTAATGATGGCGATCTATATATAAGCCTGTTCTTTCGTGAAATTTTTAATAAATGTAAAATTTTCAATAAAATTGTGTATTTCAACAATTGTGTACGACTATGGTAGCTATGAGTACCTGAACACCTTTGAACTGTAGAGTCATTTTAATCAACCTTGGCACTTCTAACTAAATACAAACTAGTTGAACTAGACCATATTTTGAAAACAAATCTATTTGCCATTACAACGGCTATAATTAGGTTTACTGAAATGACTATTCTGTTTCAATGATACCTCCCTAACAAAGCAAAAGTAAAGCACAAATTAAAGTAGCCGTTATGTATTAAAAGTTTTTTTTTTACTTTCGAGTTTGCCGGCATCTGGTCAGGGGAACGACACCAAGAGGAACGCAGGTGCTGGGTTTGAGATTGTGCTTTCCCTTCCAGGTTCTCCCTGACCACAACTGATTGTCACAGCTCTCTCAAAAGTCATATTATCTAAAAGTTCACATAAGCAAATCATCTAGACTATCATAAAAACTTTTAGTATTTCTTGAAATATTTAATTTTATGCCCATTTTCTTTTAGATACATGCTAAACTTTGCCAATGTCCAGCCAGATGGCCCTGCTGTGATTGCAAATCTGGCAGACACAATGCTGAAAAAATGCGCCCTTAAGAACCACTCTGGGATAGGCTCCAGAGAGCCACTGCTACAAAACTGAGAGAAAATAAAGAGCCAGTAAATATACATAAAAAGCATTGATTTTTATAGTGACATGCAGTCAAGTTAAATGTAACTATCAAACTCTGATCAGGTATATCATTTAACAAACATTCTTAATGAAATTATTTCTTAGAAGATTCAATGGCAGATTTTAATTATATGAAGGATAGACTGCAAATAAAATGCACTATTTTGGCTGGACTTTTGAAACGCAATCTGATAGTAAAAAAAACCCCCAGTCTTTATTTATAGACGGAAGCCAATTTAGCTTTCGCTAACCTTCCATTGGGCCGTCTTTCATCTCACACTCACTGCCTCTACACTTGAATATTTTTCATACAATGCTCAACTCACATGTTGATTTTAGTATTTCTTGAAATATTTAATTTTATGCCAATTTTCTTTTAGATACATGTTAAACCTTGCCAAAGTCCAGCCAGATTTTAGTATTTCTTGAAATATTTAATTTTATGCCAATTTTCTCTTAGATACATGTTAAGCTTTGCCAATGTCCAGCCAGATGGCCCTGCTGTGATTGCAAATCTGGCAGACACAATGCTGAAAAATGCGCCCTCAAGAACCATTCTGGGATAGGCTCCAGAGAGCCACTGCTACAAAACTGAGAGAAAATAAAGAGCTAGTAAATATACATAAAAAGCATTGATTTTTATAGTGACATGCAGTCAAGTTAAATGTAACTATCAAACTCTGATCAGGTATATTCATCATTTTCAAAGGACATATTCACTAACATGCATCATTAACTGCTATAGCTTAAACTCCTGACATGTTGTTTACAGTACGTACACCACAATATGTGTAAAATACGGTCTTTGCCAAAAAGAGTTGGTCCGGTGTGAAAATGTTAGGGACTCATTATATAATGCACTTTGTACTTGTGTTTGTGCATCCCCCGCCCCCTATCAATGTTGATGGTTGCTTTAGAGTGTGCTTGACTGAGTTTAGACTGGTAGGTGCACTCCAACATTGAAAAGGGGGAGTGGGGGCAATAAATAACAGGAAAATGCATTGCGCGCGCTCTAATGACAAATTGTGCCAACCATTCTGGCAAGGATTGTATGTAAAAAAATTGTATTTGTTTTGTGTATATTTTTGTAACAATGCATTGAAACATTAAAGTGAGTAAAAACAAAGCCGAGGCGGAGAACTTCCAAGAAGGTTTATGAGTAAATGAGAAGTGGACTCGGAATGATTATTAAGGGATTTAAGATATATCTCTTACTTTTTACAGTCTCCATTTCCGGTCACTTTCCTTGGGATTAAATCTGTCCGCACATCTCGTGGGAGCAAATGTGCCGACAAAGTGTCCACTGCTATGTACTATGGCTTTTTCTGGAGTTTGACACATTGGTATAAATTTCCTTTTAAAAAGATCCCTGATATTGCTGATATATGGATTCAATAACTCACGTAGATTGTACAAATCTTTAATCAACTGTACTGCCTTTGCTTACATTGTTGGGTTGTTACAAGCGAACTATAGACCTGCAACAGACTGGTTTCACGCTATGTGGGCAGGTCCAGAGAATGTGGGAGGTGATCAAGTGAAATTTATTTTAAAAATAATTAGTCAGCATCATTGATTTAAGTCGATTTTTAAATGTTTGTTCTTAAAAGCCGAAAGTCGCACTATGCAACTCATCTTTGAAACACGAATGTGTTACTAGTGTCAAACAACATTGTTAGGTTGCATTCCCAAGGTGTTAAAGCCCCTAAAGGGGTATTGTTTGAATGGGTCTTACGTAAGCTCACCTCACCGAACAAATACACCTATTTCAGAAAAGGTTGTCAGAGCTAAAGGCGATAGGCAATAGGAGATAGGTCATTCTACTATTCACAGTTGGGTTTTCTATTTGTTTTTATTACGAAAGTCAACAATCAGACTTTCATATCAATGTTCGCAGCAAAACGAATGGAGTAACAAAGCTGTTTTTAAAACTTCTTGATTACTTTGGAATTTGATTGACCTATCTCCTATCGCCTATCGCCTTTAGCTATGACAACCTTTTATGAAATAGGTGTATAAACCAAAAGGCTACACTGTCAACAGTGATCACCCATCGAGCGAAAACACAAGTACTTACAACATTAGATCATCTGCACCAAATACGAGCTCAACAAAATTTGATTTGAAAATTACAGCCAAAGATAAAGCTCTCGAGACCATTCTTGCTGGTACAGATCTTGAGGAAAGCCTGGCCAGCTTCAGAATGTGACTGCAGCTGCAAGTTTGTGACACCTTTTTGTTTCTGAGGAAAGGTCTGCCTATTGGCAAAGGCCAGGAACATTGCATAACCGTGGGATGTTTGGCCGCAGATGTGCCACATTTCGGAGGTAAAGCCTTGTCTGTGAAGTTTACAGAAAAGATGCCAGCCAACAAAAAAGTCGCAAATGAACCACACAAAACACCAGAACAACAAGCAACGAACCAAAGCAAGGGTAATTCCGTTGTAACATTCAGTCAGAGTGAAATAAAAAAATCCTACAGGTTAGCAAGACAAATGTGTACTTACTGGAAGACACAGATTTTGATTTCAAGATGATATTGACCGTTCTGCTTAAGATGGTGGTGTTAAGACATATTTGTAACACTCCACATAGTTTTCAATTTAAACCCATCTTGCAAGTCCTTTTTATGTCAGAGGAGAGCATAGTATTAATGATTTTTACCTGGAAACCTAGAGATGGATATGAATACTGTGCGTTAGAAAGGGTCAATAGTTTCCAATATCTTGGGGTACTTTAAGACCATACCCTTTCCTGGAAGGACTATGTAGAGTATATTGGTAATAAGATCTCATCTAGATAAGGTGTACTGCGCGAGCGCGTAAGGTCCTCCCCAAAGCAACCTGTTTTATGTTATACAGTACTTTAGTTTTGCCACTGTTCAACTACTGCTCGTCTGTCTGGGACAGCTGTGGTGTTGGGAGTAAAGCTTACCTGGATAACTTGAATAGACATGCTACCTGCATAATCAAAAGTCGATCCATTGAAGCTGATAAGACCAAGAACAATCCTCAGCTGAATTATAGGCCTAGCCTACAATCTCGCAGGGAATACTTAAAGTGCATCTTAGTCTTTAAATGTTTACACAGAATGGCGCCATCGTACCTGTTGTAAGTCCATCTTAAGCAATAGTCCCAATGCAAGGAAGCCTGACAATCAGTCTTTGACTAACCAATAATTTCAACTTGCCCAGGCCGGGAATCATAATATGTACATGAGTAGTTCTATTTATGTTTATTTTTTGTAATTAATTATGTTAAATCAGGGCTCTATTTAAACTAGCTCTGCTAAATTGGAAGCCTTGTATAAATATTGAACTAAATCAAAAAATATATAAATAAATAAATAAAATAAAATAAATTGCCTCCAACAAAAGAAGCAAGTATGAAGTGTACGGCATTGTTAATGCAGAACAGGTGTCGAGGACCAAAAAGAACAAAGAAATTTCAAAGAAGTACAAAAAAACAAGAGAAAGCCCAAATTGATTTAAGTTGGCGGGGGGGGGGGGGGGGGGTCATTTTAGCAGGACCAAAATCACTGCTTAAATTTCTCTGAAATTCAAATGCAACAGTCTATGCATTTGATTGCTCATTGGACTACAAATCATGATGTGACTACCCAGGGAGGCAATCAGTCAAGTGAGTTTTCATTCTCTAGTGGGTTTTGATTTATGTCACAAAACGTTCACTTATATTTCATTTTTTATTATCATAATTTGAGCCTCAAAATGCTAGCTTCAATTTCATTATCATTATGATTCCCTGTGGTCAATGTAAAACACTTTTTTTGAACAATCTTATTGTTGTCTAGCCCAACACAAAGATAACTTTTACAACTTCACACCTTTTTGGGTAGCTGAACCTATTTGTTTCCGTTCATGGAGACATCAGATGCAGTTTGTCAAACTCTAAACTAAAACCTCAATTGAGGCTGAAACTCAGTAGAGTTTTATCCAAGCCTTCTTTAGCAAATTTGTTAATTCATAAGAAATGGACATATTTCCTCCTTTTTTTGGAATTTCCTTTCTTGGAGAGGACAGGAGTGAGGTAAGATACAGAGTGATTTAAAGTGGTTTGTTTTTATTCTTTATTGAAGACGATTCTGTGGACACGTCTATCCTCTCTGTCTTTCAGGAGTTCGAGGATGAATAAAATTGGAAACACTGTACTGTTTGCAAAGTCCAGGTTAGTCAGAGAAAGCCAAGCTCTAATCTTAACTCCGGTCAGAGCTATCTTTTCTGAGGTTGATTATTTTTCTCTTTCAGATGTTCGGTTTGTTATACTGACATGCACTGCAATGGAAAAAAACACATTCAGAAGAATAAACAAGGCCTTGCATCAAATGTATGCATCTTACCTGGCAAGGTATGTTCCACAGATTTTCAGTAGAAGAATTTACCAATTAATACATTATAAAATAAATGCCATACAGTCTGATGTTAACATTACAGTGCTGCGCCTCGAACCGTTGCCACTACCACAAAGTTTTTGATTACTTTTTGACATCTTTTGGACAACTTTGAACACCGCTAACCAATTAGATACTGGCGCTTCACTTTGATGTCTCGATAGGTGGAGTTTGTACATCATATCGAAACATCAAAGTGAAGCGACGATATTTAATTGGTTAGCAGTATTCAAGGTTGTCAAAAAGATGTCAAAAATTAATCAAAAACTTTGTGGAAGTGGCAATGGTTTGAAGCGCAGCACTGTAACGTTATAATATGACACAGGACACTATTATCAAGCTAAAGCCATCGTGTCTTGGGGTTTATTTGTTCAATTCTATGCACCCTTTAGAATGTTAGTTTCAATAGTGAAGAAAGGCCTTTTTTACTAAGTCGTAAATCATATCAGTTTATTGGTAGTAAGCAATTTCAGGCATAAGGGTTTTGTTTAAGATATTTATGTTTTGTTGATGTTAGGGTAGTGACATGTTAGTAATTATTATTGTTATGTGTTTGAGCAATATGTCTCAATATCAAAAGCGTTCTGAAAGAGTTTACAGAGGAAACGCCTTGACAGAGTTAGCAAAAATATAAATGAAGCAATGTTAGCTGTTTGCAAGTTATTTCACTACAATGAGAAGTCAACATCTTTAGATGTCAACCCTGAGGACGGTTGTTTATGTTTTTGTGACCTGGGAATGGAAAAAGACTTTAATGTTCAAAATTATCTTTCCCTACTCTAAAAGGCAATTACAGAGCTAGAAAAGGGCTTTGAAAAAGGAAAACGATGTTGTTTCAGGGAGAAAAATTGTGTCTTGGCTAAGGGGAGCAAAACAAGATTGTCTTACAAAAGCATCAATTCAAGATGCCATAGGACCTATCAAAAGGTTTTGGGATGGCCTATGTTCCATATGACAAAAGTATCGCCGCATCCAATATTGACAGAGTGAGAAGGGAAGATGGATTGCTTTTGGTAGCATTCTAAGCCAAGGAAACCGATAGCGTCAATAATTGACTTCGAGAAGATGCAAAACGTATCAAGGATATGGTTGTTGTTTCCAACAAAATTGCTTTATTTGGTAAAACCTTTGTTCACGGAGTACAATAGGTTTAATTACAGTAACCCACCAGCCGAGTATGCAAATGAGCTGTTGAGTTTCCCAAACGAGTAATCAGAATAAGTGACAATGACCTCCCATGGGGGAGGTGATAAAATTTATCCAAAAGTAGAGGACCTTGGAGAGTATTTTTGTACTGTGGAGGGAGCCCGTGTGCGTTGATAAACTGACATTCACTGACACAGGAAATGTACTCCGGCTAAGAAATTAAAACACTTCGGTCATGAAATAAGCCCATGACTGAATGATTGATATTATTTTTGTCACCAGTAAAGTTTTATTCCATCGAAAGTAAAACTTGTTTTGCATTTTCAGACTCTCCAACTACATTCATTGATGATATAAGTCTTGTAACGCTGAACAGTGCCAGTTAAATTTTATTTAATATACTACTCTAAGTTTTATCTCAAATCATGCTAACACAGTGAAGTGTTGCAGGCAGGCGAGATTGACAGAGTGTTATTATCAGTTTGTGTGAAATGCCATGGCATCAACAAAAGCAACTGAATGAAAACACTGATCTAAATGATAGAGGCATTTTAGCTTATAGTTTGCTGCTTGTTATATTTTTTCAGGCGAAATGGATATTCAATCTTAAATTCAGTAAACCCTGTTTTATCCCAAAGGTTGTTAAAAGGGATATAACACCGCTTAAAAACCTCGTTTACGGAAGTCAGAACACGATCCGACTCATTTGTTTATCTACCAAGTGACACAAGATGAATGCCTACATAGACAGACGTCAGATAAAAATTTTGTTTACTGATTTCAAATGTATTATCAGTTGTCTTGTGTCACTACATGAAATGGATGGTAAACCTACAGTTTCAAGCAAGATTACTGCTCCACTTAAAAGAAAAATGGAAGAAAGCAAATTCCATTTTGAAACTAAAGATTTGTTGTGGTCCCTCTGCCCACCTCCGCCGCTGAAAAGGCAAAATGCTCTGCGTGGAGACAAATTACTTGAAACAATGAACAAGAAATGAATGCTCTATAAACCCTCTAAAGAAGGCCTTGTTTGAGTTCAAGATTTGTTGTGGTCCATCAGCATTGTAACAAACTACTCGCCGCTGAAGAGAACCTTGGGATGGGCACGTTTTCATATTCAGTCTTGCAGCAATCACCACCTTGATTGTCTGGAGGATACCTAAAAAACGAAAATTATAAAGATGAGAAATGAGCTCATAACGTGTTATCATAACATAGTTTATTTACCTTGATTATTGTCGCTGTAAACATCTCTCAAGGTTTTGTTGACGTCTTTTTTATCGACCCACGAATCAAATTTAGAACTGTTATTTTTCCAGCAAACAGGATACTGGACGGTGCTGTTGTGGGAGCGACGATTAAGGACTTTTGAAACAGGATACATCTTAACTAGAGACTTGTAACAAAAGAAGCTTTTGAAAACGGCAAAAGCAACAGATTCTTTTTCATCAAAGCAACTAGATAACATCTTCATAAGAGGAGATAAAGATATTTTGTTTTAGCGGCAACCTGTGAAAGAGGTGCGAAATTCTATAACCAAGTGTAGGCGTCACTGTAAGACTGTAATATAATTCTAATATGTTTGATGCTTGAATAAACTTCACAACTTGCTTTGTCAGCAATAAATCAAAAGAATCTTCTAGTGACTCGTCAGCCTTTATTTTTTAAGTTATCAGGTCTTTCAAGAAATGCGTTTCAACTTCAAGAAATCATTATTAACTAAATGCTTGGCAAGACAACCTACGAATCTTCGAGTGGAGGAGCACCTCACTGAAGCTCTATCGTGATTGGCTCATGAGGTTTTGTGTCAAGAAAAGTTTAATTATTTCCATTTCATTTGTAAAGGTTTTCTTTGTAATGTAAAAAATAATAAAAAAAATCATTGATTTTCAAAAAACAAAGTTACAAAATCCGGTGATTATTAGCAGTGAAAAAGCGGCGTGAGGATTTAGGATTGGGTGTGGACCAGCAACATCAGCTTCTCCCTGATATAGTCATCAACATAAGGAGCTACACCCCAAAAATGAAGCATTTGGTGGGGTAGCAGGGGAGTAGCAGAAATGGTAGCAATGGTAGTAATAGTAGCAATAATAGTGGTAGTAGGAGTGGTAACAATGGTACTGGTGGTAGCAGTAGTAGCAGTGGTAGCAGTGGTAGTACTGGTAGTTCTGGTAGCAGTGGTAGTACTGGTAGCAGTGGTAGTACTGGTAGTACTGGTAGCAGTGGTAGCAGTGGTAGTACTGGTAGCAGTGGTAGCAGTGGTAGCAGTGGTAGCAATGGTAGCAGTGGTAGTACTGGTAGCAGTGGTAGTACTGGTAGCAGTGGTAGTACTGGTAGCAGTGGTAGTACTGGTAGCAGTGGTAGCAATGGTAGTACTGGTAGCAATGGTAGTACTGGTAGCAATGGTAGCAGTGGTAGCAGTGGTAGCAGTGGTAGCAATGGTAGTTCTGGTAGCAGTGGTAGTACTGGTAGTACTGGTAGCAGTGGTAGCAGTGGTAGTACTGGTAGTACTGGTAGCAGTGGTAGTACTGGTAGTACTGGTAGCAGTGGTAGTACTGGTAGTACTGGTAGCAGTGGTAGCAGTGGTAGTACTGGTAGCAGTGGTAGCAGTGGTAGCAGTGGTAGCAATGGTAGCAATGGTAGTTCTGGTAGCAGTGGTAGTACTGGTAGTACTGGTAGCAGTGGTAGTACTGGTAGTACTGGTAGCAGTGGTAGCAGTGGTAGTACTGGTAGCAGTGGTAGCAATGGTAGCAATGGTAGTACTGGTAGCAGTGGTAGTACTGGTAGCAGTGGTAGTACTGGTAGCAGTGGTAGTACTGGTAGCAGTGGTAGCAATGGTAGCAATAGTACTGGTAGCAGTGGTAGCAATGGTAGTACTGGTAGCAATGGTAGTACTGGTAGCAATGGTAGCAGTGGTAGCAGTGGTAGCAATGGTAGTTCTGGTAGCAATGGTAGCAGTGGTAGCAATGGTAGCAACGCTAGTACTGGTAGCAGTGGTAGCAATGGTAGTACTGGTAGCAGTGGTAGTACTGGTAGCAATGGTAGTACTGGTAGTACTGGTAGCAATGGTAGCAGTGGTAGCAGTGGTAGCAATGGTAGTTCTGGTAGCAATGGTAGCAGTGGTAGCAATGGTAGCAATGGTAGTACTGGTAGCAGTGGTAGCAATGGTAGTATTGGTAGCAGTGGTAGTACTGGTAGCAATGGTAGCAGTGGTAGCAATGGTAGCAGTGGTAGCAATGGTAGCAGTGGTAGCAGTGGTAGCAATGGTAGCAATGGTAGCAGTGGTAGCAATGGTAGTAGTGGTAGCAATGGTAGCAGTGGTAGCAATGGTAGCAGTGGTAGCAATGGTAGCAGTGGTAGCAGTGGTAGCAATGGTCGCAGTGGTAGCAATGGTAACAATGGCATGGTAGCAATGGTAGCAGACTGAGCAGTGGTAGTAGTGATACGACCAGAGTAACAGTTGGTTAACTATAAATGTCGACAGACTTTGCGTGACCACAGCAATAAAATAAAACAAAAAACAGCAACAGCAACAACAAAAACACGCGCATCCAAAATTTGTCATATGTGTTCACCCGCTGTTCGCCGCTCGTCCGCTTCTTTGTGCAGAGAGAGCTCGTGAGCTCATTTCTAGCACAAAACGATTACTTGCACGTGCCTAAAAACGGAAAGCGAAACAAATTGATAAGAAAAAGGGGGAAGCTTTGATTTGTAGCTTCTTAACACGAATTAGACATACAATTCTTCGTTTTGTCAACAAGTTAAAGATGTAATTCTAGTTAACCCTTGCCAGACATGTTCTGTACTTTTACCAACAGATAGGATCTGGAAGCAGCAACCTGTATTCCAAGTACTGTTAGGACCTTGTACGACCAGAATCTGGCTAAAGTCTATCTTCAATTATAGTTAGCATTGGCTCAAGTCCAAGGCCGATGTCGAAAAGAGCTATGGAATGTAAGAGTGCCACTAATAGTCTTGACATATAAAGGGATCAATTACATGCAGCCGCAAAACCAATTCACAAGCGTGTTACAGAGTACCGCGTTTAGTTAAAGAGATATTCAAGAATTCAAGACAGATATATTGCAGGGCCGTAGCGAGGTCTAAATTATTGGGGGAGCTCTCGGGATTTCAAGTCACATTATAGTGAACGAAAGACAAAAGTAAATTTGCACCGAGTGATGCTTTATGTATGGGCGTATCCGTAGGGTCCTAGCGTGCACGTGACTCCCCTTGTTCGTGAGCCTGGGGGGTGTGGAAGATTTTTGTTGCGACTCAGTGAAATTCATCTGATCCCCTGTAATTCACTACAACATTTTGATGATCCCCCTTAATGAGGGTTGTACTTTTGACGATCCCCCCTCCACTAGAAATGTGGTTGTTAATGATAATAATGTTAATATGCAGCCTTCGTTTCGATGGTAGTCAAACTTGCATGTTTTTTGAAGTTCAAATCGTACTCATAACCTGATCTTTTTGTAGGTGATGTGAGAGAATACAATACTTAGCTATAGCGAGCGCGAAGCGCGAGCCGCTCGGCACGAATTTCGGTAGAAAAGGAGTTCTCAACCACCGTACGTTTCTAAGTTGTTTTTGGATGTTTCTCTTGGGCCAGTGTTATATATAGCTACATTGAGCACAAAGTGCAAGCCACTTGTATACAAAATTGAATTTTTTCAACTTCTTTGGGGGGGAATGAAACGTGATGTAGTTAGTCGTCAAGAGCTCGGTTGTATCTTAATAGTAATGTAGGTACCATCTTTAAATTTCCCGAAAAAAGTACCACTTTTCAACCATGTAGTTGACATGGAATATTGCGAGCGCGAAGCGCGAGCCGCTCAGCGCATCCTTTTTGGACAACCTAACAAAATTACATTTCGCTGTTGTAAATAGTGAAAATATTAATATTAAAGTAATTTCATAGGTTTCTACTAATCCTGTTATTTTGGAGTCTGTTTAAAGATGGCGGCGAAATCCCAGAAACCAGCGCTGACCTTCGATCATTCCTTTGGAATGTGAGTTTAAATACAGCCCAGCATATCTAAAAGAATACCATTTTACAGTTCCATCAGTCTCGAATAATATTCGTCGACATGGTCAGCTTAGAACTGTATTACCAATGCACTTTTTACACTAAATTCTGTAGCAATGTGTTATATATACGACATTTGAATATTGTATTCATCTAAAATCTAAAACTTTAAATTTAAAAATTCAAAAATTTAAAAACCGTTGAAAAATTATTGGGGGGGGCGAGCGCCCCCATTGCCCCTCCCCTTGCTACAGCCCTGTATTGACACGTTAATTTAATGAGCCTAATCTTGTATGTACATCAACCTGCAGTGTAATTAATAAAGCATGAAAAAAGTCATGTTTATTTATTTATTACTTGGAAAATTCTAATCCAAAGATCATGATCGAAAAAAAATCTGCATTGCATTGATTTACTGTACTTCGCAAACTTCGGGAAAAGGCTTGCAAGCCAAAAATGTCTAGCTAAAGCCCTGACAGTATGCTTTAGGGCGGAAGTGCATAGCGCTATTTTTTTTCTGAAGAATTGTAAGATATACTGAGTTTTTGCAAGAATGACAATAATTAAGACAATTATGCGTGGGTTCTGTCTTGATCACGGCAATTATGAAATGCAGAATGCTGCTAAATTGAATCCACATAAACACGAGAAATTTTCCTTGACAAGTTTTCGCACTAGTGTTGACGGATCAACAACTTTTCCTAAACGTGTAGGACTGAACGTACCACCAAAGAAAGCAGACTGGTACTGTGACACCTGTGAACGGAAAAGAGACGAAGAACTGTTTTAGATAAATTGAGAACATTTAAAGGGGGACTAGCATCAAAATCATTCATGTGAATCATTCATACACTAAACCTAAACATTCAGCTCCATACATTTCTTTATGTTTAGTTTCTTAATAATTTTTTCTATTATTACTAAAAGTTTGTGTAAAAGGGTTTTCCTACATTGTTTAGGCTAAAGATTTATATTTCAATTATTGATTAAAAAGAAATTTATGGAGCTGATTGATTGTCCACACTTCAGAAAATTTTCAGAAAATAAACTATCCAGTTACTAAATGGCTCTTTGAGTCTTTCAGTTTCATCTCAATGAAGTTTTATCTAAATTAGATATTGAAGGATTTTGATACTAGTCCCCTCATTTTAAATTCATTTAAAACTTTGAAATGTGTAGAAAAAAATAAAACAAACATACAAAAAACAAACAAAGAAAAAAAACCCTAAATCACAAGTCATACAAATTAAAATTTTGACAAAAGAGAAATAGTCTACTAGTTATTATAACTAAAATAATAGTCTAATTTCGTACAGTTCACAGTTATACATTATTTTGTAGCAAGAGATTATTCTTGTTTTTAGAGAGACAACGTCTCAATACAATTCAAAAGAAAAATATAGAAAGAAAAGAAAAGAGATTTGTAATTCTGATGCATAATTTTAACAAATCTTGGAGTTCGATTAAAACCATGAACATTCAATGAGTGTAGCCAAAGTGAAAGTACTCATCTAGTAATAAGGTACAGGGAACCTTTGATACATGTAATTTCACATTCCTTAATAATAATAAACAGAATCTATTAACAGCCCTTAAACATAATTGATATACATATTTTTAGCACACATGTACACATGCATGTAAAGAAGAAGTAACAAATTATGACACTGTACATTGTGACTAAATGTAATAACAGAAGTGAATAAAAAGTGTGAAATGTTTAAGCTGTTATAATAACTGTATTTTGTGGTACTCTAGTGCATCCAAGAAAAATCTTGGAAAGTATTCTATGTGAAGTTACCTTTAGCAAGCAAGTCAAACATTTACAATGTACATTTACATAGTTACTAAGTGTAAAACTTTATAGAAATCTATTACTAACATGTACTAAAAGGTTGGGCTTGGTGGAATAGACTTTTACAAACATTTTCCAATTTTTTAATCTTTTCAATCTTTCAAGAGTATCCCTTTTTTAAAATGCAGCCCAATTAAAGAGACAACCCTCATTTATTCAGACACATAGCTAAGGTTCCAAAATCTTCACTATAAATTTTATTACTGCTGCTGCTGTTCATTGTACAGCTAATTTGCAGCAGCAGCAATACTGCTAGGTTTGGCCAGGTTGTTTGTACATTTTCCTTTGAAATTCAAAGCCTAGGTACATGTACATTTACTACCTTTTGAACAATTATGCAACCCACCAGATTAAAGTCCCTTATGGGAAATGGGCGATAGGCTAAGGTGAAGCCAATAATATTATTGATCAAACAACTATGGTGAGTTCTCTCACTACTTTAGTCTGGCTTGGCTCATATTAATTTTATGTAAACAGTGATGATGAACTAAATTTAATATTTTCCTTTGTTTCTGTCATAATTAGCTGAAGTGGATGGACATCACGTGGACAAGGAAAATGCAAAACCTGTAACGCCACCTACTCAACCTTTAAAAAGCCAGAATACTGTTCAAACTGCAAAGAATACCTTGGTGGAAAGTATGTCCCAAAAGAAAAGAAAAAAAGAAAGCTGAACAATCCAGATGTTGTAGATGTGTGCAGTTTTGCTGGTGCCCATCTATTTTCAGTTAAAACAACAACAAGAGATGATCGTTGTTTCTGCATAGTAACTACACAAGGAAGGCTATGCTACAACAAGAAATGCAAAGACCTCAGAACAGTAGCATTTTCTAATGGACAGAGCCACCTAGACCACTTTTCATGTGTGCACTTGGATCAAATTGGCAAATGCGTTGCCCCAGTTGCAAGAATATATCTCACTGAAGAAATGCTTGAAGAATACCCTGCAACTCAGAATACCAAGTCTCATATGAGTGCTGCCATTATTCAAGCACAAAAAAGTAATGTTCCTCAGGTAATACAAGTATCAGAGACGTCATACGCTGTGTTTGGTCTTGCAGATACATCCAGTGAGAATGGCTTTAAGCATGTGAAGGTTGGCCAAAATCAGGGATATCATTGCACAATTCCAAATTGTCGAAAGTTTGTAGGTGGGAAACAATTACAGGCAGGCACAATTTGTATACATATTCACCTTCTCCTTTGTTCGACTGGACTTTGGAAACAAACCCAGATGACTTCAATACCAAATGATCCAAAAACTCTCAATTCCTCAGCCAATGACAATGTGGATGTAAATGGATCAGCAGGAGATCATAATAAAATACAAGAGAATGACAATAGAATTGCAAGAGAGTCGACAGTAAAACTTAACAAACGTAAAGTTATTCCATACAATATACCTCAGTTGATCTTGAACAATGCTAAGGCAGCAGATGCAAGAACATTCTGCCACATGGATGGAGGATGGCCAAATGAATTTCTTACACAAGCAACTGTTTGTGAATTATGTAGCTCACGACTTGGGAAAGCAAGAAACCATCCAGGTTCCAAAGGGCAGGCCTATTTGATAACAAACCTTAATCCTTTTAAGATACTCAATGTGAAAGTGAAGATATGCACAAATGAAAAGTGTCAAGCAATGCATCAGCCATATCTCTTCAACTTTGGTAATTAAGAAATACATGTACATGTACATCTAGATTTTAGAAGTCAGCTACAGGTGTTGTTATACACTGTAAGCCAGCTGCAATATTGACAAATGGGGATAGATGTTAACTCTAAATTATACAAATGGAGACTAACGAGCACGAACTAGTTTGGACTGCATCAGTGTACCAAATACAACAAGGGATGAATGGAAACTTGTAAAATGCCTTGGGGACTCCCTAGATAATTATTCACTATACGTGTATGTGCGCATGGTTTTCAGCATTTTTACTCTGACTGGTAATAACAGTAACAACTCACATCTATCTATCTTACAATGTTAGCAACTACAGTACATGTAAACTTGTAAGGAATAAAATGAGTCAGGACACCAGAGTAAAGAATGTGATGTTAAAATCCCTTGTGTAATGAAAAGAGTCTCAAAAACTTTTTTTTGTTTTTTAAAACAGGATATTGTTTTAGAGTATTCACTCTGGAACAGTGTATTGATTTTGGAAATTTTGCAGGGTCAAGGTTTGATGGGTTTAGTGGCACATCCCTACCCAAAACTGGACAGAGTATCCCCAGGGTAAAACCATATATAAGGGAATTAACTTACTGACATTTCAAAACACTGCATCAAGAGTAAAAGAGAAACAAATATGTAGATGGGTTTATATTCATCAGTCAGAAACAGTAGATTAGCCAATAGGAAGGTGCAAAATAGGAGAAGTATACACATACATATAGCAGTATATAGCAATATTCATTCAATATTAACCTTTTGTCCTACTCCTATACTCCTATACTATACTACTCCTATTTCTAACCTCCCTACTGGCTAAACTGCACATCACTAAGAATAAGATATAATTATATTTCATAATTATATAAATATATCAACAGGTCTCTACAATGCCAGTGATAAAGTTTTAATTGCTCTGGACATTCTTCTGGAGTGGAGAGAACTTTTCAAGAGGGGTGTTCCAATGAAAATCATAATAGAAAGTAAATTGGATGCCCTGTTACTGACAGTTCCACAAGTAAGAAAACATTTTTATAATGTGTGATATGAAATTCATGAAAATTTACAATGTTATTCAATCCCTAATGATGGGAAGCAGTCTGAAAGCCTGGAAATTTAAAATATCTATTTAAGTACATAGGGAATGTAAATACTAGTTATTAACTGTTATAACTAGTTATTACTAGAAGCTCTGTGTACATTACATTAAATTAATTAATTTAATTTCTTCTAATTTGCAACAGGAGAGAATTCCTCAGCTAAATACCACTGAATACCTTATCAAAATTCTCTACAATGCATATTACAGCTTTGAAGTTAAAACAGAGAGGAATCTTGATGATGTAACATGTGGCCTTTGTGGGACAGTAGGTGAAACATACTTTGGTGATGGTAATGAAAAGAACTGCTGCAGTGTGGCTGGGGTAGGTACTTATTAAAATAAGTTATGTCAATATATTAAAATCATTTTCTCAAGGGTGTAAACACGACTTCTTTTGCAGATAGATTATGGCATGGACACCAAACCAGAATGCTTACTATTAAACACTGGAAGAGTTGATGGAAAGAATCAAGTCCTATTTTGTTGAGGCTTCAACTTATACAAAATGTGAAACAAAGTTGTCCATTCATGTTGCGGAAGTTCCTCCTGTCATTGCACCAGCTCAGAGAAATAGTCAAGTTTTAAATACTGAAATTGATAAGAAAAGTGTCTATCTTGAAAACAGTAAAGGAAGCATAGAAGGTTTGAAAAGAACAAATTAATTGCATACCCAGTGATGTGAATATTATGTGCATAATTATGCTCTGTCATTTGATTTACACAGGTGATCCTGCTATGATGCACATGTTGATACAGCAAAAAGTACTTAATATTGATCAAGTACAAGAAATGGATGAAGAGTCTTTGAAGGAAATATGTAAAAAGTGCTCTATTTCTACTAACAAAAGATCCAAAGTGAGTCCAACTAAAAAATTACAATCATGGTACTGTAATTATAATTATCTGAACAATGGGTTTATTGTTGCTAGTTTAAGCGATGCTTCAACAAATAATGTTGCATACTGTACATGACTGTATAATTCAAAAATATACACTGTTTGTAAGGAAATTCTTGTTGAGTAGAATTCTTTCGTTTGCAAAAGATCTAAATACAAGTGCTTATCAATAGGAAAGTTTTGGTAGGAGTATATATTTAGGATAACATAAGCTTATTGGTTCGTTGACATTTAAAGAGAAAAACAATCTTCATGTTTGCGAGATTTAGAGTTCACGAGTATCGACTGATAGCGTTAAGTTAGTTCGCTAGTCAAGAGATTTCAGTCAAGGTATGTGGTATAAATGTTCAGAATAACAATGGTTGTAGTCAGCATTTTCTTAGATCGTTAAGTTAAGAATTAAATAAACAGATAGGCATACCTTATAAGATTTGGAGCTGCACTTTCTTCGTGTATTAAAAGTTACCCTATACAGCGAACAAATATATTAATGGCGTTTTACATTCCAAAGTTAAAAAGCAACCAGCAGATCTATATATAAATACCAATCGTCCTTACCATTATTTGTCATTTCAAAAAAGAGACTGAAGTTTCTTTCCAGCGAGCTCGTTTCCAGTAAAGATATAGCCGCCATCTCCGCCATCTTGAATCGTAAAATTTTCAGTAAACACGTGATTAAATAGACCAATAGTAAACCTTGATACCTCTGCTACCGTCAATACCGAATGAACCAATAGGAAGCTCCGTTCAGTGAGCTGCTACACTACTGGAATCTTCCGCTTTTATGGTTGTGTATTTTTGCTTGTCAAACAATCTACTTGAATTCGCCTTAGTTGTAAATTTATCACTAAGCCTTACTCAAAGGAACTTATACAAACGCAAAAATAATCTATCTTAACAAATGCATTCAAACCTGTAAATTTAACAACAACTCAAGGGAACTTGATGCTTTCAATGATATGGTGTTTTTGCTTTATGAAGAATCATTGTTTGCTCCCAACGATGTACACTACTTGGTCAAAACTCTTTACCTACCCCGGGAGTGCTAGTGATATTTTGGTTGACAACGACAAGTCAAAAATCCACTGAGCCGGGTGTAGTAAGTCAAAGTATTGCCTCGATAGATATGTACATAATCACCCCTCTCCTGTAGGGTAGGGAAATTTGTGCATTAGCGACGTGTTAACGACATCTGTCGAAAGGTCCCCGAAGTCAAGTGCCCAACATGAAACTTGTGAAGCGTGAATGGCTCTATTGTTTTCTCCAATGACAACCGAACAATAGGCATATCCTTGACATGAAGTGGAAAATACCAACACGAATTCAAAGAGAACCAGTCCCTTTCAAAGAAAACTAACGAATTGATGGGCAATTATCAAATGGACCGAAATGAATACACATTTACATCCACGTACAAATATGCCTTTTCATGGCTCCATTTCAAGCAGAACAGCTTGCAAAGTCATCCTATATTTTTGCAGATGTAAAGTACACTGAAAATGAATCTTTTCCATATCTTTTGAACATTGTTTCGTGAAATGAAAAAACTCCGCTGTACAACGCTGTTAGAAAGGTACTTTGCAACAAAGATGGAGTGGCATATGGGAAGGCATTTACGGAAATCTTTTCTTATGTGACCAAGAAGTTTCCGGACATCAAGGACGGTAAATCCCTGGAGGGAATATTGGTGGATTTTGATGACACCCAAGCAAATGGTTTGAAAGAGGCATTGGGACAAGACAAAGATGAAAGAGTGCATTGGACACATTCTCTACAAAGGGTAGCCAAGATGGTAACCAAATTAAAAGAACGTCTCTTCCTTCACCTAGGGAACCAGATCCTGTTAAAAAAAAACTTTTTAAACTCCTGTCAGGTGATGCCAAACACTCAGAAGCCAACGAGTTTTTAAAACTGGATATGCAATCTTACGTGGAATCCGTAGAATGGTGGTCTAGGCAAAGTCATTTACAAATGTTCACCAAAGCACATACTTGGCTGGATGCAACTACAAAAGGGACCAAAGACAACCAATCCTGTTGAGTCTATTAAAAGGCAGTCCACACATGAGAAAGGGTTTGTTTTGTTCGCTCTTTTAGAAGATATATATATGTAAGACAGATCACAGATGCCGCAAAAATTGTTGCAATGGAAAACAATGTCACACTTTCTTATGCAAGTAACAAGGGGAGTAGGAGGAAAGCATGCAAGGACAACAGGAAAAAAAATGATCTAGCTTAGCAAATACAGAAACAGAGGAAAATGGTCCTCCAGACAAAAGAAACACTAGATCAGTAGCACGATCACGACGCCATTTTGAATAAATAGCTAAATCAATGTCTTTTGACCCAAATAACTTTCGATGTATTTATTATATTTTCCTGAAAAAATTCAGGTCTACTGTTTAATGACTTATCTATCACATTGCTTAGAAATTTTTCTGTCTTTCAATATGTGAAAGGTAAAAATTGCCGACATTTTCAATAAACAAGAAGAAACACGCATGTAACGCGTTACAAACATGGCGGCTATTTACACCGATTTGAAGAAGACAAATTGAATTTATCGCTTCATGGCAGTGCAGGTTATCATTTTAGTGGTGCATAAAAGGGGGAAATAGTACACAATGAACACTATGTCAGTTTTTCGTTAAAAATGTTTTATTCTTTTAACAATAAATCATAACTAGAAAATAGCATACATCAGTTGATAGAGCTTGTAACGCTCCTAACTTTAGATACAACCACTTAGTTTCACTATAATTTATAAGTCGATAGAAACACTCGATTAAGCTATAAACCCTATCAAAATACTGGGCTGTGTTCAAGTTTGTTATATTCCAACGTTGAAATAAATCTGTCTCAAGATTATTCTTTACGATGATAAAACAAAATTCGGAAACAGTTTCTGTAACGCGTAAAATCACGGTAAATTATCATCATATGTAATTGTAATTCCGAGAATTTCTCATGGTAAATGCACTTACATTTACTGACGACCACAAATTCAGTTTGGGCTTGTGTTTATCCAACATGTCCTGTGTTTTTAGCGAATTCTGAATCCTTTAACAGAAGATATTCAACTTTAAGCGACACGGAAACACTTTTCACCATTTTGCTTGTGTTCAGCGACCTTAACGGAGAAGAAGGGCAAAGAAAACGGCAAGAAGATCGGACTTCTAACGTAAGATATCTTCTCATTTCGAACATCCAAAGCCATCATGTCTTCTTCATTGCAAATCACATGGTTTGGAACATGTTTGGGGGGCTCACAGGAGCTTATCAGGGCCAAAATGACGTCTAATATGCTAAAAATATACTCCGCACATGGAAACCATTCAATCGTCAGTTGACTACACAAAAGGTCACATTTTTGCTATGGAAAAAACAAAAGATATTAACCCTGAACCATTGTCCCGTAAAAAAGCCGCTCAAAAACGTAAAGAAGAAGAAAAAAGAAAGAGGGATAAAGAATATTATTTGAAGAACAGAGAGAAAAAGCTTGGTCAAGTCAAGAAACGAAGACAGGAGCTACGTGAGCAGTCAAAGCGATCAGCAACAAGAGCACGTGAAACAACTTCAGCCGCCAAAAAGAAAGCAAAAGCGCTGAAAGAAAGGGAAATCACCCGACTAGAATTACAAAGCAAGAGGGCAAAAGTTAGAGAACAAACAAGAGAACGAGTACGAAGATATCGTGAAAAAATACGTCAAGAAAAAGCCGTAAATTTGAGCACGAATACCGAGGAATGTGAAGGCGACGGATTCAATAACAGGACGCAAAAGAAACGCGCAACTGACAAGGTCAAGGAAAAACTTCCTTCTACACCCAAGAAAAAGGCCGATATTGTAGAAACTCTCGCAAACAGCCCGAGAACAAGGAAAATACTTACCAATCGTGGCGTGGTAAAAACCCCGGAGGATCAAAAAGAACTATCCACGTTAAAAGCTTTAGCATCCGATATATCAGAAGGACTGTCGGAAATTAAGCACTCGTCATCTAATGAAAAACGTGCCGTATATACAGCTTTTAAGTCTCTTGCATTTGGAGATAATGTCAAAAAATCAAGAGCAAAAAAGTCACTGGGGAAACTAATTAATTTGAATGAGAAGAGTATTGGCAAAGCAATAACCAAACGCCAAAGTATTCTCAAGGGTGACGCTGCAAGCTGGTTGCACATAAAAAGGAAAGTCCGTAAAGACGCGTTGTCAGAAGAGGACGCAAAAGCCATCTTCAACTATTGGACAAACTCAGCAAGCCGTCCCACTGGAGACAAAAAGGACATTGTAAAACAACGCATGGGAAAGCAGGAGTATATCCACCATGCAAAACATGTACTAGAGAAGACACAAACAGAAGCCTTCCTTGAATTCAAACAGCTGCATCCTAACATCAATGTCAAGCAAAGGAAATTTGAAAGCTTAAAGCCTTTCTTTGTTAAGCAAGCCAAGGAGAGAGATAGGAAGTCATGTCTCTGTAGAAAACACGTTGAAGCACAGATTGTTTTCAAAGCGTGCATGAAGTTTCGCACGGGCGTGGTTAACAGAGCCGCAAATGGTGGCGTAGAGGTCATAAAGAGTGTGACAGAGGCTGCTGAACTAACCCTTTGCCCCAAACAAGAAGGTAGTGCTTATCATAGAATCGATTGTCTTGAAAGAGAATGTAGTGAATGTGGAGTTGACAAATTAACGCTACTGCCAGAGGAGCTCTCAAATGAAGGATCTGTGCGCTGGTCACGATATGTCTATGTACCAACAGGGAAGTTTAATGCCAATGGTCAATGGAAAAAGAAGATAACCCTGGTCCAAAAAGAAACTCCTCCATCAGAGCTTTTTCTCTACTTCAAAGACCTCCTAAAAGCTTACCCTCTACATTCATTTATGGCAAGATGGCAGCGTGAACAGCTAGACAACCAGCTGGAAAATCTACCTCTTGGCCATGTTGTATGTGTCCATGACTACTCTGAAGGATATTCATGCAGACAGCAAGATGAGATCCAGTCAGAATACTTTGACGTTGCTAAAGTGTCTCTGCATGTAACTATCCTTTATCGCCATGCCATGCAAGTGGTAGATGGAGAACAGAGTACAGAGGAGGAGCCAGTTATAGTCAAAGAGCACCTGTTTGTCATTTCAGATGACCAAATTCAAGACCAACACAGTGTACACAAAGTACAATTGATTATCAAAGATTATCTAAATGACGATGTTAGCTATGATGTGGTAAAGCTTCATGAGTTTACTGATGGCTGTGCTGCCCAATACAAATCAAGGCATTGTATTGGTGACCTCTCATGCTCCTTGGCTGACTTTGGCTTCCATATTCAAAGAAACTTCTTTGAAACATCACACGCAAAAGGAGAACAAGATGCTGCTGGGTCACACGTGAAGCAAAAGGTCAGTCAGGCAGTACTCCGTAGAACAGCTACCATCAGTTCAGCCAAAGCTATGCACGAATACTTGTCCACCTGCTTCTCTCAACCAGCTGCCACAAGCTTCACTGCAAGAAGTAAAGACACTAAGTTGAAGCGCCGCCTCTTCTTCTATGTTCCATCAGAAGGTGAAGGTGCTATTGATAGGAAAAGGGAAGGACGGAGGTTTAAGGAAGTGAAAGGCATCAGAAAGTGGCACTGTGTGAAATCATTGGCACAGCAAGAGAAGGTCATGGTTAGACATCGTTCTTGTTATTGTGTTGATTGCATCTTGGATGATGAAGAAAGCTGCACCAACAAGGCCTGGATGGATCAATGGAAAGAAGTTGCTATCTGCAGGGATGGTTCAGTGGCAACAACTAGGCAAGCCACTGAAGACCCAATCCTTGACCATGACACAGCCTCACACATTGCTGACCTTGCTGAGAAGGGGAGCACAGTAGCTATTGCTGCTGATGAAGACCCAATGTACGATTTTTATCTGCTCAAAGTGACGTCAGATGGGGTGGAGGAGCTTGATTGTGACTTCACTGATGACTACAGTAATGTTGCATTAAAGGGTGAAAATGTTTTGAAAGGCAACTTTTACTTGAGAGAAAACATCCATGACATGACTTTCACCCTAGATGAAAAGCGTACAGCTGTAGTGTATGCAGCTACCGTCCGCCATATTTGTGGTGAATTGCATATCAAAAAGCAGAGGAGAAAAACAATATATAAACTTCCTTTAAAAGAAAATGAAGAAATAATTGCTTCTTTTTAAATCACAATTTATCTACAGCTATAAATAGTTAATATTTCCTTTGATTTCAATTGATATCTTAAAAAAAAGAAATTTCATTGCCCGCAAAGCATTATGGGTAAAAATATAATTTGCATAAAATAGAGTAAATAATGCAAATAATTTAGAATAATAAATGGATTTGAGTATCAAACACTAAAAGACATCTGTATACTTCCCAAAAGACCAAAAAGAAACAACTTGATTATTTTGACCTGTGTAACAGTAAATGTATAGGTGATTGTGCTACTGATCACTAAGAAAACCTCAGTTAAACAAAAGAAAGGAAGATGGTGATCCTTAATAGGAACATAGCTATCTGTTGAATACCAAAGAAATCCAAAAGGGTAAAATGACATATATGGGCTGGTTTGAGGGGGAAATAAGCACATACAACAAACTAGATGGCTATTTTGTAGAAGTTAAGGAAACAGATGGAACAAAAATACAGACTTTAACCATTGTTTTACTGATAAAAGCCGAGTTAACTGCTGTTCAAGTTTGACTTCTGTCTGAGGAAAAGTTGAGCAGGAGACTATGAAAGAAGTCCCAGAAACAAAGAAATCAACGCAGCTTCTCAAGGCATGCTCTCACGTGAATGCACCTCTGAGGGTAACTTAACTTAACCACTCTGTGTGATAACTGGACCTAATAAAGTCAGATTTGGGTGGATTTGTCCAAATGCATGACAGTTCACTACCATTATGCTATCCTTATTCAAATGTTATAGTTTGGGACAAATTGTCTGACTGTATACAGTAATTTGTAAATTTGTAATTTTTTGACATATTGTATATATTTGTAATTTAGTAATTTGAGTATTTTTCTGAGTATTCAACTGCATTTATTACATTGCAAATTCAGAATAAAAAAATATGTATATATATTGAATAATCTTGTATAAGTTAAGCATGGTCATATAAATAAGTTTTTCTTATTCTAAAATTGTCTTTCAAAGTTCCAGTTCGAGCGTGGGGAAAGTTGAATGGCAAGATGCAAGTTAAACAGCTTGTTTGCTTTGCGCTAGACTGAAAATTGCTTTTTGTATTTATTTATTTTTATAATTCAGGCAAAAAGAAAACTTTTTTCTTGCTGTACTTCAGCGCTGATTTTTCTTCCAATTAATTTCTTGAAATACTTGCCTTGTTTTGTGTCCTCCTTTGATCACCAGGGCCTTAAGATATTAAGTCCACATTACGATGATCACAGTATATTTATGCAACCTCTATTTCAGTGATTATTAGGTAACAGTATAAGCTTTCATATCTTAATTTACTTACTTTGTAACTTTCAATATTGTTGTAAAATAAAATCATGCCTTCAATAAAGCGAAAGTGTATTGAATTTTGTTGCAGTTCCGCTCCATGTGAAGACATTCAAAACGGCCTCGTCTCTTTGTTGTGTCACAAAGAATCATTTTCCAATTTGGCATCGGCATTAGGCTGCTATAGTTCTTATTTGTAACAATCATTTAGTATTTGTAATCCATGTGGTTTGGGTCTATTTTCAATTAATTAAAGAACTAGATCAGGCTGAATGCGGCTAAACTAAGCTCAGATCAGCCCTTCAGTTCAGACCGTGATGGCAGTATTAGACTGATTATCCGTATTATTATATCCATATCATTATAAGGAACTGAAATATTTCATGAAAAGTATGTTCTTTATCAATTGCAAATAAGTCCGTTAGGCAAAGTTTTCAATTATTGAAAAACACTTGGGGAGCTGACCTGTTGAGGGTGAATTGTCCAATAAAGTTAGGGCAAGTTGGTCTGGGAAGTTGTCTTCAGGGCGAGCTGTCTGGCAATCAATACAATGACTTGTCGATCCTTTTAAATGCTGACAAGTTGTTTCTCTTCAACTAAATGATTATCTGTCTCTGAACAATCTCCATGAACCATTGCAGTCTGCATAAAAACATTTCATAGCTGTGAAACCGCTCTTCTTCGAGTACAAAATGATATCCTCCACTCCATTGACAATCCTTTTTGTGTTCCCATGCTACTCTTGGATCTATGTGTTGCATTTGACACAGTTGATCATCAAATTCTTTTAAATCCACACATGTTAATGATAATGAGGTAAGATTGTAAGAGTTCATCATTTTACATTTAGTTTCTCTGTGTAATATTTTATTCTATGATATGTACTGATACAAGACTTCGACTAGTTCAGTTTCCCACCTAGCCCATTTTCATTCACTGCTCTCCCGGTGATTTTTCCCAAGCAAAGAAAGCAGTTCTATGTCAAAGATGGTGGTTGGACAATGATGAGCTGAGCTGCACTTGCTACTCAGTGTTGCATAATCTATGCAACTTTCAAGTCAATGCTTGGATAGCATTTTTGTGTAGGTAAGGAGGACTGAAAGGTATGTTACATACCCCATCAAAATATAAATATACCCTTTTGGTATGGGCAGAGATTGTAAATGTGTCTAAATAACTATTCCCTTTGGTCAAAAACATCCAAAAACATTGAATCCTTTATTCAAGAAATGGGTAAAAGTGGAAGGGATGGCTCCTAGAGCTATTCATATACTTTATACCAAGGGTTGCCACTCATTGATGTAGATAGTGATATCAAAATTATGTATTTAATTTTATCTTTTTGTCATTCCATGGGTTGTTTAAAAATAAAACATACAACTAGCTATTTCTAATAGAAAGTGAAGTGCTGCGAGCAGAAAACAGCTAGTGGTATATCCATGTTAGCAGAACTGTTCCCCTAAAACTCACGAAAGTACACCGCTTTTTCTGATATATCAAATGTTTCTTGGCTATCTCCTGTGCGTTGTGTGACGAACACTGCTAGTTGACCTTCAATTAATATTAAACTATAAAACATAATTCTCCAGGATCAGTGTCCGACACACACAGTTCAAAATATTTAGAACTTTGAGTAAAGCAATTTTTCAAACAATCACAAACGGCTATAGCTTTGGCAATGATTATAAAACTATAACGATTTTTGGAAATGTTACAATGATGAGTAGAGCAGTTATAGAAAAGAAAAGCTTGGTTCTATCTTCTGTTGATTACATTGATTTAGCTTTACTTGGAGTTTTCATAAGCTGCCACTAGGGTAAGAGTGATTGGCATGTTGTCGTTAATAAACTTTTTAACAAGATGTTCCCCCAGGCGTACACTGGTTGCCTGTAGTGCCTGTAGATTCTCTTCTCGATGTTTTACGACCATGGATAACAAGACGTACCCAGCTTTGAAATTGTATTCCACTGGAGAAGATTCTCACTTGTGGTCTTTACAGACTGGCTCACGGAAACTCATATGCCACAATCAGCGCAAATCTTAGCATGGGGAGATGTCAAATCTTAGCATGTCTTTGCTATTGATGACATCTTGCTTTTTAGCCAAGCAGCTTTTGCTGCTCATCTGTCCATTTTTCGTATGTTCTCTGTGCACTGTTTGCGTCCTTAGGCATTCTCGCAGTTGAAGTTGGAGTTGCAGAACTAGTGCTGTTGTTAACAACTAGGGGATGCTGATAGTCCTGAGTTATTCTCGCAGTTGAAGTTGGAGTTGCAGAACTAGTGCCGTTGTTAACTAGGGGATGCTGATAGTCCTGATACATGAACAACTCGTACATCGAGTTGTGGAAATTAGGTGGAATTCCGGGCACAATATATGGCCACGAAGGAGTCATAGTTTAGAGTGGATTGGATCGTGATCGTGATCTGAATGGTGCAGGTCAGTATAATTCCGCCACTAGTCTCATGTGACTATGATAACCTTTGCTCTGACCACGCAGGGATTCAATTGAAAGCTGTCAATTTTTGACAGCAAAAAAACACCTTTCCTTTGTTAACAATTTTTTGTTGGCCTCTCAGAGGCTACCAAATTTAATTCGCAGTGCCTTTGAAAATGTTTTACTTTCCAACAAAATTTGTCAAATGCTGACAAAGAGGTTGCACTGGAAAATTGTACTTGTCTAAGTAAACAGTGCGACCCAGGGGAGGTTAAGTCAATATCCAATTGCAGCAATCTCTTCACAAACATAACCCACAGCTGGAAGTTACCAATAGTTGCTTTATTAGACTTTAATGTCAGTTTTGTTTTGTTTTTTTTGTTTTTGTTTTTGTTTGGTTGTTTTTTTTTCAATCGTTTGGCAATGGAATTGTCAATGAGAAACTTTGATTATACTCATCGTTTTGCTCAATCAAGATTTTGATTGGTTATAGCACGAGCAAGATGATCATTCTCCTGTTCTAAAAAAGTAGTTTATAAATGCTGATAGCTGTTGTCGATCCCATAAGTAGGTACTGATTCCATTTAAAGATATGCCACCTCGTGTCTGTTTACCTAATAACAATACCACTCTAGAGCATGCAGATTTTGATGAGAGTGTCATTTGTATCATTTCACAGTGGGTACAAACAGGGTCAAAAACAGCATGAAGACAGTATATTTAAAGGCAACAATTACTTCTCGATTTGATTAACAATTACGATAAAAACAACAACAAAAACAAACATTTAGAAAGTAAAGCTTTGGGAAAGTATATTCTCCTATATCAGAATTTCTGCCTATATGTTTAGACAGAAGATAGAGAGAGAGTGAGAGAGAGAAAGAAAAAAGTAGGGTCCAACTGAAAAGGGGGACACTGGCCCCCCTTGCCCCCCTTGGATCTGCCGCTGGTAACAGTATATTCACTGCAGCTATACCACATCAATTTTGAAGATAACTGGTGTTATCATCATTTCCCGTCTAAATTTGTTAATATAGTACCTGTTAACGTTAATGAAATGTTATCAAATAGTATCCAGTTTAATTGCAGACTTTTTTTTCCAATCCTTTTTAGCACATTTCCTAAACTAAAAAGCTGTGGAGGATTTGAGCTTCTTCTCACCCGTGAGAAGAGTAGAACTGAGCTAAGAGTCATGCACTTCGGTGCATGCTCAACCAACAAATTTAAGTTGGGAACTGGTCGGATATATGTCAGTCCAGTCCAAACAGATATCCAACTACAAGAACATGTCCAGGAACCAGGTGAAGTGGAAGAGTGTCTTAGCTGTGGACAGCTCATCTTCCTTTCAAAAATGTGAAAACATACGGAGTCTTGCCCAGAAAGAGTATATAAATAAGTTGTCTACATTTTAATTCCAATCAATGTTAGAAACATCTGTTCAAGATTTTTTGACAAAGCTTACATTTTACAATTTGTGAGGAAGGAGGAAATTTAATAAGTATTATTGTAAGCGATAATGTTTTTATGTCATTCCTCATTTAAAATAGCTGGTTGGAATTGGTCAGAGGCCTGGGTCCTAGTTGCCCATTTATTTGACCCCCCTCTAGGGGATTTTTGCTGCAAAAATTTTGTTCCTGGTAGGATCCTCTCTTGTAGCTCCAGATCTCTTTTTATATATTTTTACACGGTAAGGTTGTTTAATTTGCGTTGATTATCATTTGGAGCTATTTTTAACGTGTTTCTCTGGATTTTTTCTTTCGACTGTTGTTCATTCACGCTAGTTGACCTTGTTTTTTCTGCATTTCCTGAGTGGCAGCTTTGTGTTGAAAAATTTTTGAATCTTGCGGGCAAAACTTGTATGGCTACCTCTCACTCCAGCACTCTCATTTTAGGCCATTCTTTCGTCAGACATTTGTTGGAAGATTTAAAAAATGGTTTTGATCGTCGGGCCTCTAGGGATTTTTCTTTGGAGCGTTCTATTAGCTTTGATCTTCGAGGATATGGTGGGGCGACTGTACCCCGTTTGTATGGTCATTTGGCTGTCGTTGCAGAGCTTCATCCTGACATTGTCATTTTGGAGATAGGTACCAATGATTTACCCTTTTTTGGTTGTTGGCTATCATGTCGATGAACTGGTGTCTTACCTGCAAGTGAAATTGCGTGTTCGGGTAGTTGGAGTCTGCTTAGTCAAAACGTACATAATTGCTTCCCTTGCACCTTGGAGAAGACTGACACCAGGAGAGAACCCAATTCTTTAAGCGGAAGTGAGGATGGCCTTACTCTGGCCTTTGATGACAAGTAATTACAATTTGAATTAATGTGTCACATTTGCAATTGTATAGAATCTTTTTGGAGGGCAGATCCAGACGTCATTAGACAAAAACGATTAGAGAAGGATAAAAATTGCAAAAGCAGCAGCTAAAGGAAGGGGAATTAGAGAGGGAAATGAATTATGATTGGAGGATCTAGTAGATAGCAATTAGGGAAATCTGTTCCAACTCACTTTATTTTATTACAGATCTTATTATGAAGAGTGTCAATTATTACAAAGTGAGTTGGAATGCCAACAATGCAACAAATGGATTAGTGTATTACTAATTTATCAAGCAATCGTTTAAGGTGATTCCTCTATAAAATCGCGACTTTACAAGCATTTTCTCGCAAGGTATGATTAATAACACTTATATACAAATTAGGTACTACCTAATTTAAAATAAAACAATTTTAGATATTTTGTTTTGGAGGTTTTCAATTCAAATGAATTGGGTTTCCTGTGGTAACAGACAAACAAAGATTGCATTTTGTTAAAAAAGTTGAAATAAGATTATAGGTCAAGCTTTTTATCATTTGCTTTATGGTTTGTATACACTCAAGATTACCCTTCAGTCTCCTTAGGAGGTGAGCAAGTCTGGTAAGTGGGCTGACTTCTTTTGTTCTGTCTCCTGAGAAATCAGTGAGAAAGTTCAAACGACAGAGCAAAAAGGACCACAAGCATTCACAGCTACACCGTACACCCTCAAGTCAATGTCAAGCCGACCATTTCAGACTACAAGTTCCTTTGTAACCACCAATAATTTCAACTTCAACAACAATACCTCCTTATGCATCTACTGCAACGAGCATCATTATTCAGCATCATGCAGAATAATTCCTCAATTGTTGAAGAATCAACACCAAACTCAAACTAGCAATGTCATTCAAGCCATTAAAGAAGACCAGCCTACAGCTACAGTTACAGGATTATGTAAGGGAACTGTGTTGCTACAAACGGCACAGGCTGTTTAGGCATTAATGTTCGTGTACTGTTTGATACTGGAATTCAAAGATCATATATCACAGATGCCGTCAAGGAACAGTTGACATTAGAGCCCATTAAAATGGAAACAATCCATCTGAACACCTTTGGAAATAATGACTGTAAACGTCAGATGTGAAATGTTTCAACTGACATTGTTCAACAAAACCGGCAACAACAACGAAGGAGTAGAACTGTCAGCAGTTAATTTTTCAGTTATATGTACAGTACAGCTCAGGTGTATTGTAAAGTTTTCTGCACAATTTTCTTCACTTTCACGTGTGTAACTTTCTTTCAGTTTACACACGAGTTTTTTGGCGTGTAATAAAAAACATGCAATTTTGTCAGCGTGCATGGACGATTACTACTCCTATTTCAGAATTCATTAACTTCTGGTGCTTTATTATCATTTTACTCAGCATCCCATCATTTTATAAAGTTCCTAGTAAAAGACCTCACAGATTTAGAGAGAGTAATAAGTTTTGACAGTTGCTACCTTCAACGAAGCAGCAGAATACAAATTAAAAAGTTTTGTTTACATTTAACATCAAAACAACATTACTTGTTTTCAAAGTTTTACTTGATTGCTGACCACGCATTTTAGTCCATTTTTCTCTTGGTTGATCTGTTACACCAATTATTTTATTCACCAAGTGGTTCATTCACCAGTAAGGAGGCATTACTGTTTACATTACAACTTCACAACAATCGATACCGTTTTGTTGATTTACCAGTTACTTCAAGAGGACATAGACATATCTTAGTAATCAATGATTAATTTTCTTATAGTGTTATCCTTTAAAGGACAGAACTAAATATTTGTTTGATTACTGTTTAACATTTGGGATACCCCTCAAGCTGTATTCTGATAGAGACCCAGCTTTTGAATCAGAACCGTTTCAATTATTAATGGAACAATTTGGAGTAAAGAAGTGACGGCCACTGCTTTAACAGAGCAAAGCAACAGTACAATTAAGAATCATTTGAGAAAACACCTCAACACAAAGGACTCTCAGAAACCTGACTGGGACTTATGGCTTAGAGAACTTTGTTATGCTTACAATACCTCAATTTATTTGTCAACTGGATTTTCCCCAGCAGAGTTAATGTTTGGTGGTCGGAAGTTTATTATCCCGTTGGATATTTTATATGGTTCCAGTTATGCTACCCATTACTCATTTGAACTATTCAAGCAAGAGCTTCAGTTAATGTATGACATTGCTACAGAAAAGATGAGTTTACGACAAGTAAAAGCTGCTAGTTACGTGGATAAGAAGATGATGAGCACTCAATTAGAGGAAGATGACTACGTTCTCATTTTTGACACAAGTTTTGTAGAATTTCAACACTCCATGATTATTATTCAATACAGACCTTGTTTACAGAAGACGCCTTTTAGATCGTTCTATTCACATACAATCCTGATGCATCGTGATTTGAATAGCACAGGAGGCCCACAATAAAAAAGCTGTTTCACGTCGAGCATGCTCAGTAACATAATTAAACAATGTTCAAGTGAGTGAGTGACACATTTGCACATTAATAATCGAAAAGTTACACATTTTCCGATAAATAAACAACAGGCTTTTTGATTAATAATCACTTTCTATAAACAATCCGACTCCTGTTTTACAATTCTTGGGAATTTCTTGCAGGAAATTTTTACTTTAATTGATGGGTTTTCAGCAACCAGTTATCAGGTTATACATGTGGTCATGAACTTAAAAAATATCTGCATGTTGTGCAAGATAATTTACAAGATCCCAGCAAGGATTTGCAAAATACCGGGTCGTGGCTATGTGTGTTCCAAAGATGGTTCTGTAGTTCGTAGGTAAACTTCGGTGTGAAGGTTAAAGCAAATTTCCAAAGCTCCAAACACTTTGTTGCAAGTTCAAACATGATACAAATATGGATCTAAACAACTGGTGCAAAGAACACTTGCACGAAAAGCTCTCAGTGACAACTTATCGACGTATTTTACAAAGAATAATGGAGTTCCAGTCAAGAACCAAACTGAAATTATTGAAAGTAAAGGAGTTTAGATTGGCTTGAGCAAAAATATTGCAGTGATTCACAGAATGTTGTTGTAAAATTTGTTGTAAAATCAACTGTACAATATCAATAAACTGCTCTGTTTAATTTGTTTCTCTTCGTTTTTTGTTTGCAAAGGAGCAGGGAATTTCAGCAGGGGTGGCCTGCGGGGACATTTATTGCCATTAGAACAAAAAACTGTATCGCTATGAGCAGCATTAAACAACTTATTGAATGCATTCTTGATGAATGAATGAATATACAGTCTTGTGACAAATGGCCCATTCCAGCTATAATTTTGCACTTGGGGAATCATGGGAACTGTGGTAGCAACATCCAAGATGGTGGATCACTAGGGTATGGGCCGGTATGGGTAAACAAACTTGTATCGACCCCAAAAAACTGGGGGAAAAAAACAAAATTACAAACAAAAAACAAAACCAAAAACCAAAAAATGACAAAGAAATGGATGAAAGCAAAAATGAAAGTGCTGTAGAATGCTTCATTTCTCCGAAAATAGAAGGACAAACAGAAACGATGTCGCAGTGGTGAACTTTCTGCTGCGTAATGTGCTCAAACAACACGAAAAGAAACCCACATTTGTCCTTTCATAAGTTTCCTAAAGAAAAGAAACTCCGTTCAGCTTGGGTCCATTGTAATGGAAGACAAAATTTTATACCAAATGAGTATCACAGAGTGTGTTTCGACCATTTTCCAGATGGGAAGGAAAGTTACTTAAGCAGCATACCCATAGAAACACCTAAATTGATAAAATCAACCAAGAGCAAACCCAGATCAACTTCTAAGTGCCGTAATAGAATTGCCTTCACAAATGTGACAAATATTAGTAACACAAACAACAGTGACGAGTTCAACAATGAAGAGAGCAGTATTGTTGGTGAAATGGAAACTCCCGACAAGATAATAAAACGCTTGCAAAATGAAATCGATTGCCTAAGAGAAAAACATGAAAAGGAGGTGTGTGCCATGAAGAGTGAAGTAAACAAGGTCAAATTTTGTCTTGAAAGGTTTAAGAACCGTGACACAGACTTTGAATTCTACACAGGTTTTCAAAATTACTCAAAGTTTAAGTCTTTTATGGCTTTTCTTTCACCGGCATGTCACAAATTGCATTATGTTGGGTCAAATAATGGTGAACGTCTGTCAGAAGAACAACAGAAGCATGGGAGAAAATGATCTCTGAGTGAGGGCAAGGAGTTATTTATGGTTCTTTCTCGTCTTTGATGTGGTTTACTAGAGAGAGATCTTGCTAACTGATATAATATATCAGTGTCACAAGTCAGTAACGTTTGGATTATCTGGCTAAATTTCCTGCATCAGTGACTAAGGGCTGTACCAATCTGGCTTTCTAGGGCTTTAATAAACAAAACCATACCAGCAAGTATCAAAGAACACTATCCAAACACAGGAGTGGTCATAGATTGTACAGAAATATTCATTGAAATACCTTCATCTCCAGCCACTCAAAGTGCAACTTTCTCATCACACGGTGGGCAAAAAAGACCTCAAAAACTACAAGGTTTATCGAACTTCTGCAGTTTTATTCCAACGAACACGAGAGTTGGCACGAAGACAGTATATGTTAAGGCAACAAAATGTATGTTTTTTGTTTTTCGATTTTTATGATTTTTGGCGGGAAAATGACGTAATGAACGTGCCGTGAAAATTTGAAATTCAGAATTACACAAATCTGATCACTGCATCTGAAAGACCACTTAGAATCAGAGATATAGCTGAAAAAATATTTCGGATGTCATTATTCAATCAAAAGATATTAATTTTTGAATTTTCAAAAATCCGCCATTGTGTGCTATTTTTAGTAACAAAATGGCGGATTTTGGAAATTTCAAAAATTAATATCTTTGGAATTAAAAATGCTTGGTTTTGAGTGTCATATAGTCACTCTGTACTTCTCAAGTAAAGAAGGGACTATATAGGACAATCATGAAGTATATACCTTTTTACCACAACATGTAATTTTCTCACTTTCTGATTGGCTGTCAGCTATGATCAATAAGAGGACAGACACATAGAGATTGTGTAATCTGTCACGCAAAGCAAAGTCAAACTTTTTGAAGATTTTTGAAAAGAGAATACTATATTTTACATTTTTGAGCCAGTAGAATGACTACAAATATTGTAAGTCTAATTGTTTTTGCCTCGAAAATTGATAGCTATTAACAAAACCGCTAGGTTCATAACATTTACAGAGTCCGGTGAAAATTTACAAAATTTCGCACGACTTTCACTCGGAGAGATGTTGGTGTAAAACAGCTCACAAAACATTTAATTTTTTGGCAACCGTTAGGAAAACAATGATATTAATACGTTAAATATATTCAAACCAGTCACCAACAATTACAGACTATAAAGTTTTAGCTGATTTTATTATTCATGACAAATCCGCTGAATGAATTGTAGGTGTTTTTCATCTTTACGGCTTGAAATATCAGATTTCATGCAGCATAGAAATGACAATAATGGTTGACGAAACTTTTGTAAAGAAAAATGATATTTTTCATTGAAAAAAATTCAAAACAAAACATAATTTAGACTCATAAATGTACACTTACCATCAGACGTGAAATTGCACAAGGCTTTTCACACACACCACTGTTTTTGCTCTGATAAACCATGTGGAAAAAGCTTTAATTTTGTCTTGTAGATCTTTCACAAATGAAACATTTTTATCAGGTCTTGGAAGGAGTGTCCTTAAAGCATTAATAATCAAAAATTTCACAAAAAATCGCGAGAAAAAGTATAATTTACAGTTTTAAAAGCGGTGAAGTTGAACTAATCTCTTGGCCCTCTCAATTTTTGATTCCATCATAAAAGCTACGAAGTAGTTGTACTCCTGACTCATGATATGTACTACATGAAAATACTTGCTTTCCAGAAAGTCATTGACAGTATTCATAAAGAAGGGTCTCAAAAAAATTGTAAAACTTGGCAAAGTTCTGACTGGTAGCTTTGAATGACAGGACTCTATGCACAGCTGTGATTTCAGTCACGTTTTGGTCATGTCACGAAATGCAGTCACGCTTTAAATTGAAATGCTGTTTTTGTGGTAAAAAACAAATCAAACGTAGTTTTTCATTGTCTGTCCTCTTATTGATCAAAGATGACATCACAAAAATGTTCAAAACTCAAGTGGAACCACGAGCATATAACTCGACGCATGCGCATTTCTATTTATACACATGCACTTTAGTTGCCAGACTGCGTTTTGCGAGGAAAATAATAACAATAATAATAACGAAGTCCAATTTATACAGTAACGTCCCCTCTACTCGCGAGTACGAGTGGCAAGTATCATTGATGACTCGCGAGTCTTTGATTTTAGAATATTCATGAACTGATTTTAAAACAGACTTGCAAGCCAAACAAGTCGAACAAGTCAACTGTGTTGATTGAACTTTGAGCTCAAGAAGAAGTTGTGTAGAGTTGGCTTTTTGCAAAAAAGTCCATCGTGACTTGGGGAAACAAAATAACACTTTTGCATTACAGGGTTAGTTTTTGTTTACATGCCGGTCGCAGGATAAGTGCAAAACACTCATATTCATTAAAATCACTAGATTCATTCTGAAGATCAAAATAAAGTTACACTTACTGTGTATTGTTGATGCATAAGTTCGAAAATAAGTAAGTTTGAAATGCTTGCTCATATGAATAGCAGACATTGTTAGTGCAATCTTTTTGCAACAGATTTGCATAATTTGTAGTGAATTGACTCAAGAGTCCTACTCTAGTAAACAGTCAGAGTTAGTACAAAAGAGCACAGTTCTGACAGAGTTGTGAATTATTTTGAATTGCTGACTGTTTAAATATCAGACTAGAGAAATTTGGATAAGAAATAAACTTTTTGGAATAGAAACATTACGTGACATTATTGAAATAAAAAACCAAGAGGTCACAGGGTTAATTAGCACACGCCGGGCAGAACTGTTATCAGACTGTTTGATCTTCACTTCGTCTCAAACAACTTCCATTGAAAATAAATTTATTTTGAATCTCTCGCTCTGAGAATGAATGGTGAAGTTAGTAATAGCAATAAATGCATAGAGATAATATTTTGGTGCATACCGAATTTGTCACAAACTACAAAAGTCTGATAAAAAGACGCCAACTTGATCATTGTTTACAAGTTTTGCTGACATGGGATGATTGCAGCAATCTGAATAAAGTTTGTCACATCGGACATCTGATGGAATGCAATGAACAATCTGAAGAAGAAAAACTTCCAGAGGAGATCCAGATGCAATCAAAAGTAAAACAGGTTTTGATTTCATCCAGCTTGCAGTCCGTGAAAACCCTTTCAAATGTAGCCCATTCATTAACGAGTTGCGATTCCGAAATGTATCATGAAAGAGCATCCCAAAATTGCAGAAACATCATACTGGCAACAAGCATTACAGGAAAAGATGCTTTTAACACTGTATCTATCCAGCGACTCCTTCAAGATATGGTAGAGCATTGTACATCTAGGGAAATATACGAAACAAAAATAGACTCACTGCTTCATCAGTTAGCTGACAAGGACGCTTTGATAACTGAATTAAAATCTGAACTCGAAAAAAGCAACATAAACATTCTGGAAGTGGCCTTAAAATTGGCTTCTATGATACAGAATCAAAACTTGGATAATTTTGTTTTTACGACAGTTATCACTAATCTTATAGAAAATGTGGGACGATGTGGGAAGAGCTGGAAAGACAAAACAAAATCTCTCTTTGCCACCATTCTAGATTATGGGGGCCCAGCTCTAGCAACAATTGTCGCAAATAAACTTGCAGGACCAAGCCTTAAGGCCATGTACCGCAACGCCAGGAGTACTCATGCAATACAGTTGGAAGAAACATTTAAAATTGCATCTTCCTTCTATAAAAAAAATGGGCTATAGAGGAATGTTTATTCTCACAGTGGATGCAACAGCTATCATTCCCGCTTTACGAGTCAAAGGTAATAAAATAATTGGCTATGCAACTGAGAACGAGATAGCAGTGAACTCTGCACAGGATATCATAGATATGATTGCCAATGGTAAATATGAAAAAGCTAAACAGGCAAATGCTTTTGTGTTAACTCCGCTGCAGGATCATGTTCCTTCTTTTATTTTGGCTGTGTCACCTGTTTACAAGGGGCAGGATCATGCTCTTGTTAGACATTGGATGAACCAAGCTCTTCTTTGGGGTGCAAAAAAGATTTAACCATCATCGGTCTAGGCGCGAATGGAGACTCCAAAGTAAGGAAGTATTATGTTGATCAATTTATGGGTGATGGTGATGGTAACAAAGAACTTGGAATTGATTGGGGGTCCTTTCAATGTCACAATATAATCGAAGAAGTTGGAAATGATTTAAACCTGAAAAAAATCCCAACACTAATGTTTCCTGACTGGCAACACCTGATAAAAAAGTGACGGAACCAGCTTCTAAATGTACGAAGAGTGCTTATTCTCGGAAGCGAAGTTGTGATGCTGGAACATCTGATAAAAACACTTGATAAAGACAGCATTAGATCCGGTTTATGGAAGTGACGTGTCTGTGAAAGATAAGCAAAATGTGCAGGCAGCACTAAGAATTCTGAAAGAAGTGTGCGTATGCATGAAAGAGCTTGACGATAGGCAAACTCTTAGTACAAGAGTTTACTTAAAAATAGGACAATATATGCTAAAAGCCTACACGGACACTGATCTGAGTGTAGAAAGTCGGTCGAAGTTTGCCTGGGCACCTGTAACTTTTCTAAGATACTGGAAAAGCTGGATTAAAATAAAAGGTCTAGATATTGACACAAACTTCATTTCCCTTCAGACCTATCAAGATTTTATTTCGTCAGGACATACCATAATACTATCTATGAAACTTTTTGCTACTCGATTCCCCGAGCATCCATACCAACCTTGGACTTTCGGCTCAAATGCTTGTGAAGATCTGTTTTCAAAGTTACGTGGGTTTTGTTGAGGCAAAACTAATTTGTGTTTACAAGACATGCTAGATCTGTCAGGTAGAGTACAAAAATTGGAGGAAATAAAAATGGAATGGAAAAAAATTTCAGCAACAACAACAACTTGGCCTAATGATGTAGATGAAGCCATAAAAAAAGGAATGGAGAGTGCTGAAAGGGAAACTGTAAAAACATTAGAACTCCTTGGAATGTTACCAGATTTAATAAAAGAAAACATTTTGAAGGAAGAAAATGGAGACGTGATATGCATCAACAATCCAACGCTGGACACGTTTGCTTTACAAGATTTTAATGAACCAGACGAAAATGAGGTAATTACGAGTGATGAACTACTAGAATTAGACAATGGAATTTTTTAGAAGCCATAAATCAGACAACGTAACCTGGCAGACATTGCAAGTTCATCGGTGACCAACACTGACGACGAAGACAATCCTAACCAATGTGCATTGTTTTCGGTAAATAAATGCAAGTATCAGGAAAAATCATTTAAACCACCGAGAAATACCAGGTGGATCGAGTGTACATATCCATCGTGTATTAAATGGTTCCACGAGCAATGCTTATCTTTAAGTTTCAAAACAGAAGAGGAAAGAGAATCATACACGTTAGTTTGTTCAAAACATCAGGAAATAAAAGAACAATTCAGAGATAAATTGATGGTGTTAGCATCTGACTCCAGCATTTTAGAAGGAGAACAGGAGCCCAGCTGTCTGCAGCCATTACCATGCCGACTACGACACACTAATAATGCACCGAAACAGCATCACATAGACTATTCCAAACAGCCAAATTATGTATTGTACGAGGGGCAGTTTTTCCACATGGCCGAGTTTCTCAGTCTGCAAGAAGGGAAAGCTTATAGGCCTGGTATGTCGCGCCTATGCAGATGGAAAGAGTCGGCCAGGAATGATTTCTTTGAAAAGTGCTTAGAGATGGTAAATCCAAAACAATCAGAGACAGGTATTTACAATGGACATATAATTGCATTCTGGTTGCCTTCTAAAGGTCTTCATATTGGTGAAATAATTAGAATGGTACGATCTCCATCCTTAAAATCCCACTTCCCAGTATTTGAATGGATACCTAAGAAAAAGTATCGGTTTGTGTCAGAACATCAAGCTACAAAAAGAAAGGACTATTAGAATGGGAACTAACAAGAACTACCATATTCAAGTGGTGTGATGCCAAGTCTATTTTAAAGGTCATTTCCGGAAGTGTTACACATTCTAGCTGGCCAGTGGTTGTCGTTGATTTAACGAAAGTAATCAAAGAAATCCCCAGGCTTACAATTTTGGACAAAGAAAGGGAAGAGAAGGAGGAAAATTTAAAGTGAAAGGAAGAGGAAATGATAAAGCGTGGAGATCCTGTAGACATGACCGTCCGTCTACTGAGAGAAGTGCTAGATGAGATGAATATTACTTATAGCAAAAGTGACAGAAAAGGAGAACTCATTGAAAAAGTACGGGAAGGTAGAAGGGGAAGGAGTTATCAACAGAATCCATAGAATTCTCAGGCCGCAGTTTGTTGGAGATGATTTTGGTCGAAATATCCAGTCAACGGTGGAAAACCATTAAAACAACGATGACAATAAAAATGGGATTTTCAATTATATATTATTATGATATTAAGAAAATATTTTGTATCTTAGGCATATTTTGTTTATTCTGCAAATTATTGGCTATTTTTTAGAATTGTTTACTTTACCTTTTATTTATATATATTCTAATCAAGTGCTGGGTTACTTGTTTATCGTACATAAGTCTTATTTTGATGCTTATTTGCTTGATACGCCAAATAATAGCAAGCACTTTGGTGGCAAGACCAAATCGTAAATTGCTGTGCGATAATGCTAACTTCAACAGCTATAGGCTGTTGACAGTTTACTGATAGACAGCCGAAACAATTAGTTATGCTCATATACAGTTCACGTACAGTTAGACAAAGCATTGTGCTGGCTTTGTGAAAGAGTAAGTGTGTACAAAAGGTGCAAAGTTTTGTAATACATGGCTCTATTGCTGTTTGTTCAAGTTCTTCCAGTGTATCATGTACAAAGTGTTCAATTGTTTACAATCAGTTATGGCTACAGATTTTATTATAGTTTGTAGGTTGTACTGCATAATATTGAGCGGCCTAAAACCACAATTAAGTATGGATAATGTAATCTAATAAAGTCTTTGATTTTTATATGATCATGTGAGCAATTCGTTAGCGTACTTCCCCACGTGGAAAATCGATCGCCATCGATGGTAATTATTATCGATTGGCAATCGATTCCCAAATTCCATCGATTGATTGTGATCGATTGATATCGATTGGTATTGTATTCATCGATTATCGGTTTCATCGATTGCCAACACCAATTGATATCAATCGATAAAGGTCACAAATTTCTATTCCATCGATTGCTCATTGATTATCAATATCAATCGATTAATTGTGATCGAATGATATCGATATCAATTGATTGTCGTCGATTATTGATTTCATCGATTGTCCACGCCGGGTATTCCACGCTGTCACGCCTCGATTTCGTATCGTAAAATATTGACTCAAATCTCAAATTTTAACCACACTTAAACAGAAATTACTGAGTTTCCAATCTTCAGTGAGCATTTGATACCGAAAATGCCTTGAAAACATTTAGTTTTCCTTCAAAACATCCATCAGTCCCTGATCAGTACACTGGTGCACACGTGCCGCCATTTCGACTGACGACCGTTTGCACACGTTTGTGAAGACCTAACTACGCTAAATAACTTAATTTACTGTTCAGAAGCAAGATTGAGAAATTTATAGTTATAAACGTACCTGTATTCACGGTAAAAGAAGCAAAAACCTGGCGTTTTCTCTCGTAAAATCAACAGACTCCCTCATGCTCGACTGATCTCCTGTTGCACTGAGTTGGACGGATCGTATAACCGATGTCCCAGCATACATTGCCAGCATGTTACACAGGAAGCCCAAGTTTCAGAGTGTTTCGTGAAAAAAGCTCGAAGGAAGGTCGCGATCGAGGAAGGCAAACTGCTTCTCTTCTCTGTTTTTTAGTCAAGCAACGTCAGTAAATCACCTCGATCAAAAGTACAAGAGTCTGGTCGAGATTATTCTGGTTAATGTTTATTTCGATAGGCGGAAGCGAATCACCAAATTCCAACGGACTGTTTGAAGCTCAGAGTTCGCAGAATATCGAAAACCGCAATACTATAAATCGGGGTGAGAATCGGAAGCAGAAGGGCGACGGAATCGGAATCAGAAGGATCAGAAGGTTTTCTTTTTCTCATGATTCCGATTACGAGTCGACCCTTACGATCCGATTTTTGAGGTCATTTTGAACCACAGGAATCAGATCGAAGTCGCAAGATTTTGGGCAACGACATATACCCCTGTCATACCCAGGAAAGCGAGCACCGCAGCGAGGTTTATGATTCTGATTCCGTTGTTTTGATCCATTTGTTTCGATTTCAGATCGTTATAACTTCTTAGCTTACAACATCTCATGAGCATTTTATACTTGTCAAAGTATTAGGGTTGGTTTTGCTAAAAGAGAGGGTGAATATGTGATGTCTGAGCTATGTCCATAAATCTTGTCTGTCTGACTGTTTGTTTGTTGTTGTTGTTGTTGTTGTTTTAACCGGTATAAAAGTTCCATTCAATTTTTCGTTTTATTAATAAATACGTAAGGAGGCATACACCTTTTCGTCATACAAACTTTTTTTTATTTTGCACTGTATGCTCTATAAGTACATAGGTCAAATTCAAATAAATTACAAGTGATCTTCATCATCATCATCATCATCTGGTGGGGGGGGGAGGTTACTCCTAATATTTTGCTAATTTTGATATAATTAAGGATATCTTGAAGTATCATATATCTAGAAAGATAGAGTACAAACACTAAAAGCGTACAGCATCAGTAAATAGTCCTAAATTATGCAAATTCTACTGTTTTCTATGGTTTATTTAGTACTATTTAGTACTAAATAGCGCAAAGTATTGTACGTTTAGCGTTGGTACTCTATTGATCATTTGCTTACTATTTTCTTAACTAAGTTATTATACCCCATATGCTACTCCAATAAATCCGAAGTTTAATAACGCTGATATATGTATGAGTATATGCATGTACACTCCCATTTGCAGACCAAATGGCCCAAAAACTCATACCCTTTGGCGCTGAAAATATCAGAGTAGCTGTCCTAAGGGTAAGTACGTCATCTAAACACTAAAAGATGCACTGACGCGTTGCAAAGTATCAGTTAGTACGTGAACGAAGGAGTGAGTTTTTTGATACACATCAGCGAGTGTATAAAAACAGTCGTGGGCATCTTCCATGGTGCACGGAGTTTGGTTATTATAAATATCAAGATTTCTTTTTAAAACTGTATATTAGTACCATTTTTCTGTGAAAATATCAGAGCATGTTTTCATCTCAAAATAAAGTTGACAAATTCAACAACCGAAACAAACGTTGTAAACGAAATGAAATTAATAAAAGTGTTTGTATCAAAAGTGAATTACAGTCTAAAATCTTATTTTTCTCTATCTGCAGTTTGTACTGGTCAACTGACAGGTATGTTTACAAGAGGCCGAGCCAAAAGATTGTAAAAAAATTGAGTTCGTTCACAAGGAAAACGTGAAGTAAATTGCGCTTGATTTAATGGTGGCTTTTCGACCTTTTGTCTGCTCAATGAGTAAATAATGTTTAAGTAATAGAGTAAATAATCATTTTGCGACAATGTCCTTGAAGCAAAGCGTTGTTTTGAATTAGACTTTCTCTTCACAACTCTTCACATCGATTATTATTGTGGTAAATGACGTTGTCATTTGCTTGTATTTAAAAAGTAATAAAAATCAAAACTTAGCTATTAACTGAAGGCTCAGTGAGTTTGCCCTACCTCGAAAAAAAGCGACGGGATTTACCACTGTTCGAACGAAAATTTATTAAATGGATTTTCGTGAGTAAATCTCGATATGAATATGATATGATAAAAATCTTCTCGATAAAATCTAAAATTGCAAGTAATGCCTGAAGAGTTCTTTTAATAAGGTATTATATACGCACACTGTAGGTGTAGATTTGAAACTCCCTGTTATTTACATACCCGGCGGCCAGTTTCTCGAAAAATCTAATAACTTTAATTAAGGGCCTGTTGACTTACCCGAAAAAGTTTGAAGGTCTTAATTTCTTGGAGCGCACATTATTTTAAATTCCCCTAATTTCAGTTCCGCGTAAATTAACTGACCCGTAAAAGTATCGGGTCTTGCGAATAAGTTACCCCATATACAATTCTTTGCGATTTTGCGCACGCAAGCAATGTCAAGAAAAAAACCATTTATATGAGTATGACGTCGGTTTTGTCATATTGCGTGGCGCGTTCGGGGGAAAGGAAAGGGAATATATGCAACAAGGATGTAAAAATGACGAAAATTCTTTATGTTTATGGGGCTTGTAAGTGATGACGTATTTCCGTCGATTTTTGAACGATATTTCACTTCCGGGTCCAAATGGGAAATGAGCGCAGACCAGCTTGAAACCGATTACAGTTCACCAAACTGCAAATATTTGAACAAATTACGCTTTATTTACAGAATGACGATTATGGCATACAAAACTAATGGTCAATTCAAGATTGCATCGAGTTTTTGAAGAAAATCACAAGCTTTAACTGAAACTAGAACACTATACTTTAACATCCAAGCGTCGTTTTAGCGCTTTTCTCTGTTCAACAAAGAAATCGTTTTTTCTTACATTGAAACAACTCCTAGTGCACTTAATTTTGTACTTGATTCTTTTTAGTTCTACTTACTTTAAGTTGATTTTGTTGTCCCATCAGTTTCGTGTTTTTGAAATGACTGCTCTGTGAAAACAGAGCAGAATGCTGCCAAATACGTTTAGTACCTTTTAGGACAATTTGATTAACGTACGAAAAGAAAATACTGTAGAGTTTTTCACGATCAAAATAACATTCGTAAAAGTAAGTGTAACATTTTGACTATCATGTCACCTGACAAACTCACAAGCATTTTTGCCCGACTAAAGCAAAAACTGAGATAAAAAATCAGCTCGGGTTTTTTATTTATTTTCTTGTATGTTTTGAGTTGTTTGAAAAATTGTCCTCCACTGCCCCTCCGGTACCGCGCATCTCGATCACGACTAGTTCATTTGAGTTTGCGTGCTCGCATGTGTTGACGGGTTTTGTCTCTTGTACATGCATTTCTACCTAGTAGAAAAACAGAGGTTACTAGTGAACATTTACATACAGCTGAACGTTAAGACGAAAAAAAGACGTTTCCGTTTTTCTCCAAAACTTACAAGATTTTTCGAATTTCATTCATATATATACTCGGCAAACTATACACGATCTGTGATAAAAATCTAGCAAGGCTATACACCAAATCGATTTGTACCGTGCTTATATTTTACCTTTTCCACGGGCTCTCTGAAAACAAAGTAATTGTTTTTGCTTCTACATGATCGATTGTAAAAGTCGAAGGTCCAGGCTTTGTTGTACAAACTGCAGACTTTGTGCCGTCGGTGGTGCCTTGAAAAGCAAAGTTGTCGTGATCGAAAAGTGATTAAAAGTAAAAAATAGCTTTAGATTTTTATGTTTTGAATCAAATAGCAATAGCATGAACTCCTCCATTATCTAAAAATTCTACTAATCAAAAGAAAACTAGCCTGTGTACACTTTACGGTGTTTGTTTTAGTTCTGGTTCGTTGAAATTCGATCAACAAAACATGAAAAACCAATAAGATTCGTTCTCAAAATCTTGATAACGTCACGTGACCCGGAACACGATTAAGAACGCCTTTTCACAGACCTTCCCTCCCCAATTTTTCCCCGTGGGGGGGGGGGGAGGGGTGTCGAGAAACGGCTGTACACAGGCTACAGAAAACGAGTAAAAAAGGCAATTTTCGCTTGTCCTTTCCATGTTTACTTTTCTCCTTTAAGTTCGTCGTAAAACTGCCAAAGAAACGTCTGGACTGTTTTCTGTTCCTGTACTGTCTTACATATCAGCAAGGCATCATTTACCAAAAGCGATGACATTGTCACACGATAACGGTAACAATAAAAACTTCATAAACTTTACGCGCCTTTGCACCTCCATTGAGCAAAAATTTTGATTTGGACCCGGAAATGACGCACAGGGGAATGTGACGTCACAGTAAATACTTTTGATTTGTATTTATATATTGTAAATTAGGAATGAAAAGCCTTGTAGGATTTCCTAATAAAATTGTATTGTATTGTATTGTACAGTGAGTGCCCATCTGATCTACCGGTACATGTGATTCTGAAGAGTATCAAAACAAACGTAAAGCAAACGTACAAGAAGCACGTGATAGAAGTAAGCGTGCCGCAGGTGATGAAATCGAAAGCTCAGGGAAAAAAACACTCTTGCGTTTGAGTGCCAAACGCCAGGTGCGAAAAAAGTAGGTCACATGCATGGTCCATGTTAAATCTTTCTCATTTGTTGAGCATTCACAATCGTTAGAAATGTGTTCGAAATTGCGTTTTCTGTTTGTTAGAAATATCATCAAAAATTACCGGGGGATGTTCAAATATATTTTGTTTGGACCAATACTATGTAATTTTATATGCGATGCCAAGTAAACAGTGATTATTTTCATTGTCAGTGAAGTCCATAAAAGGGAGTATCGCACCCCCCCTTCTTCCCCCCCCCCCCCCCTTCCCCCCGGAACACCATCCACTCTAAACTCCCATGAATAAATAGAAAAATTCACTAGTAAAAGACGAGCGTTAGTAAACCAGCCGTAACAGTTTGGCAAGATATATTATAAAACTACAGAAATATCGATAAATTGTACTGTTTATTAAGCCCGTTTGCCGATGATCGGCTGTGAAATAGAAGACGTCCAGCCGAGCGAAATTTTGTATTCAGTGTACTACAGCATGCTTTAGTCCTGCAGTTATATATGTTATGCAAGCTACAATAATCACAAAAAACGCCTGCTAGCTATGTATGATACATGTCGGCCTGCAGTAAGAGCTAAGATATATTGTCAATAGCACTTTCGATTACTTTTTCGTTATTCAGCATATTGCTTGTCATATTGTTATCAATCAAAACGCATCAAGCAGATCAATTTATCAAGCGGCAGCGAGCTTAGTACTTAATAACTTACATTTTAATATCAAAACTTGTCATTAAAACTAGTTTAATGAGACGGTGTTTAGTTTTTCGCTTGTACTAGCCGTATTAAATATGTATGTATTATATTATACCGTTTTAGTGTATTGGCTTATTATTTGTTAGTTTGGTAATTTTTTTCATTTCAGTCGTGCATGTTCTTAGGTTCCGCACGCTGCTGGAACTCCTTAAAACCTTGGCTAATTGCCTCTCAACTGAAATGAAAAATTGATCTCAAAGACATCATTATCTAGCAGGTTTACAAACAAAATCTTTTAGATTGAAATCATTGATAGTGTATAAACACCATTTATTCTTTCGCAACTCAGTAAATGTTCCTGCCTTTATACCTTTTAACCAATTGTGTCTGAAAGGATACTCTTTCTACTATACTCTGTCAATGACTTAATTAATTAATCGTTTTCACTATGCATTTTTTATTGTGATGTGATCATGTTAATTTTCTCTACCCCTTCCAAACGAAAACCGAAGTGGCTACTAGGAAAATCGTTAGTCAATCTTGTATTTTATTACAGAGCTTAAGCTTCACGAAAAAGGGAAATTAGGGCAGACGGCAAAGAGGATCATGCATCCTATTTTATTCGTGCCAGACGTTGAGCATTTGGCCATGGTACTTCAACGTTTTAGTTGTATATTTAATTGTAAAATATATATGTGTATTATAAACTAAAATGGTGAATAAATAAACACTAAACACACTAAACACTAAACGTGAGCCTTACTTTTCGCGTTTACGTCAAACTCGAAATTACTCAACTTCGCATTAAAACATGTACAACAACGTCAGACGCGGAAAAAGTAGGTCACGTGATCTTTTCTGCCGTTTGCCGTGTACGTGAGACTTAAGTTCAATCTATTATAAAACTCTGTGTTCTGTTTTGGTAGCTGCCGTTTTATTAGACGATCGCGTCTTAGATCTTGATCAAAGGCGAATTATATGCGTTATACTCGCGGCAATAAAGTAAAACGTTATTGCACTTTTTGTTTTTACGACGGAAATAATTGAAGTGCACCACACATATTGCGCCATATATTTATATTTGCAATACCGAAATATAGCTCTTGTAACAAAACATATGTTTTATTTTGATGTCTAAATACTAAACACAAATCTATTTGGTACTTTTTTATTGCTGAATAAAAATTGTCCACTGGTTGTGTTAATTAATTTGTTGTAAGTTGTGGTATTTCCTTTCCTTTCCTTTCCTTCCCCTTCCTTTCCTTTCCTCTCCTCTCCTCTCCTTTCCTCTTTTTTCCTCTCCTCTCCTCTCCTCTTTTTTCCTTTTCTTTCGTTTTCCTTTTTCCCTTCCTTTTCCTTTCCTTTCATTTTGATTTACTCTCCTTTACCTATCTTTGTTTTCTTTATATTATGACTCTTTGGGGCAAAGCTTATTCTTATTCGTGCGAGTCACTGGCTCTTTGCTTTTAAATAACCACTCCAAAGGACGAGTGACTGAAGTTCAAAAACAATCAACAGAATTCTAACTGAAGCTATAATAGAGAGCGAAATAGCTTCAGATCCTATAGGAATTTTGGTCCCAAAATGTCCTGTGCGAATTTCCTTGTTTGATAATATGAAAATCGCACAATTTTTAAGCAACACAGTCTCAACCTTTCGCACCTCTCTGTAGAAATAAAATTAAACACGAGTCGCGATTTTCACCAGCTGAAATCAGCCATATAGAATCGAGTCTAAAACATTTGTTCCTCATGCAATTGGATTTGTATGCTAAATATTTTTTATATATATTTCAGTAAAAGGGCCCTTCAATAGCATTGCGTGCACTGTTTACAAGTACAGCAATCAAATACATCTTGACTCCTTGCGAGCCACTTATTGTCGAATGTTTTATAGTCTGATGCAAGCTGTAAGCTAGTCTACTTTGACAACGTACAGCCATCCAGCAGGGGTGAGCCACATTTAAAGCACCGATCATCAGTTTAAAAGGAGACAGAAAAGTTCGACAGTATTGAAAAAGTATTGGCCTCAGTATTTCCGACTTTAATCTTCAAACAAACCTTAGTTTGTGGGAAAAAAGATATTTATAACACGGCTACAAAATAATGTAGCCATACGAAAAGGTTTTAGCAATTTATATTTAGTTTTAGACGTTTATATTGTTTTTCTACCAAAGTGAATTTCTCCACTTATCTAGCAGTAGTTATTACTTTTCGATTCGTTATACGATGGCTGTGGATTGGCTTGACAGGTCTTGTTTGACCAATCACATTCAATTACCTTGCGTAACTCAGAGCGAGGGGAAACTTGTGTCAAAAACCATTTAAGTGTTACAAAAGCGCAAGTTAGACTCAAATTGAACTCATGTTTGGCCAGGAGAGCGCTAACAGGCTGACTTGACTGAACAACTCTGGTCTTTCTATCTCGCATGTCATCGCCTCAGATAGGAACTATTCACCAGGTACGTTTTTGATTCCACAAAAAATTGATATTTTTTGCGAAGAATTGAAGATACTTTGAAATATAAAGGCCCTAGGAAAAGACTTTTCGCTCTCCTTTTCAACGCCGGAAAGCCCCCAAGATAATCTCTATATTTGCCTTTCGCTTAATAGAGTGGTCATGTCTCTGAACTATTACGATTTTTTTTTCTGTGTACGTCAACTAAAACAGCCCAAGTGACCGAAGCAGAGCTTTTGGTTGATAGAGGCTACCTAAGTGTTTTTCACTTGTAGTCAAAATGAACTTTAGACAAGTTTCTATATTTCTATCAATTAAAACCAACTTACTAACGAAGGCAAGCAATTTGTACAACACAACAGCTTTGCTTTCTCATCAATCTGTCTTTATTAACTGTCATATACAACTTTATAGCTGCAAGCTAGATTTCTGATAAGCAGAAAAAACTAGCGAATCGCTTTTCTTAAACTGAGTCATTATACTCGCACTAAGCGGAATTTTTTGTCATTTGGGATTATTTAATGTAAGTGGTGTAATTTGGCCGGTATTGCTTCGTCTTTAAGAGGCCATATAGCTTTATGAGACAAAAAGGAACATCCCACACGCTAAAAATCAACAATGGACTCTTAAGTTCGGTGCCAACTGAAGAGCGGCTTGTATAATATTTCATGACTGAACAATTTGGGCAGAAAAGAAGCTTATGAAGTGCTACAACAATGATGAATTTGGGCATAATCAATGGTAGGCTGACAGACTTCATTTTCGGTTTGAAAAGTTGAAAACGCATGTTAAGAAAACAGATTCAAAGTGATGTTGAAATTCATAGTATAATTTTATTTGGCAACCACGTTTTAAACATATTTAAAAATTGTCGCGAAAAATTAGTTTTAAGTCTCAACTAAATCTAAAAGAATTAGTTTTGTTGTGGATTTTATTGGGCAGTTTTTTGTCAACTGAGCCATGAGTAAAATCAATACTTTTAAAACCAGCGTTGACATAGTTTATATTTTCCTTTTTCTTTCGTCTTTTTTAAAAGCCAAACTCACCATGATATTAAACAGCTTGTACCGCCAGGAAAACGAGAAAATGGCTCACAAAGAAATTATTTTCGCTTCATGCTGACATGGAAGTACTTTAGTTAGTTAGCACCGGGATACTGATGCACTTTATATTTTTGTGTCAATTTTCGTCTGCGGAATCCTGTTTATCTCCGCGTTCATCAGTATAAAACTATAACCGATGGGAGCGAGAAACGCTCGCTTACCAGCCTCATGCTCTGTTGCGTGATTCGGCAATTAGATTTAAAAGGCAAGATGTCTGAAAATATAAAAGACGCAGCAAATAAATTATACAAAAGCACAGTAATATTTGTTTACATGTGATAAGAAGACTCGGTTCACTTTGCTTGTTTGTTGTTTTATGTAGTTTCCGTTTAAACATGAAAAGAATAAAAAGGCGAGCTAATTGACACATGTTTTGTTGTTGTGTTATTCAAAACGAAATCAAAACCTTCTTATAATAAGCCGCCAAATTGCTATTTGTCAGGTGACTTTGTATGCCCGGTCGAGTGTAGTTATCTGGCTGAATGAAACACCGTTAACTACAAACGCAAGTATAGTTAACGGCATTGCAAGATATTTCTAGATTAATATTTGTTTTGTAAGATTTCATCGCTAGCTTTGTCCCTCCCTCCCTCCCCCTCCCCCTCCCCCCCCCCCCTCCCTTCCTCTCTCTCTCTCTCTCTCTCTCTCTCACACGCTCTATCTCCCTCTTTCTCTCTCTATAATGCTGTAATGTTCGCAATTTCTTTCCACGCTGTATAAAAAGGGGATATTCAAATACAGGACTGAAATTCACAGTAGTTCAATGAGAAGTGTTTCAAACCAAATTCGAAAGAAATCCACTGTCCCTTTTTGCATAAACAGCTGCTTTTTTCGATAAATCTAACCATGAATTTCTCTAACTTGGAAAACACCATTATCTGTGTCATTTGATCATGACCTTCCTCGAAACATTTATATTTCAACATATCTTAGTGAAAAGGTGTATGCACGTACATCTCTGTTATTGTGTAGAACAATGTTAAAATGTATAATTGTACTGCAAAATATGTATTGTAAACTTACTGTTTTGTTTGAATGAAAAAAAAAAACAACTTTAAGTGAAAACTCGTGCTGCATGTTTAGTGAAAACTGTACGTACTTTTGCCGATTTCAAAAAACGTCAATCTAAATCAATGACGGAGCTTAAGTTTTCCTTGTATTTCCTGACTAAGATACGAAAAAGCGGTAGTTCTAACTCAAAACTGATAACTTATATTCCATTATTTCTAGAAACTACTAACTCATTCAGCTGTGTATATATCTAAATTTACCGTTAGTTAATCTTCTCGGATATGTCAGATTCAGATCTCCAACCGCCAGCTTTTTTCGAATAGGTGTATACAGACTCTACAGTCAGACATTTACTAATATGTAAAATTCAAGATACTATCAGTAAAAAGCTACCACCAGCGCTTTTTTTAATAGTAACGTCACATGATATTAATGCCACCTGCAAGAGCGTGAGCGTTTTCACGAGTATAATTTTTACTGCTCTATTATATACCGCTAAAGAAAGAAGAGGTTTAAGATTGGCTTTATAATCTACTTTGACCTTTCATTTGATTACGTACTCAGGTAAACAGTCATTTTTTTATGTTTGTTTGTTTGTTTATTCATCTATACTCTCATGTGTTTGTTTATTAATTCCTTTATTTATTTTATTCAAATCTATCTGGATTCATCGTTTATTAATTCATAAAGTCATTTATTATTTTATTTGTTCATGAATTATTTGGCTTATTCGTTCGTTTGTTCGGCTTTTTATTTCTTTATTTATAATTTATTCATTTATTCGTTTGTTCGTTCGTTGTTTGTTCGTTCATTTTTTTTTTTTTTTTTCATTCGCTCGTTCGTAATTCATTCATTCATTTATCCATTTCTTCGTTTGGTCATAATTTGTTTGTTCTTATATTCATAGATTCATTAATTTATCCATCCATCCATTCAATTTAATTCAATTCATTCATTTCATTCAATTCATTCATTCATTTTATGTGTATGCCATCTTCTATTTCATTCATTTATTCATTCATTCGCTGGTGGTTTTCCTAGTTCGCTCGTTCACCCGATCGCTCTTCTGTCACCCATTCATTCATTCATTCATTCATTCATTCATTCATTCATTCATTCATTCATTCATTCATTCATTCATCCATCCATCCATCCATTCAATTATCCAATCATCTATCCATCCATCCATTCGATTGTTTGTTCGTCCACTTATTTATTCACTCAGTTTTTATCAAAAGCGCGTAAGTGTTGTCCATTTATATGCGTCTATAAATAACCTGCGTCCACGCTCTTTACGTTCTCTGGGTTTTCTTTCTATTGGTCGAGTTCATCGGTGCAAATGAAGTATAAAGGCTTAATACGTGCCATATAAGAGTTCTGCACTATGACCAAATGTGGAAGAGTCATGATCATTTCCTGATCTGTGTCTAGTCTGTGTTCTGTACGCTCAAGAAATGCGACACTTGATTCCTGTTGTAATATCAATAATGTTGGGGATCTAGTTTCTTGAGGAACCTTCGACAATAATGCTTCAATTTCAGGAGCCGCCCCCATTCAAATGTTCCTGTGACAAACGACAATTATCATACGCATTGATCCGAGTGTTGGATTCGCTTCCTGAACTTTTTGTGCTTAAACTCACGTATTGTCTAAGTAAATCGAGGACTAAATTTGTTGTCGTTGATGCAAACTTTACTTTACCTTAGCTTGAAATTAGCATCACTAATAGTTGCACGAAAACGAATCAGTAGCAGTTATTATATCAGTATTCTATTCCGCGGTGAAATAGATAATTTAGATACAAAGCTTTTGTATTATGTTTTTTAGAAAGCAAAAATACTTTTAATTGGTTAATTTCTAGTTCACGATTAACAAAAACAAATATCAACGAGACTTTCCGACTAAAAACCCATCTGCTCATCACTAAGGAAAGAATATTTAATGTTTTTTCTTTCGCTTGTGAGAGGGAGCTTTATTTGGGTTCAGAAGACTTTTCTGAGGGCTGTCGAAAGTTAGTTTAAAGTGAAGGCGAGTAACAATTGAACTTTTTGTTGAAACAGAGAGGAAATGGACTTAGCAAACAATGCATGCACTTTAAAATTCAAGGGGAAATTTTTTATTCATAATATTTGTTTTTCGTGTTCTCCACAGCAGAAGACTTGATGATCTCTAAATAATGGCGCTCAACAACAGCAATTCGTTTAATATGACTCTATGTGGTACACAACGACAGCCAACTACAGCTGAAACTACGATAAAACTGTCATCTTATGGCATCGCATTTCTCTTGGCTATCATCGGCAACGCCTTTGTCATCCATATTGTCTTTAGAAGAACGAGTTTCAGGACGACGACCAACTTCTTTATCGTCAACATGGCTTTCAGCGATCTCGTGCTTGCCGTTCTGTGTATGCCATCTTCTATGTACAGCCTGGCAACAAGAAATGGTTCAAAAATCCTTCCAAAGGGACTGGCAGGAATTCTTGTCTGTAAACTTCAGCCATTCTTACAAGGCCTTTTTGCTGCTGTATCAATATTAACGGTGGCTGTTTTATCAGCCGATCGCTTTCTTGCTATTGTTTATCCTTTTGAAAAGATCATTTGCAAGCGAAGGGCAAAGATCCTTGTTGTCTTGATATATGTTGTGGGGATAATATTTAATGCACCTCTACTGTACGCCATGAAGTACTTTGAAGAAGGTGGGCAACGATATTGCATGGAGCAGTGGGAACCCCTCCTAGACGACGTAAAGGCAAGCAAAGACTACACAATAGTGTTATTTATTTTCTGCTACGTTCTGCCTCTAGCTGCAGTTGTCTTCTTTTACGGTGCTGTCATCCGGGAACTTTGGCGAGGAAAAGTTCACCATAACAACACAGTTGCATTTCGTGAAAATATGTCAGTTTTAAAGATGGTTTTGACAGTAACTATTGTCTTTGCAGTTTGTTGGCTTCCCATACACGTCAGCACTTTTATTTACATCTTTTCAACAGACACGTTCATTCTGATGTGCGGTTTGGATCCAGCTTTCATTTTCATTGGTTGGTTTCTGGGGCACGTGAACACTGCAATTAATCCCATAATATATTTCATCCATGCAGAACATTTCCGTGACGAAGCCATAAAGTCTCTGCGTTCATTAGTGCGAGCGCTTTTAAGAGGACGACGTAGAATTCAAGAAAGAGCGTCCAAGCGGTTTTCTAGAAACCGACTTGAATCGACTAGCAGGACTTCGTCTGTTTACTATTCTATTCGTCCAAGCATTCAAACTGAGCAAAGCATCGCACAAATATGTCCTGAATGACGTCATCTTATTCTTGTGAATTCAGGGATACAATTAGTAAAATTAGTAAAACAACGGACAGTTAAATAGAGGGATCGTCGGAAAAAGTGACCTTGTGAACTTTGTCTGTTAGCACTTGTTCCAGAAGTCCAAATATATAACCTCGTTTCTGTTCATTGGTAGTCTCCTTCGCAGCCGTTTTTAGTCTCGTCACGCCAGGCGAGGAGACGGCGTGACGAGACTAAAAACGACTGCGTAGGAGACTAGTTCATTGGCCAAAAAAATATAATTTTGACTTTTGTAAACCCCTAGAATGATTTCGTTCAACCTTGCCTGCAATAGTTTCAGTCAGTAAATTGAACTAAATTTCTGTACGGTAGCGCGCTTACCGGCTATAAATAACGATTTGCGTAGTGCAGCAAAGAGCTTGTAAAATGACGCTAAAGCTATCGGAGTTCGATCGTTGTAACCAAATTAGAACGTTGCTTACTTTCAATAGCTATCAAAACACTTTATAAAGATCCTGTGTAAATAAAAAGCAGATTCATATGAGCTGAAGATGAAATGAATGAATGAATAAACGCCGTGTAGTCCTATAGGAATCATAGAGAAATAATGAAAAGTTGAAGTGCCTGAATGCCTGCTGTACTAGAAGCATAGAAAAAATGAATGTAAATTTATCATCACCACGAATTAGACCTTGGATATATACGTCTCTTGTTAGGCACTTTGTAAGAGCATAGATAGGGGTAACATGGTGGCATGGTTGGCCGAGTGGTCGGAGCACCGGCCCAGTTTCACCGCTGTGGTCCGGGTTCGAGTACCGGCTCGGACATCGGATCATATGTGGATGAAGTTAAAATTGTTTGATGTGTTGTTCTCTACCATGCCACGAGGGTTTCTCCGCGGGTTCTCCGGTTTTTCCTCCCTCAGCAAAAATCAACATGTATGTGAGTTGAGCGATATATTAAAAATAGTTAATGCAGAAGTAGTGACTGTGAGTGCCAGCAGAAGAATAGCCACTATGTGGATCTGCTGTAGAAGATTATTTATTTATTTATTTATAGATGGCTCGGCCACGCAAGGGTCGACATACGAACCGCAGCTTTTCTGGCTTAGGCGTACAGAAGTAGCTAGAAGTGCCTAATCCACTTCAAATCAATGTTCAGGAAAATCCAAAATAAATAAAACATTTGCATGATGACGTCATGTGCGCATTGAATCCTTGTAGTCAAGCAGAGCAAGATGGCGACCAGTGTTAGTGGTGTGTTCCGGATTGCTTTAGCAAAAGCAAAAAGAACAAAGAGTTATTATTTTATGTTTTCCCCAAAAACAGGAAACTAAGGAACACTTGGATACATAAATAAGTAGGAAAAAATAAGACGCCGGACTTTCCATGTATTCAGATAATTTGCAACAGTTTGGCGCCGCGGCATATCAAAAAGCTCTTCCGATGTAGGAACCTTGAACTGGAAAGGCCATCCAAAACTTATTCGGATTAATTTCAAAAAGCCATTGTTCCGTTTTCGAAATTAACAATCTGTGTTATTAACGCGAATTTTTAATTCTATGCACCTTAATTTACCTCTCATTGTTAATTACAATCATACTATTTTACAGAATCGTTATTTTAAGATACCTTTTAGTCCAGCACGTCAGAGTCAGTCGACACGTCGTTATCAATACTACTTTTTAAAATCTCTTTAGATTCGTCAATATAACGATCGTTATTTCCAAGGGGATAGCTAACTTCTTCTACTTTCTTGAATATATAAAATGTCAATGGCCATTCTGTCTTTGAATGCCGATAGTCAGTATTTAAATGCTTTATGACTAGTTTGAGTATGGTTATCGTTATTAAACGTGAAACGTTCCACACGTGTGTTTCGCACGGAAACTTTCGTTAATTAAGGTGGCTCGATACAGTTTTTTATTGACCCCCATTTTTCACTGCACGAATTGGGCAATTTACTCTTCGGACCACTGAGTAACTCCAAGACCTCTTGACCGACCATAATGGTTTTTATACCAGTTATTCGACTTAAATCAAAGTTAGATTTTTGTCTATTTCATTTCGTTTGTGCTATCATAGCAATGGTAAGCAAAGCCGGATGGCTGAAATCAATTTTTCTAAAATATCTTTCGAACTCGAGCAGCTTTAGAAAAGGGACTATAAGGACAACAGCGAGTCACCTTAAATTAATTGTTAACATAACTTTTTGAAAGTTCGCGTTAATTTCATAACGCGCATATTTCGTTCCCGTTGTTAAAATGCTTCATAATATTCCTATAATTAATAAGGTATATACACGGGTTAGTACGTTGTGCTATTTTAAAGTGCGTCTTATTTTAGTTTGTGCTGTGTTACAAATAATGTGCCCTAGCGTGGTTCTCGATGGAGATAAAAGCATAAGAATAATTAAGTTTAAATCATGAATGTTGTATTTTCTTACGCTTGTGTTCAAATGGTCTCAGCGAAAACGGAGCATCATGCTTGTCAGTGCTTGTGCTTGCGTCGCTAGTGAAAACAAGACTTATAAGGCCCGTGCCAGCGCGCCCAAGAACATCCAAAATTGTTGGCCCCAACACAGTTGTGTAGGACGGCAGTTCAAACGGACCTAACATTATTGTGCTAAGGTTTAGTTTGATAACAGGACAAAAGAAATGTTGGAAAATATTGTTGGCTCAAATGTTCAAACGCATCCATCATAAGAGGTCTTGGAGTTTCTCAGTGGTCTATTGGTTTCTTGAATCATGGACCCATTTCTACGTGCAATTTCTATTTAAAAGTTTTAATTGTATTGGTCTATTTTTAAATATTAAAAAAGTGCAAGTGTTTACCGCCGGTTCGAGAATACGCAATAAATTTCACGGATCTTGGCTAGACCTTATACAATAGAAGCGATCGAAGATTAAGAGTTAAGTCATACATCCCTCACAATTTAGCAGGCTAATAAAATATTACAGTAACATGGATTAAAACCACAGCACGCAGAGATTAAATTATTTATAGAAACCACTTATCTTTGGACAAATCAGCGAGTAGAAAATTTGCTTTGAATCTTCTCGATTTACTAGGAAATTAAGCTCTCAAGAAGACATGTTTAGAAATAATAAATCTTAAATCTGATGAGAGGTTAAGTTACTCTTTATCATGGCGATATTTATGTCGCAAATGCTTCCTTTTAATAGATTGCTTATAGATATTTTGTTTTTAAAATTGCCGTCGCCGCTAGTAACGTACAGCCTTGAAATGAAGAGTAATGAGACACTAATCTTAATTATTCATGAAAAACACCTGTCTTGCGCAAGCGCACTGACGATTGTGTATATTTGCTTTCAGAACTCACCAATACAAATTTTATTAACTCTGTCCTTTTTATCACGACAAATACATTTCCTAAAATAATATTTTTGTGAATTTGAAAATGAAATTTGTATTTTGGTTGTCCTCTATGCGACGCTTATAAATAGATAATAAGATGTTGCATGGCGTGATTCTTAGATAAATGTATAGCCATTGCATTAATTTGTAAGTCTAGGTGTCTGTTGTAAGTCTTTAGATATGGGCCTTAGCTTTTTATCGCTTATCTTGCTATCAACTTTGACTACAAATTGCTTGAAATACAGAAATAGTACAGCTGTGTATTTTCATGTAGAGATTATAAACAGTTACAATGAGCTCATGCTGTCTGCAGTCACTCAACGAACCACAATTGGTTGGTATAACGCCATTAATATTCAGGACTTTTTTGTTTTCAATATTTCTGTCAAGAACGAAAAGCTCTTCCGTTTAAACAACATTGACGTACGGACAGATTGTCCACTGTATGGTAAAGGGTTTAGTTTTAAGTAGTGAATATGGCTGAAGGCAAAGCGAAGAAGACTGTTATTATAGCTGTCGATTCTACAAAACCCAGCGAACATGCTTTTGACTGTAAGTGCTACATACAAAAAGTCATTTAGTATTATAATTTGAATTTGCAAAACACTAGCTTTTGGTCCTTAGAAGCTCCAATGGCTCACAAAAACAAAGAATTTTCCGATTGTTTTCATTTGTTTTTCTTGAGCTCGAGAACCACTTCTTTTAATCTGTACAAATCATGTTCAAATTCAACCTACATTCAAACAGCCATTGTACTCGGGACGTCTTGTAGTTTCTAATTTCCTACAACAATATGTCTTATATCTTACTGCATTGGAGGCGATTAAATGCTCGTAAAAGAAAATATTTTCAGAACGGAAATTGTTGCGACAAATTTTTCAGTTAATTCCAGAAACACCTCATAATTGATGTGAACGGTTTCTGTTGATATTCGACTGTATTACGATGATTATCAGCCCTTTTTTTCGCAAAAAGTCCCACTAAAATACAATGATAACTAATTTAGGGCTTTATATAGGACATATCGAGAGCGATTTGACACGGTATAGATAAGATGTTGGGAATTAATGAGTGCAAAATATTTCATGTCTAATCGTTTTACATTATCATTAAATTTGTTGTCTCTATTATCATAAAATCTGTGAGCGCAATAGCCGACTTCCGAGATACAGTTCACTTGCCAAACACAAAGGAATCAAGACGAGGCTAGGTACGTGCATAAAGCTCAGTCATTCGTAACAAGACAAAAGTTTTAGCACGTAGCCTCGTTCTGAGTCCTTTGTATCAGTGGCAGATGAAGCATACCTCGGACTATTACAAAGATTTTCAACAACATACTAAACTTATTATGCATGTATATGTCGTTCTGCACGAAGGAACAAACACTACGACATATATTTTGGCAGACATAAAGCGTGGTCAAGTTCCCTTGTGTGCGGTTTGGCAGGTTTTCGTTAAAAGAGGAGACAAAAAACGGACTCAAACTGGTTTGAGGTTGTGAACAGTGAAGCGCGATCATGTTCATTGTCCTTGCTACAAAATAAAACAAATTCAATTGAAAAAGGGTTATTAAAAAGACTGTGTGTGGTAGAAACTTGGAGCCCGTTTCTTGACAGACCGGATAACTTTAGGGAACGTACCGCTAATGTACCCGATAAAGGCGGGCGATTCTCGAAGCGGATTTATTTCAGTTTCTATGACTGTAAAGTCATCGAATCTCTATAGGAATGTGTCCCTGCAAACTTATCTCCTAAAACACGGTCTCTGAGTGCAAAGTGCCGCGAAGGAACTTTTCCCGCTTAATGTCTGCAACACGTCCACTAGTGTGTGCCAAAGTTTATGGAATCAGTCTGGATTACGTTATACAATTCAGTATTTTTATTTATAGAAGGATACGCTATATTACATATGTAATACGTATTAAGTGCGTACGTATTACAAAAATCCGTTGAACTAAACTGTCAGTTGTATTGCAGGGTACATGGAAAATCTTCACTGTGAAGGAGATGATGTGATTTTATTCCACTGTGAACACATTCTGCATAAACCAACCGACCCATGTAAGTCTGTTAGTGAGAAACGGTACGACTTTCACGATACGTAACCGCGCTACAACCGTATAGAATTTAAACCGAAGATTCACCAGTGGCATTTTCCAAATAGTCCCCTTCTCAGTTCCCTGCGCCATATTGAAAGGCAGCTGTGCCTTTGCATCGAAGCGAGACGAACGGCGAGCTTGCAATGATAGAGTCCTTTGAATAATTGTCCTAGGTGTTAAAAAAGGTATCTATATCATTGCACGCTCACCATTCGTCTCGCTTCGATGCAAAGGCATGGCTATCTTTGAAGATGGCGCAGGAAACTGTGAGCGGAGACTATTGAAACTGTATATCTACATAGTAGATAGTAGTAGATTAAAAAAGATATGCCATACTAGGAACGACCCTTTTGTTCTCTTCTCACTGGCCTAGAACTCTGTCAATCAAAGTGTAAAGTTAGTAAATGGACCGATTTTCGGTATTTTGTGGGGTTTAAGTGGGGTCAAAAACGCATTTTGTTGAAGACAATGTAGCCAATGAAGGAATGCGTTACCCATTTTAACTCCATTTATTTTGATACGTTAAAAAGCGTCTCGTTAACATTTTGTCTGTTTTTAAGACACAGAACAGACTCTGGACTGGAAGCACAAGGAAGACAAACATCACAAAAAAGAAGAAAAGTTTATCCAATTTTACTCTGAGAAATGCAAGCATGCATCTTGCAAGGAAAATGTGAGTTAAGTTACAACTAATACCTACAGTTATTCACATACGTGTGCAAAAACAATAGCTCTCTAGCATTATTTGTGCGAGAGTGGTGAGGGGAGGACTCGGAGTAATCCGGAGTCTCCGCATTAGACTTTCAGTATTAGTAGCTAGAGTATATACATGCTGTGTTCCTTCCCGGCCTTCCTCCCTAAAACAAAAATGATTTGTGAGAAGTAAAACACTTCCTTGCATAAAGTGTGTTTTAAGGGTTTATACAAACTTGCGTTCAGCTGTTGCAGGGGCGTCATGGCGGAAAAACGCTACACGGCCTCTCATTATATAAAGGACACCAATGAGTATATAAGCTTAATATTTTGTTTACAAGCCCTTTAAGGGTCAAACAAAAGCATATCAATTGCAACCAAAATTTATCGAATGCGATCCTGAGATATAACGCCATGTACTCTGGGAGAGGCCGTGACAATCTGATCAGCAAATAGCACATCGTTTGCGTAAATATCTCCCAGCAACTAGCCTAGATCAGCAATTTTTGCCATACGTTTTGAGCAAAATTAACACAAATGTAGCCTTCAGAGTTTCAATTTACGATGGCCAGTTCATGAAGAAGAAATTATAAAAACAGGAGCTTTGGCGTTTTTCTGCTATGTCCGCAGGGACAGCTTATGCACGGCGCATGCGCATCATAGTTTCTTTTCTTCCTTCGTGAGAGATGAATCATTGGGAGTGACTCTTGAAAGAGAATTGCTTCTGGCATTTAGTTTAGTAAGTCCTCTGAAGATGTATTTAATCCTGTTTATTATACTATTCTAAATTGGCAGCAATATATCAAGAGGGGGCCCACTCACTAATCATCTTCCTACGACGAGGGCATCTGCGCACCATTACCAAACAAGAAACTCAAAGAACTATACAATACCAAAGCATAGAACTGAAAGATTACGTCGTAGTTTTTTCCAAGTACAATTTTATCTTTTAATAATCAATAGTATATCTCATAGCCAATTATAATGTATTAATAGATATTAATTCCGTTTGTTACAACATTTGTAATTCATTTATATGCGAGAAATGTTGAAATTAAACTTATTATTATTATTATTACATCCTCCCCTCTCCCTCCCTCCCAGGGATCTCCATCTCCCGCATTCTAAATCATGACGTATTAATGAGGTAATTTTTCTTCCAGCTCAGTGCGACGATCCACGTTGAGCATAAAGACCACGTGGCTCATAGAATTCGCGTGTTCGCCGAAGAGAAAAACGCTGCTTATATTGTCATTGGATGCAGGAAACTCGGTCGAATACTTCGTGCCCTGGTATCGGGTGTAAGCGATGACGTCATACACCATAGTAAAATACCAGTGATACTTGTACCATATCACCAAGAATAGATATGGAATGCCATCACTGACCTTATATGGAATACCATGATTTAGTGACTATTTATGGAGTACGATGGTTATTGACCTTGTATAGAGGTCCGTACGGGGTGACCTTGAATGGTATACTGGAAATTTGTGGCAACAGTTGTTTTATAGATATCCTGTTATCTCATTTCTTTGAACATGATTAGAAACAGCAAATCGATCGATCGGAGAAAACAAATCGATTGTACTCTGATTTACTTTCTATTTGTTGCTACTTTGTTACTCGGCTGGTGTAGATGTCCAACCCGCCGAGTAAATTTATTGAGTTTTAGCAAGTTGTTCTAGAGGTTTCCTGTTCTATAATTCCTTTCGAACTGACTAGGAACAACAAATCTTCAAAAAAATCAAATCTACCTGATTCACTTTTTATCAATTATTAATTATCAGTTTGTTACTAGGCAGGCTAGCTCTGTATTTCACAGAGTGAATGGCCATATATGAGTGTCTTGTCTCCATATTGCATTTTATCTACCTGTATCTCTTTTGAACTTTTTATGAATCAATGAACATTTAAAAAAGTAGTCGGATCTTCAGACGGCTATGGTCAGGTAAGGGAGGCCGGTGTCAGCAAAAGTTCATAGAGCAGTTTTCGTATGAGTGTGAAGCGAACTGCATCGTGCTGTGACCGTGCCAGTGCTGTTTTCACACGCATTCATACTAAACTCGCTTTAAATATACAGCTACATATTTAACATCACTGGAGAACCTGATTCTCTCAATTATCAGGTACATTGTAGTTATAGTTTTCAGTTTCAACCAACATGTGAGTCGAGTGATTATTTACAAAATACTTAATGTAGAGGTAGTGTGTGAAAGAGTACAGTGTCCCCTAATTAGTGCGCAAGCGCTAGAAGACTTGGACACTTCAATAAACAGTTATTATTTATTATTTATTGATTTATTTGTCCAAGCATTGAATTCTTAAAAATCATCATAACTCAAATAGCTTCCAGTTTGACTTCGAGTTTGTCATTAAAGTGAGGGTATATCAAGGTAACTCGTTACCGAGCGTGCTCACGATGGGCTTTGGCGATTAATCCTTAGTCTACGTCCAGACTAATCCTAAATATAAAACCGCATCTTGTGTTACGGGTCATCGTCGTCCATACTAAAACGGCGTTTTTCTTTTGTCGAAGGTGTGAAAACAGAGGGAAAATGATGTGTTTTATCCAGATAGTGAGGCCGCAGCATTACGGTCTTTTCCATCACTTAATCCACAAGTTAAGAGCATAAGACTGTAAACAGTGTGGCTTACTTTTCTTGGCATCACTTCCATAATCACATTCACCCTTATTATGATCAGCGAACGCCGCGGCGTTCCTCTCAATACTTGCAATTCCATGATCGGCACGTTTACAAGCACTCCCTCCACCACCGACCATCATGACCGCTCCGTCTCCAGAATCCCAGTGACACCAAAACCCTATGTAATCCTTTGCCTGTATGTTACTACTACAGTGACTTTGGTTAAATCCATCGGTAGTCTTGTATATATGCACCCCCATAAACCACAGGACAACGCCCAAGGCACCGATTAGACGCCCATACTGTATCGTTTCTAAAATTGCCAAAGCTTGTTATCATTTGACGAAACGTCTGCGATCGTAAGCAATTTGACGTTGTATGCAGCAGTGCAGTATGAGTAGGGTCATCAGAGCGTGTTATTTTGATGTCGTTGCCATGGAGCAACCAGAAGGCGGGGCTTATCATGTCCTGATTGAGAGAGGGATTGGTAGTGTCACCCTGAGCCGTGAGGACGTTGTACCACCAAGCAGCATCGTCACGCATCCAGTTTGCCGTGTCTTTGTTAGAAAATCTAGCGATCAAAGTCCATCCTTGAGAATCACAATACACCTATGAGATAATAACTTTTGGGGTGACTTGTTAAATAAAAATCCAATTCTACAAAACATGCATGCACAAATGACGTCAAAATGTGCACATTTTGATAAGACATTTCTTGATATGTCAACAGCCCGACTTCGTCTCGAGGTGTAATTTTTAATTTGTTCTTGCCACATTTTGACGTCATCTGTGCAACACTTCGAGTACAGACACACACAGAATGGAATCATACATGTTCATCTACCAATCAGGGCGCGTGTAATACGCCAGTTATTATATAAGCAAATAAAATTTTGGTTGCGTTGCGTTCCCCCGAAGGCCTGGAAACACTCTGAAGTTTTTTTGCAATGTTGCGCGAATCTGTTGCAGTGGTGGACATATACGGTAAAACTGCTCCTGCGCACAACGTAAGAAAAGTTGAGTGTGTCCGGTCCTAAATTTGTTTCAAGGCAGTCAGTTGTGCTATAGTTGTATAGTTGCTGTGGTATAGTTGGTCGATACGTTACCTTTGTGGTACTTTGTGGTGGTGGAATGGCGAGGGAAGCGATTCCTTGTCCTTTAAGCTTACACGATGCATCTGCGAATCGAACAAAAGGAATATCTATTTCGCGTGTGCAGAAACCAAAATGCAAAGATTAGGACAATAAAATGGTGCAATTTATCATAAAACATACATATATACACATACATACATATATGTATTTATACACGGTGAAATTCCATTAAAATGGAACCTATAAATACAAATAATATAATACAATTGACTGCTAAAAATATATAAGACTAAATAACAATTAAATTAATAGTCTATCGGTTTATATATCTATATACTACTATTGAGTTAAAATGAAAAGATCTAGCAATAAATATGAGACAAATGTAACGAAAACCTTGTTTTTCATGAATGCCGTGTGATCAAAATGTAGATATGAAAGAATTAATATTTTACTGTGTAGTCTTCCCGAAAAGAGCCGAGAGTCCTTAGAGGACTTGCCTGAAGAAGTTCAACAGGTAGATGATGAAAAAAGGTTCTGTGAATTATATTCGTATCAAGTTTATGGTGCACCAAAATCTCCAAAAGTGACCTTCTTTGGAATTCTTTTATTTTAGGTTAATCAATGTGACCAACCTAGCCGAATATGCAAATTAGTTAGCTATCGAGTTGTCTTAAAAGTTTAAACAAGTTAAAAGTTTTAAGATAATTAGGTGCAAGACATTGTACTGCTGCAAGTTGCAGAGCAAATGTTACTCATATTACCACTACGCGCAAAATACATTTTGTTGTACGAATTACAGTGGACTATCTTTGAACGACCACTCTCACTCGCAAGCGACCATCTCCCGTAATCCATTGTATCACTTTGGTCAAAACTGTCTATTCCAAATATCTACTAGCAATGGTTTTGAATGGAGAAGAGAAAAAAACATCCAAACTTACACTGAGAACAAATGTTTTATATATTCAAAAAGAGTAAAGACTCCCTGGAGAGGCGTAGGCTTAACTTAACCGGATTAAACTGGATAAACCAGTTAGATTATCCAACCATTTCTGTACAGTTGCAGCTCTGAAGGGAGGAAATACATAAATTAGTTGGCAAAATTTTAGCAGGGCTCACAGGTGGACTCACAGCTGGTATGGGAGCTGAGCCTTTTGCTCCTGCCTGTGCCTCCACAACATGCTCGCTAGATCACAAGTGTAATGGAAACGTGTTTCAAGGAGCTGTTAATACCTAAACGGTTCAGTGTACACAGTTATGTTGCTGCGATAATATGTGGGCTCGCTGGAGCAATCATTATTGGACTCACGTCAGATTTAAGAAATTCCGAGCAAAGGAAATTTCGCTGCGAAAGCCATGGCAAAGATGACAAAGACTTCCTAAAAACAAGGTGTCTTGACCAATATGATGAAAAATATAACTCACCTGTGCCATTATATGGGTTTATTATCGCGACATTCTTATTGCCCGTTGCTGTTTGTATCATTTATTCCTTGTGTATTAAATCTCGAGTGGACCAAATCGAACGAGATCTTACGCCTGACCCTGAAAACCCACAACCTACACCAGTAATAGAAACTCGTCGCGTGTACCTTTCCTACTTCATCCATTTGATGGTTCGATTTGTGCTGGGATGTTCATTTGCAATCTTCCAGAAATGGTACCTTTTAGATTATCCATCACAATTTCATTGTCAGTGGATTTTCAGCTCCAAACACAGTACAATTAGTGTAAATTCAAATACAACCCACCACTCATCCAATTCATCTACGCTGATCGACTGTCAAAATGGCGCCGCTAGAGACAAAGATGTTTTTGCAAAAGCTGCATGGAGTTTGAATGTATTTTTTGCATGTCTTGTGTTCCTCGAAATATTGTACCTGATTGCTAGAGCCTGTCAAGACAAAACCTTCACGTTTGACTCCCAATTTTGCAAACTATATTTTTTCAACAAAATGGCCGACAAAAATATAAAACATTATATAGCACGTCTTCAAAGACAAATGCATGACAACACGGAAATGCAGGAATGGCTACTGTCTGCTTCGCCCTCACAAGACAGCGACAGACGCGAACAACTGTCGATAGACGATATATACATCGATCTTATTATATGTACTGGACGAATCACACATGAACTGGACCCTAACGAAAACAGACACGAGCTATTGCGCGCATACCTTAAGCCACCAGAAACGTCGATTATAATTAGCAGTCGAGAAGAGCTGTTTCTCTCTGATCAAAAATCATACAATAAAATTCTTGTCATTGGTCGTCCAGGTATTGGAAAGTCATTGCTATGCACTAAAATTGTACGTGAATGGAGCCAAGGAAAGCTCTTTCAAAACACAACAAAAACATTCAAGTATCTGTTCTTATTTCGCTTTAGGTTTTTGAATTCTGAAGCAATGTCTCAAATGTCGCTCAAGGAGTTTCTCAGTAGAGCGGAACACTCGCTAGGAAGAATAGACGATATTGTTTTTCAGTCTATTGTCGATAAGCCTGAGGAGGTTCTTATAATGTTTGATGGATTGGATGAATATAAACACCTTGGAAACTTATCAAGGGATGAATCAAAAGTCAGAGGATTCAATGATGTAGCTGATAAAATTCCGGTTTCTGCACTCTACGTGAAATTATTACGAAACAAACTACTTTCTGGGACGACAATTGTGACAACTTCAAGACCCCATTCTGCAGACAATGTCAAATGTCTTAAAGGAGTAGAGTTTGATAGAGTTGTAGAAATCTTAGGATTTACACCTGAGAAGATTGAGTCATATGTCAACAAAGTCTGCACAGATTATCCTGACGCAGCACACACGATATGGTGTCATATAAAATGTAACATAAATTTGTTGTATTTGTGTTATATTCCTGCCACTTGTAACATTGTTTGTTCTTTGTTAAAGTATAACATCAAATTGCAAGGTAATTCGGCCCAATCAATGACCTTACCAACTACTCTCACAGATGTCTACAAAGGAGCGCTAAGAATGTTTCTGTTTCGACATCATCCACATTATCAAGAAAGAGACTTTCTTGAGGACGGACAGATCTTTGCTGAATCTGTGGAAAATGACTTATCAAAGCTAGGATCTCTAGCAGAGCAAGGAATACGTGAAAAGCGATTGATATTTGAAAAGAAAGAAGTTGACAAAAGCGTTGAAAAATGCGGTTTACTAAACAGCATGCCCAGCAAAGAAGCTCCACCTTTTGGAATCGCACGAGCATCTCAATATTGCTTTCTTCATCTCACACTACAAGAATTTCTTGCTGCAAGACACATTGTTAGAACGATGAATTCTGAGCAAATTGTAAAGTTCATTTGGGAAAAGATCAACGATACTTCTACAGACTGGCACCTTGTTATTCACTTTATAGCGGGATTACTCCATGGTCGCAAGGATGTCGGTAGAGTCACAGATTGCTTTATTGCGATCCTTGATGCCGGCCCAAAATTGTACTCGATTGACAGGAACAGGTTGGTTTTGCTGATGTTGAGAAGCTTGTATGAACTCCACGATAATGAAGTTATGAAACAAGCTGCTTATAAACTTGAAAGACAATATTTAAGCTTTTTCGCATGTGATATCAAGCCTCTTGATTGCACCTGCATTGTATACTATTTGCAACACATAAATCATCTACTAGTGGAATTGGACTTGGGCTATAATTATTCACTTGGTGACGATGGATGTGCACAGCTGGCCCTGCTTCTCAAAGAAAGATGTCCCGAAATGTTAAAATTATCGTTTTGTTACATATCAGATTATGGTATCAAAGCTTTACTTGGAAAAATTGACTGGGAAAAACCTTGTCGTCTTACAACTTTGTTCCTTGGAGGTAATAAGATAACAGATCAAGGTGTGGCAGACTTGTGTAAAGTACTCAAACACAAGAACTGTCAACTTACTGAGTTGGAACTGGAGACAACAGAGGAAGGTATAAAAGACTTGTGTGAAACACTCAAACACAAGAACTGTCAACTTACTGTGTTAGGCCTATGTGGTGAGGAGGTATCATATGAAACCAGTATATCATTCCTGTGTGAAGCCTTAAGACATGAAAATTGTCAACTTACTCAGCTGGGCCTTGAGGCTAACATAACAGAAACAGGTAGATTATACCTGTGCGAAGTCCTAAATCATGAAAACTGTAAACTTAAAAAGCTGATTCTAGGCTATGGAATATCAGAAATTACCTCCAAAAAAATGTATATGTCACGCTCGTGTGGAGGACTAAAACACCAAAATTGTCGACTCACTAAGTTGGACCTTGTTCACTTTTGTTATGATATCATGCTTTATTACTGATGCGTCTATACTACACAAGATATATGTTGTTTTTGCTAGTGTGAAATATTTTTTCAAAATGCCTTGGGATTGGTTTTAGGTTGAGTGTTACTGAGAAGACTTTGTACTGAAAGTCTCATTTGTAAAAATCTTCCCTAGTACTAGGTATTTGAAAGCTTATTTCTATAAAGTCTTACCTGATACTCAACCTTAACCTAACCCAAAGGTACTCGAAAGCTTATTTCTACAAAGTCTTCCCTGATATACTCAACCTACCAAGGTACTTGAAAGCTTATTTCTACAAAGTCTTTCCTAATAACCCCAAGGTCTTGAAATATTTCATACCACAAGCCATAAATAATTAACTTTATTTATTCACGGTAATTGTCTCAACATAGTTGGTTTTCAGGCAAGCCGTGCTAAAAACTAATTTACAAAGATTACAAATAATAAAATCTAATTGATAATTAATAAATAATGTCTCTAAAGCTAAAGATAAGAAATAATAACAATATGCAATAATCTACTGAAGTTTTTTCTTAAAAGACAACAAAGACTGGGACTCTTTTACTTCTCGTGATAAAGTATTCCAATTTTTTGCTCCACTGTAGGAGAAAGCGCGTTTACCATTGATTAGACTTAGGAGCCGGTAGAATAAGATTAATATCAGCATTTCGTAGATTATAGCTATTGTGCTCGCTAACATAGGAGAATAATTCTCTTAAACAATCAGGCCCAAGGCCATTAAGTATCTTAAACATTATAACTGATTTTGAGTTATATCTCCTTTTGTCGAGTGTTACCCACTGTAATTCTTTTCTTATATCTCGAGAACGAACACTATAATCTGACTTTGTTATGATTCGGCCAGCTCTATTTTGTAGTTTTTGTAGTTTATCTTGTAACCCCTTATTACAATCCCCCCAAATGGTGCTGCAATAATCAAGATATGGTTCAATTAATGAGTGATATAAGCATATCAATGTAGCCCTGTCGTCAATATATTGTCTAGTCCGATATAGCATTTTGAGTCCAGTTGATACTTTACTAATAACATGGTCAATATGGTTCTTGAAGTTAAGATTCTCATCTAAGTGTACACCGAGAAGTTTAAAATTCCGAACTCGTTCAATTGGTGTATCACGAAAATGAGAGTTGTTGTGATGAGCATCAAGTTGTTTCAGTTTATTTTTAGACCCAATGACCATATATTTAGTTTTAGTATTCTTGAAACTGAATTTATTGGCGCAAAGCCATTGTTTACTTCTTTCGAGATCTTCATATATATAATTTTCAATTTCATGTATATCGGAATCTGCTGCAGTTATATAAGTGTCATCAGCAAACATTCCAGGCGAGCAGTGGGCTAGAGAATATGGATAATCATTAATATAAATGAGAAATAAGAGAGGGCCGAGGATTGAGCCTTGTGGAACACCGCAAGCAATGCCGCACTTTTCAGATAACACACCATTTACCAAGCAGTGCTGTGAGCGTTCAGACAAGTAGGACTGAAACCACGCTAATTCTCTATCCCTAATTCCATAGTAATTTATTGTCAGTCAGGAACTTATAAATGGCATTATAAGCAAGCCTTTCAATGATCTTGCTAATTACAGAAAGCACAGATATTGGACGATAATTTTCGGGATTAGACTTAGAGTCCGATTTATAAATTGGGCAAACTCTTGCAATTTTCAAATCATTTGGAAAGATACCTGTTCTAAATGACTCATTGATTAGACTTGCTAAGGATGATAAAATTATTGGACAAGCACATTTTATCAGACTAGCTGAGATCATGTCAAGCCCACACGCTTTACTGGATGGAAGTTTCATTATAACTTCCATTACTTGATCAGTACAAATATATGGAAATTTAAAACAGGAATCATTGTACTGTAAATAATCCTCTGGTGGAACCTGTGAGACTGGAATACTACTTGCAAGACGTGAGCCAAGAGTGCAAAAATATTCATTCATGTAATTAGCAATTTCATATTTGTCTGTAATTTTTTTATCATCTATATCCAACAAATTTATAGCAGTAGATTTTGATTTACGTGATAGCATCTGATTTAGAGTTTTCCAAGTTTGTTTTACGCTTCCGACATTGCTATGTATTGAATTGTTAAAATACTCCATTTTAGATTGTTTTATTGCAACATTAACAGCGTTTTTAGATTTCCTATAACTACTCCAGTCATGTTCATTACTTGTTTTAATTGCAATTTTTTTCAAGTGATCTCTATTACGCATCATTTCAATCAACTGTTTACTAAGCCATGGGGAGTACCTACTTCTGACTTTACGTTTTCTAATGGGAGCATGCTTATCAGCAACCTTAAGAAAAGTTTCCTTCCACACATTCCATATTTCATTAGGGTTTCCACCCGTACACATTTGGTTCCAAGGGACCATTGATAGGTCTTCAACAAAGGCATTCTCGTTAAAGTTTTTTAATTGTCTGGATTCAACCATCTTGGGTGGATTTTTAAAGTTGAAAAATTTTCTTATTGCATAAATAAGACTATGGTCTGAAATGCCAACATGTAAGACACCAGAGGCAATAATGTTTTCAGGCTTATTAGAGTATAAGTGATCAATCAGAGTTGCAGAATTCTGGCAAATCCGAGTTGGCTCAGTAATAAGCTGAGAATACTGATACACATCGGTTAGAAATTTAATTTTGTCTGTGTTATTGTCATAACATTTAGCTAACAAATCACAATTAAAATCACCCAAAATAATTGATTCCTTGTTTTCATTATCTAGGTATTTTAGGACTGTCTCAAATGCCTCTATTTTATCCACTGTTGAGTCAGGTGGTCTATACCAATTTGTAACCAAAATTGGCTTTGTTTTAGGTTTACTTATTTCAATAGTCAGGCATTCAAGGTTAGGAATGTCAAACTCTTTTCGCAGCTTATAGTTAATAGAGTTTCTGATGTAGAAGCTGACACCGCCACCTCTAGTGTTTCGATCCTTTCTCACTGAATCATAATTGTTAATTCCAATTTCCGAATCTGAAATAGATGGATCAAGCCTGGTCTCATTAAGAGCCAAGATATCGATGGAGGTGTCATTGAACAAGATTTTAAGCTCATCTAAATGTTTACGTAGACTTGCTAAATTGAGACAGGCTACTCTAAGACCTCTTACCTTAGGTATGGATTTTGCAGCACCATTTGAGATTCTTACAAATGGAGTGGTAATTTGATCACTAGAAATAGGTCTATTTACATTAATTGTCCCAAATCTCTGCGGTCAGTGTAGAGATTTGAGATGACTAATAAAAGCTGAAGCTAGCCCACTTATCCCTCTTTTGTTTAAATGAATTCCTTTTGGATTTAGATGGTCGGCAACAATAGAAGAATGAGAAACAATGTTCCAATCACGCGATCTGCAAAAGGCTCTCAGCTTCCTGTTTACCTCTTTTCTTGAATTCTCAGATGAAGAGGAATCCTTGCGAAAGATTAGCTCTGAGATGGTTATTTTTGTTTTAGGTAGCTCTTGCTCGATATATTCGCAGATTTTAACAATGTTCTCAGCAATGTCTTTCTCCTTATAATCGGCATCGATAGAGGCTAGATCATTAGTACCAACGTGCAAGATTATATTATCAGGTTTCTTTCTGACAATTGGTTTGATGTGATCTGCCATATCTAGTGTTGTAGCACCAGAAAAAGCTTTGATAGTTACTCTGTTTGACGCTGAGGACATTTTCCAACCGTCTAATTTAGATATCATCGAGTCTCCAGCTATAAAGGTCGATGACTTTTTTGTTTGCGTAGGTGAGTTAGGTGGGTTGGCATTCGGCGTGTTGGACTGAATTTCATTTGCACTCTCAGGCCCATTTATCTTTTTCTTCTTCTTTTTCTTTTTCTTGGTTGCGTTATTTGTATTACCCCGCTCATTTGAATCCACTTGTTTGTTTTCCACGTTTTGATTTGGAACAATGGGTTGTACATTGTTTTCTACGTTTTGATTTGGAACAATGGGTTGTACATTGTTTTCTACGTTTTCATTTGGAACAATAGGCGAAGCAGAGATGTTTACATAACTAGACGAGGACAATAGGCCAATCACTCTGAGTAGGCTTTCATTATATATCATTCTTTAGTTTAGAAATTTCGACTTCTTGCATGCTAATTACTTCTTTTAGATTTTCGTTTTCTATTTTGGAAACTTGAACTTCTCTAATCAGATCTTTATCTTTATCTTGTTTAGATAATAAGATTTTAATAAAGCCAACCTCCTTCCTCAGTGTTTTTACTTCTTCTCTTAGCAAATCCAAGTCTTCTTCCTCTACACTCTCGTCGTCGTCTTCTGATTCTTCATCATCAGAAATATACGCTTTATCAGGCTCAGTATTTGTTTGCTTACTGTCCAGGACTGATTGAAGTTTCGTCTTTATGCACAGGAAGCCCATACAAGCTTTGAGAGCTGAGAGTTAAAAATGAATAAAAAAATTAATCACTTACATGAAGTCTTGTTTACGTCGTCTTTAGTCTTTATTAGCGATTTCAAGCCATTATAGCGAGTTTTAAAAAATCTCCCCTTCCCAACTAAAGGAGAAGGGGAGATTTAGTTGGGAAGGGGAGATTTTTTAAAACTCGCTATAATGGCTTGAAATCGCTAATAAAGACTAAAGACGACGTAAACAAGACTTCATGTAAGTGATTAATTTTTTTATTCATTTTTAACTCTCAGCTCTCAAAGCTTGTATGGGCTTCCTGTGCTTTATGTCTGGAGCATTACTTCCTTGAAGCTGTAGCGTTCCAGTATTGAATAAGACCACAGTAAGCGAATTTGACTTAATTGATTTAGATCTCTCGTTAGTATTAATATATAACATATTAAAGACTGAATGAAGAGTTCTGGAGTAACAAATCCTTTCAGGTCCCAATTCGTCAACCATATATCCTCGCTTAATCTCTAGTCTCTGATATTTTACTAGTTACTCGTGCCCAGGCCGTAAGGCCGGCACGAGTCTAGGTTTACCGTTCAAACTGGAAAAGACCTCATGTTATACACATTACAAGTCCCAATTATAAACACTTAGTGGGTTGCTACTTTATGTATGCCACCATGAAATGGAACTAATAAGCCTATATTAAGTGGAACAAATTATCCACAAATATTATACTCCTATATCTTTCGTTACCTTTTAGTATCATTTACTATCCTTCCCTGTCCTTTGGTATACTTCACCATCCTTCCCTGTCCTTTGGTATCCTTCATTATCCTTCCGTGTCCTTTGGTATCCTTCACTATTCTTCCGTGTCCTTTGGTATCCTTCACCATCCTTCACTGTCCTTTGGTATCCTTCACCATCCTTCCCTGTCCTTTGGTATCCTTCACCATCCTTCACTGTCCTTTGGTATCCTTCACCATCCTTCCGCGTCCTTTGGTATCCTTCACTATCCTTCCCTGTCCTTTGGTATCCTTCACTATCCTTCCGTGTCCTTTAGTATCCTTTACCATCCTTCCCTTTCCTTTGGTATCCTTTACCATCCTTCCCTGTCCTTTGGTATCCTTCACCATCCTCTAATGTCCTTTGGTATCCTTCACTATCCTTCCGTGTCCTTTGGCATCCTTCACTATCCTTCCGTGTCCTTTGGTATCCTTCACTATCCTTCCGTGTTCTTTGTTATCCTTCACCATCCTTCCGTCTCCGTTCATATCCTTCACTATCATTCACCATCCTTCCGTGTCCGTTCATATCCTTCACTATCCTTCACTATCCTTCCGTGTCCTTTGGTATCCTACGCTATCCTTCGCTACCCTTTGGTATCCTACGCTATCCTTCGCTACCCTTTGGTATCCTTCACTATCCTTCCGTGTCCTTTCGTATCCTTCACCATCCTCTAATGTCCTTTGGTATCCTTCACAATCCTTCTGTGTCCTTTGGTGTCCTTCACTATCCTCAGATAGCCTTTACTATCCTTTGATACCCTTAACTATCCTTCCGTGTTCTTTGGTATCCTTCACCATCCTCTAATGTCCTTTGGTGTCCTTCACTATCCTCCCGTGTCTTTTAGTATCGCCCACCACCCTCTAATGTCCTTTGGTATCCTTCACTATCGTTCCGTGTCCTTTGGTATCCTTCACCATCCTCTAATGTCCTTTGGTATCCTTCACCATCCTCTAATGTCCTTTGGTATCCTTCACTATCCTTCCGTGTCCTTTGGCATCCTTCACTATCCTTCCGTGTCCTTTGGTATCCTTCACCATCCTCTAATGTCCTTTGGTATCCTTCACAATCCTTCTGTGTCCTTTGGTGTCCTTCACTATTCTCAGATAGCCGTCACTATCCTTTGATACCCTTCACTATCCTTCCGTGTCCTTTGGCATCCTTCACTATCCTTCTGTGTCCTTTGGTGTCCTTCACTATCCTCAGATAGCCTTCACTATCCTTTGATACCCTTCACTATCCTTCCGTGTCCTTAGGTATCCTTCACAATCCTTTGTTGTCTTTTGGTGTCCTTCACTACCCTTCCGTGTCCTTTGGTATCCTTCACTATCCTTCTGTGTCCTTTGGTGTCCTTCACTATCCTCAGATAGCCTTCACTATCCTTTGGTATCCTTCACTATTCTTCCGTGTCCTTTGGTATCCTTCACTATCCTTCCGTGTCCTTTGGTATCCTTCACTATCCTTCCGTGTCCTTTGGTATCCTTCACCATCCTTCCGTGTCCTTTGGTATCCTACGCTATCCTTTGCTACCCTTTGGTATCCTTCACCATCATCTTATGTCCTTTGGTATCCTTCACCATCCTCTAATGTGCTTTGGTATCCTTCACTATCCTTCCGTGTCCTTTGGTATCCTTCACCATCCTTCCCTGTCCTTTGGTATGCTTCACTATCCTTCCTTGTCCTTTCGTATCCTGTGCTATCCTTCGCTACCCTTTGGTATCCTTCACTATCCTTCCGTGTCCTTTGGTATACTTCACTATCCTTCCGAGGGTTTTTGTATCCTTTACTATCCTTCCGTGTCCTTTGGTATCCTTCACCATCCTTTCGTGTCCTTTGGTGTCCTTCACTATCCTCAGATAGCCTTCACTATCCTTTGATACCCTTCACTATCCTTCCGTGTCCTTTCATATCCTTCACTGTCCTTCACTATCCTTCCGTGTCCTTTGGTATCCTACGCTATCCTTCGCTACCCTTTGGTATCCCTCACTATTCTTCTCTATCCTTTGGTATCCTTCACTATCCTTCCGTGTCCTTTGGTATCCTTCACTATCCTTCCGTGACCTTTGGTATCCTTCCCCATCCTTCCCTGTCCTTGAGTATCCTTCACTATCCTTCCGTGTCCTTTAGTATCCTACGCTATCCTCTAATGTCCTTTGGTATCCTACGCTATCCTTCGCTACCCTTTGGTATCCTTCACTATCCTTCCGTGTCCTTTGGTATCCTACGCTATCCTTTGCTACCCTTTGGTATCCTTCACCATCCTCTAATGTCCTTTGGTATCCTTCACCATCCTTTCCTGTCCTTTGGTGTCCTTCACTATCCTAAGATAGCCTTCACTATCCTTCCGTGTCCTTTGGTAACACTCACTATCCTTCCGTGTCCTTTGGTATGCTTAACTATCCTTCTGTGTCCTTTGGCATCCTCCACTATCCTTCCGTGTCCTTTAGTATCCTTCACCATCCTCTAATGTCCTTTGGTATCCTTCACTATCCTTCCGTGTCCTTTGGTATCCTTCACCATCCTTCCCTGTCCTTTGGTATGCTTCACTATCCTTCCTTGTCCTTTCGTATCCTGCGCTATCCTTCGCTACCCTTTGGTATCCTTCACTATCCTTCCGTGTCCTTTGGTATACTTCACTATCCTTCCGTGGGTTTTTGTATTCTTTACTATCCTTCCGTGTCCTTTGGTATCCTTCACCATCCTTTCGTGTCCTTTGGTGTCCTTCACTATCCTCAGATAGCCTTCACTATCCTTTGATACCCTTCACTATCCTTCCGTGTCCTTTCATATCCTTCACTGTCCTTCACTATCCTTCCGTGTCCTTTGGTATCCTACGCTATCCTTCGCTACCCTTTGGTATCCCTCACTATTCTTCTCTATCCTTTGGTATCCTTCACTATCCTTCCGTGTCCTTTGGTATCCTTCATTATCCTTCCGTGTCCTTTGGTATCCTTCACTATACTTCCGTGTCCTTTGGTATCCTTCACTATTCTTCCGTGTCCTTTGGTATCCTTCACCATCCTTCACTGTCCTTTGGTATCCTTCACCATCCTTCCCAGTCCTTTGGTATCCTTCACCATCCTTCACTGTCCTTTGGTATCCTTCACCATCCTTCCGCGTCCTTTGGTATCCTTCACTATCCTTCCCTGTCCTTTGGTATCCTTCACTATCCTTCCGTGTCCTTTAGTATCCTTTACCATCCTTCCCTTTCCTTTGGTAACCTTTACCATCCTTCCCTGTCCTTTGGTATCCTTCACCATCCTCTAATGTCCTTTGGTATCCTTCACTATCCTTCCGTGTTCTTTGTTATCCTTCACCATCCTTCCGTCTCCGTTCATATCCTTCACTATTATTCACTATCCTTCCGTGTCCTTTGGTATCCTACGCTATCCTTCGCTACCCTTTGGTATCCTACGCTATCCTTCGCTACCCTTTGGTATCCTTCACTATCCTTCCGTGTCCTTTCGTATCCTTCACCATCCTCTAATGTCCTTTGGTATCCTTCACAATCCTTCTGTGTCCTTTGGTGTCCTTCACTATCCTCAGATAGCCTTCACTATCCTTTGATACCCTTCACTATCCTTCCGTGTCCTTTCATATCCTTCACTGTCCTTCACTATCCTTCCGTGTCCTTTGGTATCCTACGCTATCCTTTGCTACCCTTTGGTATCCCTCACTATTCTTCTCTATCCTTTGGTATCCTTCACTATCCTTCCGTGTCCTTTGGTATCCTTCACTATACTTCCCTGTCCTTTGGTATCCTTCCCCATCCTTCCCTGTCCTTGAGTATCCTTCACTATCCTTCCGTGTCCTTTAGTATCCTACGCTATCCTCTAATGTCCTTTGGTATCCTACGCTATCCTTCGCTACCCTTTGGTATCCTTCACTATCCTTCCGTGTCCTTTAGTATCCTTTACCATCCTTCCCTTTCCTTTGGTATCCTTTACCATCCTTCCCTGTCCTTTGGTATCCTTCACCATCCTCGAATGTCCTTTGGTATCCTTCACTATCCTTCCGTGTCCTTTGGCATCCTTCACTATCCTTCCGTGTCCTTTGGTATCCTTCACTATCCTTCCGTGTTCTTTGTTATCCTTCACCATCCTTCCGTCTCCGTTCATATCCTTCACTATCATTCACCATCCTTCCGTGTCCGTTCATATCCTTCACTATCCTTCACTATCCTTCCGTGTCCTTTGGTATCCTACGCTATCCTTCGCTACCCTTTGGTATCCTACGCTATTCTTCGCTACCCTTTGGTATCCGTCACTATCCTTCCGTGTCCTTTGGTATCCTTCACTAGTCTTCCGTGTCCTTTGGTATCCTTCACCATCCTTCACTGTCCTTTGGTATCCTTCACCATCCTTCCCTGTCCTTTGGTATCCTTCACCATCCTTCACTGTCCTTTGGTATCCTTCACCATCCTTCCGCGTCCTTTGGTATCCTTCACTATCCTTCCCTGTCCTTTGGTATCCTTCACTATCCTTCCGTGTCCTTTAGTATCCTTAATTACCATCCTTCCCTTTCCTTTGGTATCCTTTACCATCCTTCCCTGTCCTTTGGTATCCTTCACCATCCTCTAATGTCCTTTGGTATCCTTCACTATCCTTCCGTGTCCTTTTGCATCCTTCACTATCCTTCACTATCCTTCCATGTCCTTTGGTATCCTACGCTATCCTTCGCTACCCTTTGGTATCCTACGCTATCTAGCTTCGCTACCCTTTGGTATCCTTCACTATCCTTCTGTGTCCTTTCGTATCCTTCACCATCCTCTAATGTCCTTTGGTATCCTTCACAATCCTTCTGTGTCCTTTGGTGTCCTTCACTATCCTCAGATAGCCTTCACTATCCTTTGATACCCTTAACTATCCTTCCGTGTCCTTTGGTATCCTTCACCATCCTTCCCTGTCCTTTGGTATCCTTCATTATCCGTCTGTGTCCTTTGGTGTCCTTCACTATCCTCAGATAGCCTTCACTATCCTTTGGTATCCTTCACTATTCTTCCGTGTCCTTTGGTATCCTTCACTATCCTTCCGTGTCCTTTGGTATCCTTCACTATCCTTCCGTGTCCTTTGGTATCCTTCACCATCCTTCCGTGTCCTTTGGTATCCTACGCTATCCTTTGCTACCCTTTGGTATCCTTCACCATCATCTTATGTCCTTTGGTATCCTTCACCATCCTCTAATGTCCTTTGGTATCCTTCACTATCCTTCCGTGTCCTTTGGTATCCTTCACCATCCTTTCGTGTCCTTTGGTGTCCTTCACTATCCTCAGATAGCCTTCACTATCCTTTGATACCCTTCACTAAGGATACCAAAGGACACGGAAGGATAGTGAAGGATACCAAAGGACAGGGAAGGATATCGATAGTGAAGGATATCAAAAGATACGTAAGGATTGTGAAGAATACCAGAGAATAGCGAAGGATAGGGTTGGATACCAAAGGATACAGAAGGATAGTGAAGGATACCAAAAGACACGGAAGGATGGTGAAGGATACCAAAGGATATTAGAGTATGGTGAAGGATATCAAAGGGTTATATAGGGTTATATTTGTTCCACTTAATATTGGGACTTGTAATGTGTATAACATGAGGTCTTTACCTTCAAACTATCGTCGTAGTCGCAAATGTGTATGCAAATTAGGCAGGCACGGAAACGAGGCCACGCACGTTCAACATGACTCAGCTGAGTTTGACTTGCATCATAATCGAAGCAAAGCAGTAAACTTTCTGAGCAAAACAGAGAGTTATTTTCACGAGTCAGGAATGTTTAGTAACTTAAACTTCACTATTAATGCAGTCGGATCGAGCCATTGTGTTTTAGGAGTCTCTCGTGACGGTCTCAATCAAGGTAAATTCAATCTTCTTCATTCAAAATTTAAGCTTACTTGCAAATCGTCGATATAAGACTTATTCAAATGTTAGCTTGCAAATCTCGCTTTCTAAAACATGACTAAGCTGGTTTGGGACATATATTTATATCCCTCTGTTGTTTAGACTTTTGGAATTTTTAGATGACTGGCATTCATGCTACTGACAAAACTTTCTTATTTCGAGGCAGTTGAATTATATCTCCATGTTCTATTCTTGACTTTCACTTACGTCATCGAAAAATTTCTAGGATCCTGAGTGAAATCAAACGTAATTCACTCAAAAGAGCACATAAAACTATGTAACTCTGCAAAATTTTGAATTGAAAGAAGTTTCTGTTGCGAAGATATTGCCATTTTAACTGCTCATTCTTTAGTAAGAAATGTATGGCACTTTGTGATTGGTGTCACTCTACGGGTCACCAAAATATCAGCGAATTTCACATCCCTGAGTAAATTCAATGTACATCTTTGTAAAGAGCAAGTAAAGCTCCATATGTCCAAGACATTTTCAGTCCGAAAGAGAATTTTTTTGCAAAGATATTAACAATTTCCCAAACTCATTCTTATGTAAGAAATGTATGTCGTCGCCATGTTGGTGTCGCTCTGAGCGACACCAAGATGGCGGACAAAATACGAATTGGCAAAATCATATAAAAATAACAGTTAAATCGTTTAAGTTGATACAGATGTCTTAAAAACAGAAGTTTCATTCAAAGACCAAGCCAAATGTGCATAATTTGTAGCAAATTTGTCTGTTTTTGCGTCTGTTGAATACGCGTGACAATATTACGTGACAAGATTTATACCTCTGATAACTCTAAAACCAAACAACGGAAATAGTTCAAATATTCAGGAACAATTTCTGTTGTGGATATAAAGAATATACTATAGACCCAACTTTAAGTGATCTATATGAAGCATGTAAGTTTTTTGATGACGTCATGTGAAAGTCAAGAATTTGATTTAAGCTTACTGACTCTTTGAAACGAATAATTAGAGTGGTTTTCATAAACCCGAGAAACAAAGTGTACTACTTAAAGTGTAAGTGTTATACTGAGTCAAACAAATGGCCCTGAAGTGTGATATTAAAGCGTAACTAAACATGCTAAAAGCTAAAGTGTCTTTTACTCGTCAAGATATTTGTGTTTGGTATTAAAAATCTCTTTGGTACTTAGAGAATAATTTGAAGAATTCAAAGCGTTATCAGTTCTAGAATTATATTCCTTGTGCAGTCAAGAGCGTTCATATTTCCAGTTTGCTGATTTTGAAATATATCAAAAGAATAGGCAACCACAGGGAGCCCAAACCAAGAGTTTGGTTGTACTTATTAAGTATTCTTGCCTTTTATTTCATTTTGATATTCTACTTCTAAGCTATTATAGTACATTTTTGTGTTAAGACTTTGTTGCGTACATCTATTTGAAACTGTATAGAAATTATTCACACAATAAGTTTTCAGGGAGGTGTATCTCATTTATTTGCCAAGTTTCTATGATAACCTCTGTCTTTCATGAGGAAGATGTATAAAAGGAAGATTGGTGCAATAAATCACTTGATGAGAAACTTAAATGCTGAAGGGTTTGTTTACTGCCTTGTTTCTGGTGCTTTTCTCCAGTAATACACTATGGTCAGAAGAGTGCTTGTGATTTGTTCAAGTAACAAAGAATGGTAAAACAAAACAAAGGAGAGAGATTAAATGTAGAACAAAAGGCATTGTTCATCATAATCCACATATTCTTTGTTTTTGATATTTGAACAAATTAGAAGCTTTATTCTAATGGTAGTGCAGGATGACCCCTTTTCTCTGGATTATCCTGTTGTCCCTCCCCAGAAAATAAATGAATGCTGGAATGCAGCTGGAATGTGTGTGCATAGAAATTTTGATTTATTTTTCCCCAAATTGATGCTTAGGCAATCGAGCACATTCCTTTGCTAGTAAAAGAATTGGCTAACTAATAGCAGACTGTAAATCTTTTTGTTTTCTTTTGTTTTCAGTAGCAACATTACTAATACAAACCAAATAGTCCTTTTTCTTTCATCTGCAAAGTAACTCTAGAATACATTAGACACTTAAATTTTATTATTTGAAAATATTACAAACTGGATGGGCAACCAAGCAAATAAACTGATGGCTGCCAAAGACCATGCAGCTTTGGCATCTAGCTTATGTAAGACCACAGGTAACCCAAGCTGGCTCAATTCCTTGGGCTGGGCACGAGTAAACGCACTATTGTGCGTCTAGTTTTATTTTATGATGTTAGATTTTTATGAGAATCTATTTTTATAGTCAAAGTATTTTGAATCGGTGCATTTGTTGCATTTGCATTGTTTGGGAGTAAGATTCTAATATTTTTATTGTAGTTTTATCGAATCGTTTCGCATCGAATCAATGTGCTATGCTAATTTACTACTATTTCATAAAAGGTTGCACGTCGTACAAGAGCTCTCATCAAGCCCACCCGATTAGACCGAAAAGGTGTATGGGAAGTAGCAAAACTTTACTTCCTTTTCCGCTTTGGTATTGACTTTACCATCAGTATAAGTGAAGTTCTTTAGTATTGATAAGGTCAGAGCAAGCTGAATTTGAGTAATCGTGCGGGATTTTTCTGGTCTTATAACTTTAGTGGTTTCTTCCCATACTCCCTTTCGGGTGAGTCGCGTAGGCTTGATACTGACAATGTTTATTGAAATTGGTGTATAAATATACGCGGGAACTTTGTGAAGAAGACTCGAGAAGTGTTAGAAAAGCATGACGTTTAGTCGAGTGCTTCTTCACATTTTTTCCCAAGTAATTAACTCAACATAACACTAATTTTGTATTTCTTTTATAAAATCACATACTAATAATTAGCTGTTTTAGACAAGCTTACTCTGTTCCTATATATTCGCTTGCTACAAAAAGGTTGAATATGTGAGTATGTGCGCGTATATTGTGTTTTAAAAGAGCACCTATTACACGTGTCCTTTGACCAATCAGAGCGCGCGTTATATAAGAGTTATTGCATAACAAGATCTATCTCATGTCACTTCATTTACGCTTAAAAATTACGAAAGAAAATGTGTATCAAAAGATAGAAGAAGACGAAACAAACAACCGTACCAAACGCCGGAACGTTTTCCATTCAAGACCTTTGTTAAATAACTAGTTATCTCTTTTTTAATTTGTTTTCCGTCTCTCAGTGTATGATTTGTACATGTGTAAATGTGTATATATCGTTGCAAAAATTAATAAACAATGTAAAACAAAAAAACATCAATTGGCGGACATTATTATCAAATCGGAGAAAACAAATCGATCGTACTCTGATTTACTTTCTATTGTTGCTACTTTGTTACTCGGCTGGTGTAGATGTCCAACCCGCCGAGTGAATTCATTGAATTCTGGCGAGTTGTTCTAGAGGTTTCTTGTTCTCTAATTCCTTTCAAATTGACTAGGAACAGCAAATCGATCTGCAACCCCCCCCCCCCCCCCCCCGCCCCTTGGCCCAACCCCCAAAACTCGAATCTACCAGATTCACTTTTTATTAGTTATCAGTTACTAGTTTGTTACTAGGCAGGCATAGCTCTGCAATTCGCAGAGTGAATGGCCGTATATGAGCATCTTGTTTCTATATTACATTTTATCTACTTGTACCTCTTTTGAACTTTTTATGAATCAATGAACATTTAAAAAAGTAGTCGGATCTTCAGACGGCTATGGTCAGGTAAGGGAGGCCGGTGTCAGCAAAAGTTCATAGAGCAGTTTTCGTATGAGTGCGAAGCGAACTGCACCGTGCTGTGACCATGTCAGTGCTGTTTTCACATGCAATCATACTAAACTCGCTTTAAATATACAACTACATATTTAACATTACTAGAGAACCTGATTCTCTCAATTATCATGTACATTGTAGTTATAGTTTTCAGTTTCAATCAACATGTGAGTCGAGTGATTATTTGCAAAATACTTAATGTAGAGGTAGTGTGTGAAAGAGTACAGTGTCCCCTAATTAGTGCGCAAGCGCTAGAAGACTTGGACACTTAAATAAACAGTTATTATTTATAATAATAATAATAATAATAATAATAATAATAATAATAATAATAATAATAATAATAATAATAACTTTACTAAAACACCTTTGAAGAAAAATACGGTGATTTTAACAATTATAAAAAATACATATAATAATAAATCTCTTATCGTCTATAGTCGTCTATTAAGTTCAGTATTCATAGACGACAATAATAATTATATCATATAATCATGGTATTGATTTCTCATTTAATAGTCTTAGAGCTCTTGGTATAAATGACTGTTGATGTCTCTTTGTCTTGGATGGGGGTACTTGATAGCTGTTCTGATTCCTAAGACTGTAATTGTGTTTTCGTTCATCTGACTGTTGAAGTAGGTGGTTGTAGTTACCACTCTCCATCATTCGCTTTATTTCCTTCTTTGTCATGGAGTTCCTTCGTTGGACCAGAGGCTCCAAAGTCTCTTTTGGAAGTGCAATTCCACTGCAAGATAATCGGGAAGACCACCCCAAATGGGACACGCATAATCAAGTAAAGACCGGATCTTGGAAATGTAAGTGGTCAGACCAACTTCAACTGGTAGATGAGCTTTCCTACATTCTCTCACAAGATAGATTCGTTTACTTGCTTTGCTGATAATATATGATATGTGGGCGTTCCATTTTAGATTCTCTTGAACTACAACACCAAGCAATTTGAATTCCTCAACTCTCTCCAGTTCCACATCGTTTATGCGTAAAGGTGGTGGGGGGTCACTTGATTTCTTGAATGAGATCCACATTTCCTTTGTCTTATTTGCGTTGAGTTCCATTTTATTAACAACAGCCCAGGCTTCTAAGTGATGCATGACATCCTGCATACGGCTTTCAGTGTTTATAGGTACTACTTGGTACTTGGTGCAATCATCGGCATATTTACACGTTGTAATTCGTGGATCCCCTTGAATACCCTCTTCGATGTCATTAATATGGACGTTGAACAGTGTAGGAGATAAAACTCCGCCTTGAGGCACACCTGCGATCACATGGCCTGTTCTGGACAGCACTCCTGGTAGCTTTACCTGCAATGTTCTATTTGATAAAAAACTCTGTGACCATCGCCAGAAGTTTCGACTCACGCCCATAGCAGCAAGCTTAGTTAACAAAGTGGCGTGATCGACTAAGTCGAAAGCTTTCCGGAAGTCCACAAATACAATATGCACACCTTTAGTCTTGTTACTACAATCCGTTGCATTATACCAGTCCTGTGTAGCACAGGCAAGAGCCGTAACAGTGGATCTGTCTTGAGTAAAGGCATGTTGGTTGCTTGAAATGTTAAGATCCTTCTTATTTGAGTTTAGCTGGAACCTTTCCAACAGCTTCGCAATATGTGGCAACACAGATATTTGTCTGAAGTCATTGTTGATATCTGCTGGATTACTTACTTTTGGGACTGGACTTACCAAGGCATGCTTGTACGGTGTGGGGTACTTGCATTGCTGAATACTAGCACCAATGATGTCATGGACAACAGGGGCAAGCTCTTCATGGAAACGTTTAAGAGTCCACGCAGGTACTCCATCAGCTCCTGTGGCTTTCTTTGGATTAAGTCTTTTGAGAGCAACTTTCACCTGACCAATACTAGGGATGGATGAAGGACGATCATCAAGGTTATCCACGAGATCATTTATCAGCAGGGAAGATGGTTCACGGTCTTTCCAAGATGCAGTGAATGCTTCGAGAAGGTCGTCAGCCAGCTGTGATAGTTCTTCTTTGGATGGAGCATTTACATTCTGATGGTGTTGTTGGGCTCCAGCCAATGCGTAAATGGACCTATACCATTTGCCAGGGTTCGAATGACGTAAACTTTGAGCTTTACTGTGATAAAAATCCTGCTTGGCTTTACTAATCAGGCGTGCAACCTTTGCTTTCAAATGTTCATATTTACTTTGATCATCTAGCTTGAAAGAACGCTCTTTGTCTCTCACGTAGCATGGTTTTAATGTATGGTGTTACCCAAGGCTTGTCTGAAGGGTGCATTCGAATGGTTCGTAAAGGCATAGTGTCATCCAAGGCATTGGCAATGATGGAATTGAAGGCGTTCACTTTTTCGTCAACATCCCTAGATGAGTACACAGCCTCCCAGTCTTCAAGGTTGAGTTTCATACCAAGGGCGTTATATTTTACCGGGCGCGCTTTTAGTATTCACGAATCTGTTTTAACGAGCACTGAAATTCTTTCTTATGTCCGCCGTCTTCGATTAACATTCTAAAATCACTCGTGTGTGTTTTTAGTCTTTTTGCTAGACTCCTAAGAATGCCGTATTTGCTGACACAGAATCTAAATAGCAGCCAACAACTGGCTCAAAAATACCTATCCATAACACGCAACTAGTTATGGGCAACCGGTCAGCTTGAAAACGAACATCTTTGGAGATACCCGGCAAAACCTTTTCCTGTTTTTCAAAAACGACGGTGAATACATTGCAGTACAATATCCTTTATTTACATCAGCGGCACTCCACCAGCTAGTGATCTACAACTGCATTAGCGCAGTAAAGTTTACCAATATACACATATCCAAATAACCACATTCCGAAGAGTTTGTAGCCTGTGACTGGTCTCGCACATATTATATTTACGTTTTCTGGTTTCATTACTCGAACTTTCCTCGACACTGGAGGAATCTTTGTTCTTATTTTTGGCATCAACAGCAAACACTGATGGTCCGAGCGTCTAATGGGTGGAAGGTGATTGACATCATCGTAAAGCTCAGACATATTTGTGCGTATTTGGTCTAATGTATTGCTGCCTCTAGTCGGGGCCTTAACAAGGCGTTTTAGATTAAGGCGTTGACACAAGGTGGTCTGGTCTATTTATTATTTATTGATTTATTTGTCCAAGAATTAAATTATTAAAAATCTAGTTATCAATTTAAATTAAAATAGCTTCCAGTTTGACTCCGAGTTTGTCATTAAAGTGAAGGTATACCATGCAAGGTAACTCGTTACCGAGCGTGTTCACGATGGGCTTTGGCGATTAATCCTTAGTCTACGTCCAGACTAAACATAAATATAAAACCGCATCCTGTGTTACGGGTCGTCGTCGTCCATACTAAAACGACTGTGTTTATATAGGATATGCAATTCAATAGGGCATTTGGTTGTATGCAAAAAATTGTGTGTATAGTGTATATAGGGTATGAATAGTGTTTATAGGATATGCAATTCAATAGGGCATTTGAGAGGGTGTGAAGGGAAGGGGGGAGGGGTGGGGTGGGGTTGTGAGAAAATAAAAATAAAAATAAAAATAAAAAAGAAATAAGAAACTAGAAGAAGAAAAAATATAGTATATAAAAAATAAAAATTAAAAAATAGAAAATAAAACATGAAAAATGAAAAATAGAAGGCATCGTAAAAAATAAGATGTAAAAAAATTTGTGTATATATAGGATATGCAATTCAATTGTGTTTATATAGGATATGCAATTCAATAGGGCATTTGGTTGTATGCAAAAAATTGTGTGTATAGTGTATATAGGGTATGCCATAAAGAAACTAAATAAATAGGTAAAAAAGTGGAATGAAAAATAGAAAGAAAAATAAATAAGTAAAAAATAAATGAACTAAATAAATAGGTAAAAAAGGGGGATAAAACAAAAAGAAAAAGAGGAAAAATGTTTTTAAGGAGAAGCAAAAATTAGATAAGTGGATAGCTAAAATAGTGAAATAGGAGAAAAATAAATAAAATATAAAAAATAATGAAAAAAGAAAAATGAATAAAAATAAAAATAATAGAGAGCAAAACCGTGTAAAGAAAAAATAGTAGGAGGGGAGGGGAGGGGTGTGTGGATAAGGAATGTAGTGTGGTTAGGAAGGAATGTAAGGAATGTAGGTAAACTGTGCATAGAGGGAATGATGTTGCGAGACACACGAAACAAAGCAGACATAAAATAATAGAGTGTATAGATAAATGGTATAAGGTAAACAATCGATGTGGGTATCGAAAAATAACATGAATAACATACAGGGAAATCTAAGTAAAATCTAAGTGAGCTCAAATAGATAGGACTGTGGTCGCGTCTCGTACAAGAAGGGGAACCGACGGAAAGGTCGCCGAAACTGCTTGTGTACTATTCATCAGGAGCAAGATACAAAGCAGCGGATGTAAACCCACGCGTTTCGTAACTTAAAAGCGCTTCAAGTCTTGCCCTACACGTGATCGGACGACTGAAGTACGAGAGGCGCCACGTAGGGAAGGAGGTCGTAAAGTGTGTAAGAATAAAGGAAAGACTTACTACGATGATGTATAATTTGTGGACATGGCTCACATGGTACACCAATCTTGAGTTGAACCGTGATAAATTGTCGAGAGAGTATAAAGAGTGGCTTGCAGATGGACGGATAGCTGAGAGTGAGGTCAATGTAATGTGAGAGGGGGCGTAACGCAAGTGACTGCGGGATGGTGTAGGATGATACGGGACAACGTGAGTTGGGTTGCCTGTGTGTGGCGTGTAATATTAGGGGAGGGAACGGGTGTCTGTTATTAGGTCGTGGGCCTGTGTATGGGCCTGTGAGGGTATTATGGTCATGGGCCTGAGTGATTATGGGTAGGGGTACACTTGGTGTGGGTAGGTGGGTAGTCGGCAAGGATAGGGGCGGGTGTACTTGGGGTGGGTGACAGGCCAAGAGGGGAGGGGTGGACAGGTATGGGGTTAGGGGGATCTTTAGAAGAAGAGTGTGTGTGTGTGTGTTGGGGGGGGGGGGGGGGGGGGAGGTGTCTGTTATTAGGTCATAGGCCTGTGTGTGGGCCTGTGAGGGTAGTATGGTCATGGGCGTGAGTGATTATGGGTAGGGGTACATTTGGTGTGGGGTAGGTGGGTAGTCGGCAAGGATAGGGGCTGGGTGTACTTGGGGTGGGTGACAGGTCAAGAGGGGAGGGGTGGACAGGTATGGGGTTAGGGGGATCTTTAGAAGAAGAGTGTGTGTGAGTGGAGGTGTCTGTTATTAGGTCATAGGCCTGTGTGTGGGCCTGTGAGGGTAGTATGGTCATGGGCGTGAGTGATTATGGGTAGGGGTATACTTGGTGTGGGTAGGTGGGTAGTCGACAAGGATAGGGGTGGGGTGTACTTGGGGTGGGTGACAGGTCAAAAAGGGGAGGGGTGACAGGTATGGGGTTAGGGGGATCTTTAGAAGAAGAGTGTGTGTGTGTGTGTGTGTTAGGGAGGTGTCTGTTATTAGGGTCGTAAGCCTGTGTGTGGGCCGGTGAGGGTAGTATGGTCATGGGCGTGAGTGATTATGGTAGGGGTACATTTGGTGTGGGTAGGTGGGTAGTCGGTAAGGATAAGGGTGGGTATACATGGGAGTACATTGTGAGTTTGTGCTGTTGGTGGGTGCCTGGAGGGGGGCTGGGTGATTGGGAGGGAGCAGTTGTAGGATGATTTTGTTGTTAGTTTTGTAGCAGAGGTTGTTGGTGTGTGTGCTGGTGGTGGCAGTGGAAGAAATAAATGTGCTAGTGTGGCTTGGGAGGGTAAAGGGAATGAGGAGATGGTATATGCGAGAGAGGGAGGAGGATGGGATGTGAGTGTAAGTGTTGAAAACAGGGGCACAAATGAACCTAGAGAATATGCATATCCAAACAGGTAATCGTACCTACGCATGGGTGATGGTTGAGGGATATAGGGGGGGGGGGGGGGAGTGTGCAGGGTATGGAGTGGAGGGACGTATAGGCAAGGATGTAAGGAGGAATATTGATGGGTAAGGATTGGAGAAGTATTGTGGTGTAGAGGATATAGGTATGGGGAGGTTTATTTGTAGAGAGATGGTGGGGTCTCTCGTGAGTCTCAATCAAGGTAAATTCAAGCTTCTTCATTCAAAATTGACTTACAAATCGACGATATATTCAAATGTTAGCTTGCAAATCTCGCTTTCTAAAACATGACTAAGCTGGTTTGAGCCATATATTTAAGTTATCCCTCAGTCTGTTGTTTAGACTTTTGGAATTTTTAGATGACTGGCATTTTCATGTTACTGACAGTTGAAATATATTTCCATGTTCGATTTGATTTACTAAAAGCCGGCTAAAGTGTCTTTCACTCGTCAAGATATTTGTCTTTGGTACTAAAAATCTCTTGGTACTTAGAGAATAATTTGAAGGATTCAAAGCGTTATCAGTTCTGGAATTATATCCCTTGTGCAGTCAAGAGCGTTCATATTTCCAGTTTGCTGATTTTGACATTTAGGTGCGATATCTGGAAAATATCGAATATCAGATATTACAAGATATTAGAATTGGGATCAGTATCTTATAAATATCGGATAATATCGGAGATTATCGAACATCAAGCACTGAAGATATTAGAACTAGTCTAACTAGATATCTATTATAGAAACCCTATAGGCTTGATATTCGATAATCTCCGATATTACTAACCTCTGGTAAGGGCTTGATAATTCGGTGATAATCTCTGATATTATACGCAATCATAACACAATGGCAATAACAAAAAACCCCGAAATATTAACAAAATAGTCGAGTTTTTAAATGATCAAAACATGAATTTGAGTAATCGCACTTAATCCGTGAAATTGTACTAGCTAAATAATGCAAAATAGCATTATTAAACAATGGAAAACAAAGGATTATATATTTGTTAGTATAAAGTAGATTTTGTACTTTTTCACGGGTTAAGTACTCTTTTAAGGGTGAAGTATACTATGTCGGGACCAGTAACGACAAAATGATCGATTGTCCTCCTTTAATTTTTATTAAATTACACCAACAGCATGATTGGAAATTTTCATGGTTAGTCAGTACACCAGTCCTTTTGTTACGTTTACAAATTATATAAATTATTATAAAGTGCAAATTTAATAGATCCGTGAATACAAGTTGCAAATGTGTAAAATTTTGTACAACTTAAGCAGTATAGAAAACAAAGGATTTAGTCCTATTAAATAAGAACTATTTAGTAAAATTAATGCACGCCATATATCCGTGAAATAATTAAGAAATATGTATTGTCTTATTGCACTATTATGTACAAATGAAAGCTAGTTGATATCACTGAAGCAGAACAATTCAAATAACAATATTTTTTCACGGATATATAGCGTGCACTCTACTGTTTGCACTCTAGGTAATAAGTTACAAAATCACCTTCCTTTTTCATTGTTTCATTGGTACTATTTTTAGAGTAAATCACTAAGGCTCCGTCCAGACGGAAACAATTTCATTTCACTGTTATAATCGACAAGCACAACAATGCTTTAGAGCAGAGAATGAGGGACAAAGGCATCATGGTGTAAAATGAATTAGTTATAAATAGACAAATATAGATATATTGATGAACACATTTTTGAAAACATTAATTTCAGTGAAAAAGGTTGAATATAAATTTATATCGTAGGTGTAAAAGAACAGAAGGAATCAAAAGGAATATAAAGGACCATCTTTAAAGATGTATACTCTCTGACGGAATTGAATTCATAACAACAGCCAATATCCATATAAAAGCAATATTCCAAGCTTACAATTGTGCACATCATGGCCGATTGAGATTTCTTAGATGTCCCTAAGATATACACTAGAAGGAGCTTCGTTCTATTGATGTCTTTCAAGACTATTAACTGAAATCGGATGACGTTGCCTGAGCAGGAGGGTTTCTAATACATGTGTAATTAGAATACCGCTATCGGATAATAGAGTGCAAATACTAAAAGCATGAAACTCAACTGCTACTAACTAATCAGACAAAATAACACTAATTAAACAGTGGAAAACAAAGGATTTTGCGACTATTTGCCACTATTTAGTCACTAATTGTTTTATGGTTTAGAGTGATTTTCATTTGACCGTGAAAGAAAAATGACTATATAGTTTGTAGTAGTTGATAAGAAACAAAAGAAACAATGGCTTTAGAGTCTACTACCAACTATTAGTTTGCCTATTCCTTCATGGTCAAATGAAAACCACTCTAGTGTTTGCGCTCTAGAGTGATTTTCATTTGACCGTGAAAAAAAAGACTATTTAGTTTGTAGTAGAGTGCAAATAATAGAGTGGTTTTCATAAACCCGTGAAATACATTTTAGCGTATTTAGTACTATTACACTATAATTCTTTTGTTTTCCATTGTTTAAATCTGGCTATTACTTAAGCAATAAACGATAGATTTCCGTGGTTTATCGGGAAATAAACCACGCGGGATGTTGGGAGAACACGAGAAAAGGCCTAAAAATCACGAGCCGTAGGCGAAGGCGAAGGATTTGTTTTCTGCCTTGTTTCTGGTGCTTTTCTCCAGTAATACACTGCGGTCAGAACAGTGCTATTGATTTGTTCAAGTAACAAAGTATGGTAAAACAAAACAAAGGAGAGAGATTAAATGTAGAACAAAAGGCATTGTTCATCATAATCCACATATTCTTTTTTTACTGAAATGTTTGAACAAATCACAAACTTCATTCTAATGGTGCAGGATGAACCCTTTTCTCTGGATTATCCTGTTCTCCCTCCCCAGAAAAAAAGTCAGCTGGAATGTGTGTGCATAGAAATTTTGATTTATTGTTCCCCAAATTGATGCTTAGGCAATCAAGCACATTCCTTTGCTACTGGTAAAAGAATTGGCTAACTAAATAGCTGCAGACTGTAAATCTTTTTGTTTTCTTTTGTTTTCAGTAACATTACTAATACAAACCAAATAGTCCTTTTTCTTTCATCTGCAAAAAAACTCTAGAATACATTAGACACTTAAATTTTATTATTTGAAAATATTAAATGAACCAAGCAAATAAACTGATGGCTGCCAAAGATCATGCAGCTTTGGCATCTAGCTTATGTAAGACCACAGGTAATCCCAAGCTGGCTCAATTCCTTGGGCTGGGCACAAGTAAACGCACCATTGTGCGTCTAGTCTTATTTGCATTGAATTTACGGCATGTTAGATTAATAGCATTTGAAACAAAAGAAATGAAACAGAAGAATAAGAGCACTAACACTGGACACCATACAAGAAGAGTGCAAATATCATTAATACATGACTCCACGAGGCTTCAGTTTTATAAACCGTATTCTCGCAGCACTTCTCTTTCTAATAGAAACTACTAGTTATTATTACTATATATTTTTTGATTCATCTTCTTGTTTTAGATAGTGTAAATTATAGGTCTCTGAGTAGCTAAACAGGAGGGGAGGTGGGAGGGTGGTAGCTAAACAGGAGGGGAGGTGGGAGGGGGAGGGAGAGGGAGGGCTAAAACAGCCCCAAACTGGTTATGCTCACTGGGCTATTTATCAGATTATTTTCATCCATTTTATCCTATAAACATTTTATGACTTGATAAGCAAATAAATAGCAAGTGTCCAGCTCTGATCTCAGTGAATTTGTATGATATTGGATAAGATCTTTGCTGATTTGTTTCCACATTTTCTGCTGCCAACCAATTCATCCATTTTCCTCTTATATCCATAGTTTTCTGTGATGTAGGCATCTTTACGAAGAGTGAAACAAATGAGTCCCCTGAGAACACAGAGACCATCAGACAATGAGTGGTCAACAACAAAATCTTACCTGATAACAGGTGTATATTGCATGTCACTAAATATCTTACCTGATAACGGGTGTATATTGTATGTCACTAAATCTTACCTGATAACGGTATATATTGTATGTCACTAAATATCTTATCTCAGATAAATGGTATATATTGCATGTCACTAAATATCTTACCTGATAACAGGTGTATATTGTATGTCACTAAATATCTTACCTGATAACAGGTGTATATTGCATGTCACTAAATATCTTACCTGATAACAGGTGTATATTGTATGTCACTAAATATCTTACCTGATAACAGGTGTATATTGTGTCACTAAATATCTTACCTGATAACAGGTGTATATTGTATGTCACTAAATATCTTACCTGATAACATATATTGTATGTCACTAAATATCTTAACTGATAACAGGTGTATATTGTATGTCACTAAATATCTTACCTGATAACAGGTGTATATTGTATGTCACTAAATATCTTACCTGATAACAGGTGCATATTGTATGTCACTAAATATCTTACCTGATAATGGGTATATTGTATGTCACTAAATATCTTACCTGATAATGGTGTATATTGCATGTCACTAAATATCTTACTGATAACAGGTGTATATTGTATGTCACTAAATATCTTACCTGATAACGGTGTATATTGTATGTCACTAAATATCTTACCTGATAACGGGTGTATATTGTATGTCACTAAATATCTTACCTGATAACGGTGTATATTGTATGTCACTAAATATCTTACCTGATAACGGGTGTATATTGTATGTCACTAAATATCTTACCTGATAACGGTGTATATTGTATGTCACTAAATATCTTACCTGATAACAGGTGTATATTGTATGTCACTAAATATCTTACCTGATAACAGGTGTATATTGTATGTCACTAAATATCTTACCTGATAACAGGTATATATTGTATGTCACTAAATATCTTACCTGATAATGGGTATATTGCATGTCACTAAATATCTTAACTGATAACAGGTGTATATTGTATGTCACTAAATATCTTACCTGATAACAGGTATATATCTTACCAGCTGATAGAGTGATGGCACTTAATCCGTGAAATAGGTATTAGTTTAAAAGACATTAGTATAGACACTATTTCCTTTGTTTTCTTTTGTTTTGATTAGACTATATAGACACTGACTATTAGATTTTGTTTCACGGATTAAGTGCCATCACTCTAACAGGTATATATTGTATGTCACCAAATATCTTACCTGATAACAGGTGTATATTGTATGTCACTAAATATCGTACTGGACATCAGGGTCAAATAATTGATCATGCAGATGTATCTGGTAAACTCTGTATGTTACTAACAGTGGTTTAACTGGTCTGAATGCCATGTCCAACATTAACAGAACTTTATGTCCAATGTTACTTGTTTTATATGCAAATGCCCCAAGGTGACCAAAAGAACTTTGTCCATAATTTATGGTATGTGGTTCTTGTGCTCAGTTTAACAACATGTCTACCTTACCTGGTTTGACTATGCGCAAAATCTCATCAAAGCCACATGGCTTCACGTGACCAACGGTTATAGTTCCTGATGAAATAAGAGCATCATAGTAATCACTCTCGATGTCATTTATCTTCTGATCACTGATTGGTGCACAGATAAGTTTCTTGTAAATCTTCTTGTCACATGCCATGTGAAGCATCTCTTGAGAAATGTCCAGTGCATCAGTATTTGTGTATCCAAGGTCCTTTAATTGCTTGCCCACAAATCCAGTTCCTGCACCAGCATCAAGGATTTTGAGGCCAAACCTTTGGTCACCAAAAGATTTCTTGAGCTGAGCATCAAAGGTCTTGGCACTAGTTTCATGAGCCATATATCCCATAGACTTGGTTTCCTGAAGGTCATAACATATTTGAAAATCTAATTAAACCTAATTTAAAAATATTCATTCAGTCACTTTGCTAGAAGCACTGAGAGCAGGAATAAGGAACATCTGGTAGATAATATAACATATGAATGTATAATTGTATTAAATTATTCCCCCTCCAGGGTTAGTGAATGGTGCAGGAGGCAAACCAGTTGGCTATTTACAAGCATGGCCCAGTCCAGAAGCTGAATCTGAACTTTAGGGACTACCCCAAAAAATTCAGCCTCACTCAGCCAGTAGCTGCATGGAGACTTGCAATTGATTTATGGACCTTCACATTGTCAGACCATTGCTCTGACCACTCAACCATGCTGCCCCCCTCAACCAATCAGAGGGCACACAATATATACCAATTATTATATAATATTATCGTCACAAACTGGTGATTTACAGATAGGTCCTCAAAATAATAATAATAAAAAAAATAATAATAAATAGATAAATAAAAATAGTAAATAATATATAAATGAATAATGATAGATTAGGTCTATATTGATGTGTTACTTTAATTTGCAAAATATCAGCCTGCTTTATTGGCATTTTACCTCATCATAATTCTTTGCCCATTTGTTATACAAAAACTTCACATGCTCGACTGGTGTTGAACCATCAACCTCTCCAAATTCCTGAGCATAACCTTTGAGTGATGTCATCTACAGAGCGAACATTGCACATTCATTAGCCTGATTAATTTCAGACAGAATGGCTTCACCAATGACCACTTGTCGCCCAATATTAGACATGTAAGCATTAGTAAGTAAAAAAGTGATTAAGTGATCAAGCCCTAGCTGTCATAATTGAAACAACAGGTCAGAGGTCAAATCTGAAAGTAGATATACATTAACATAATAATAATTAATAATAATGATATCTAATGTATTACAGCTAAAAAACTATGCATTTACATAAAAATAAAGATAAAAATAAATTCCAAAATTCACAGTGATAATTATTTGAAAATAATAAGCCAGTTATAAGTCTCCAAACAAGCGGCATTCTGGGTGGTTCCGTTGTGTACCAGAACGGCGCTCATGATGCAACAATGCTCAAAACATAATAGCAATGGTAAAAATAAATAACTGTTTGTTTAGTGTCCAATACTAATTAACTTTATTATACAATTCTCAAAAGAACGCACGTAATATGCACAGGGCAAGAACGCGAAAAATATGAGACCGTATTAGGTTCCCGGGATTAGGTTAGTAACATTTGAATGGCTTCCCGGTGCAAAGCGCTAATCAAAGTCAAAAGTGGCAATAAAAACGACATCATTTGTATTGATTTTTGCAGAATGGTATAATAAATATGTTATTGATCGATTAACCAATAGAAAAACCCAAGAAAAACTCTTGTGGCAAGGGAGAGAACAACACACCAAACAACTCAACCTGCAGCTGCGTACACCGCGCGGGCAAGTCGGCAGTCGTGAGCAGTCGAGCAGTGCGAGAGGCCAGACGACCCTAGATAAACCTCCTCCCAGTTGGGTAGAGATTCTTTTGTTTAAAGCTTGTTTTAACAAATGTTATTATTCTGTAGTCGATAAGTAATATTTACCTATCAAAAGGACCCTAAAGAGCTTCAGTTCTTCTTCGAGGGACTTATTTCTGTCTAAACGGAAGTGACGTCATTATCATGGTAGTCAGCTCGTACGCAGTTCTTTTCGGTCTAGTCAGCAGGATTCAGCCATTCAACGAACCAGAGGTAAAGACCTCATGTTATACACATTACAAGTCCCAATTATACTTAACTAAGTGTTTTTATTATAACCTTCATTTCACTTCATCTGCCTTCATCTACCTACATCTGCCTTCATCTACCTACATCTGCCCTTATCTGCCCTCATCTACCTTCATCTACCTTCATCTGCCTTCATCTACCTTCATCCCCCTTCATCTCCCTACATCTGCCTTCATCTG